>CM073463.1:63526160-63898594 GCA_037074535.1 Gleditsia sinensis | reverse complement strand
CACTATTGGAGTGCAAAGTTTCTTAAAATAATGCAGAGTTGCTTAAAATAAAAAAGTGATAATATGGCAACGTGGGACCCACTTAAACAATCTTTCTAAGAGCATCCCCAACGGGGGTTGCTTAAACCCCAAAAATATTTAAGCAACGCATCTTACATTTAAGCAACCATTGGAGTACTCCATGGTGGAACTACTGTTACTTCTGCAAGCAATGCTGCTTAACCCGAAAATTAGGAAGGAAAAAAATAAATAAAAAAATTGTTGGCTCCATCGACTGGTATGTCGTTGGTGATGCTTTCTGCCTTCTGAATCAATCCACAAAACCAAAAATCAGAAATCAAGAAGAAAATCAGAAAAAATAGAAGAACTCAACCAGAAATCAAAAACAAAAATATCCAAAAATCAAAAACAAAATCAACAAGGTGGAACCAGAAATGGGACGAAGGAAACCAGAAATCAAAAACAAGGATGCAGAAGCAACCAACGACAACTCCAGGAACAAGCGAAAATCATCAAGGCTTCCTGGCAGAAACACGCGAAGGGGATTAAACCAAAAAACCAAATTACAGATAGAAGCGTAATCGAAGAGATAGAAGAGAAATCAGAAAAGCAGAATAATCAGCTCCGGCTTTCATGGTTATCTCTTGGGGCCACGATTTACAGCGATTTACCAAGAATGGAAGTCCACGATCCACGAGTATAGAAGAGAAATTTTTGGCCATAAGAGAAGAGAAATCTTCGGGGGATTTCACCTAGGGAGTAAAGAAAAAGGAGGTTGCCCGGTCATGGAAAAAGAAGAGAGGAGAGACGAAAGAAGAAATGGCAACAAAATTGAGGGGAAGAATTGGGTTTATCTTCGGCGCCAAAGGGAGGGTCTTTCAACGAAGGTTCCAGAATGCAGAATTAATGAATGCATTAGCGTTAGAAAAGGAGAAAAATTATGATGCATTCATATCAATGGTGATATAAAAATAAATATGAGAGATAAAGATAAAGATGATATAAAAATAAAGATGAGATAAAGGTAAAAAATAAATGTACGGTTGAAAATTGTAAATCAATTGCATTGGCGTATTTTTATTTTTTTAATTATATTATGTTATTTATTTTTATTATTTTAATTATTGTTATCAAAAATATTATTTATAATAAATTTGTATTATTTTTAATATATTTTAATTTTTTATATATATTTATTGTTTTAAAATTAAAATGCAAATGAGTTAATATTTTAAGTAAAAATAAATATGAATAAAATATAAAGATGTGGAGTAACATGTAAGACCCATTTAGTAAATTTTTTAGAGTTATACTATTAAAGTGTAGAGTTGCTTAAAGTAGAGCATTACCTATAGTGATACTTTTCAAAATTGTTTAAATGGGTCCCGCATTGTCATATCATCAGTTTTTTAAGCAACTATATATTCCAATGGTGCAACTTTTAAAAGTTCATTAAATGGGTCCCACAGGTTACCCCACATCTTAATATTTTATTCATATTTATTTCTATTTCAACTTAAAATATTAACTCATTTGCATTTTAATTTTAAAACAATAAATAAGTAAAAAAAACCTTAAAACTTATTAAAAATAATACAAATTTATTTTAAGTAATATTTTTTATAACAATAATTAAAAATAATAAAAAATACATAACATGATATAATTACAAGAAAATACATAACATTATCTTAATTAATTCTATGTTTTTCTCTCATAATATCACATAATGTTTTGTGATCTTATCGTTGTCTCTCTATCATGTCAGATGTATCCTTAAAGAGAATTTTTTCAAGCATCTTCAACTCTTTCAACTTCAAATCTTTCTCTTTTAACTTGTTTTCTTTTTCCTTAATTCATACGAATTCTTCTATGACATTTATTTTGTGACTATGTGCCTCTTGTATTGTAGTAAAGTCGACATTGTCAGAAAAAATTTCAGTTGATTTTTCTATACCCTTCTTTTTTGCTACCCTTTTTCTCATAGGCCGAACTATAGTAGGTAAAGTTGGATTATATGTGCATTCAAATGGAGTCTCTGACTTAAAAGATGATGAGTACATTCCAGAAGCAGAAATCTTTGTTCTTTTTGAAGAACCCTCACTTGATTCTGCTGTCCATTTAAGTTCATCTTTTAGTAGTCGCCACGCATGTTCAAATTTGAACTATTTGCCCTCATCTTGATAAAAAAAATAGTATATGCCTCAGCCATGATGTCATTCTATAAACTTCTACTTTTTTTCTATGAACAGCTTGTTTGTAGCACTCAACGAACTTTTGAACTGCACTATTCAACCGATGCTATCGAGATTTTAGTTAAACGGATTCTCTCTCTCGTAATCGACCACGATAGTTGTTATAATTATCTTTGATTCTTGACCAAAAATTATCTAATTTTTGGTCAACACCAACAATTGTATCATTTGAAATGTTGAGCTACGCTTGAATAAGAAGTGCATCATCTTCCATTGTGAACTTGACTCGAGATTTTTTCTAACTTACATTTCCGCCTCCTTCATCGAGCATAATATTTTCTAAACCAACTTGGGTGAAAAATTGTGGAACTTGAGATTCAAACATGGATCAGAATGATATTTTAGGTTCTTGATCAGTGAACTCTACACCGCTAGTACCCATTGGAGGATGCCTATAAAACATAGCGGGATTAGTTGGTTGGAATGGAAATATAGTAAACATACTTTGTGAATTTTAAAAAAAATGGAGGGATTTGAGAACTTTCACTAGTGGGAGGTTGATAATTTTGCATAAAATTTAAGAAAGAATTCAAATTAAATTGGTTGGGATCCATTTGTCAAAATAAATGAAATTGTGAGTTGAAGAAACTATAAATAAAATTGTGAGTCGAAGAAAATATAAATGAAATTGTGAATAGTTGAAGAAATTACAAATAAAATTGTGAGTAGTTGAAGAAACTATAAATAAAATTGTGAGTTGAAGATACTACAAGTGAAGTTGTGAGTTGAAAGAAACTTTGAAGTTGCACAATTTATAGAGCAAATTTTCAACAGTCATATTACAACGGTAAAAATGGAGCAATTTCAATCATTTTTCATTTCTAACTATTTCATATTATTTTTCCTATTAATATTATCAGATGCCATTCTCAATGCCTCTGGAAGCCTCTACATTTCTCTATAGCTTTCCCCTTCCTATTCCCTTCGTATTCTTCCTTGGTTTTCTGGTGGTATTCTTCCTCAGTTTTCTTTGATTCTTCAAGATTTCTCTGGAAGCCTCAAGATTCTGTGTGCAATTCTTCGTATTCTTCCTCGATTTTCTTTGATTCTTCATGATTTATTCTTCCTCTGTTTCTTCGTATTCTTCCCTTTCATTGTGGGGCCTTCGATTCTGGGTGCGTTTGCTCAATGGCCTTCAATTCGTAGCTTTCCTATTCCCAACAGTTATTTCTTCATAGCTTTAGTCGATGGGGCCTTCAATTTTGGGTTTCCCGTTCCCTTCCCTATTTGGATCCTTCAATTTTGTGTGCACACCAGAAGATACGTTTGCTTGATGGAAAATAGATGCGATGACTAGGTTTCTCGTTCCCTTCAATATTGGGGCCTTAGTTTCTGTGTGCACACCAGAAGATGCATTTGCTCGATTTAGCCGCAAACCTTCTAATTGGGAGCAATGAAGAGGTATGGTAATCCATCAATCCATCATTTTCTGATTGTTGATTCATTTTTTGAAGTTCGTTGTGAATTTTTGTTGTGATTTTTGTGGTTTCCTGATTGAGTTTCTCTTCAATTTTTTGATTGTTGATTTTTTGATTTGTGATTTTTGATTAAGCATTCTAGAGTTCGTTGTGAATTCTGGAGTTCATTGTGAATTTTGGTTGATTGTTGATTTTCTAATTGAGCACCTCTTCAAATTTTTTTTGCTTTCTAGTTTTAAGCAACCGTTGCTTATAGAAAACGATGCTTATATGTGGATGCCAACTGGAGCACTCCAATGCTAAATTAGAGTAAGATGTGTTGCTTCTAGCTAAGCAACGCTGCAAGCACTCCCCGTTGGAGATGCTCTAAGTATCAACATTGCTGATGCTCTAACATATGTATTAGGCTTTGTTTGGGACGCCATATAAGATATGATAAAATAATATAAGTTAATACAATCTAATCTTATAGAATGTTGAATGCACACGAGATATTATATAAGTTTATATGGTTATCACAGTATAATACTATACACTCAAAGAGAGAGGGATAAGTCTTTACAAAATTTGTATTAACTTTTTAATAACAAAAAAATTATTTTTATATTTATTTGTTAATTCAACATAATGTTGTCACTGTTGCTATCACTTTGCCCTGACTACTATCATCATTAGTAATATCACTACTAGTTGTGTTGTTCTCGTTTCGTCATTGTTATTACCATTGTCACCACCTTTACTATCTTGCCATGACCATTATTCTTACCACTATCGCTACCATTATTATTGTTACCACTTTATTGCCACCATCACTATCACTATTATCATAGTATTATTATCATCATTGTTACCTGTTGTTGTTTTAATTAAACTCCCAAGCGCACGAATCTATTAGAGTACATATTTAATGGTATGCAAGGTCGATCCCACGAGGATTTTCAATTGATAGAAAATTCTAATTTGAATCCAAATAAATAACTCTAACCTAGTGATCAAAAGCTTTGTTTTGTGAGGAGAATATTAAATCAAGTGTGCAAAGTAATGTACTTAAATTAAATTAAAGTGTATTCAAGGTAAAAATGAATACTAAGGTTAGGGGATCCACTCTTGGTATGAGTAATGATAAATTTAACTGTTTTATCACTCAATTAGAATCCTCACATGAATAAGGTTCCAATCGAAAAATGTATTACTTTGAATTCACTTTTATTTATACATGAATTATATTTTCCTTCTTTTATACCATTAATACATGCTTGTAAAATGGATTCAAGCATACATTGTGCCAATTATTATATTGTCTACAATAAATCAAGAATGATTCAAGAATTTATTGTGTCAAAAATTATCTACAATGTATCAAGATTCACACCTTACAAGATTAGAATGAAAAAAGGTACGAAGAAGAAACATAACAAGAGATAGGTGGTGAAGCCAACCATAAACATAATAAGATATAGGAGATCTGATAAAATCAACCAATAAGATAATAAGAAATAAAAAATAAGAAAGTAAACACAATACCATAATATACCAAGAAATCGACGGTCTAAAACCAGCCATTAAGAAATAATATGAGAAAAAAATAAGAAGGTAAATACAATATTAAAGGTAAACATTAAGATTAAGAGTTAGATAAATTATTATTCTCATATCAAGAGTTTCACCCTTCACCTTAGCATAGGGAGATTAGTTCTCCATATTCAAAGTAAGAAAAAAAAATTGAAGATGAATAAACATGAAAATATTATGAAAGGACAATAAAGTGTCTAAAGAAATAAGAATATTACAATACTAAGAACTCAAATTTATGCTCTCAAAATTACACTATCTTTAGCTATTTTCGACCTCCTTCTAGCTCACAAGACCCCTCTATTTATAGATACAACTAATGAGGTAAGTGATAAAGCAAGTTGCACTAAAGTTGACAGGTTGGATTGCACTATATCCACCGAAAGTGATTATGATATTCCTCTTTGATAGCCACCGAATTTGCTGCACATATGAAAATAAAAGTTGTAGCAAATTGTGTCAGCTATCTACCTGCCAAATTTTGTATACATTGACTACGTATTTTATGAGATACGACCTTAATACTGTAGCAAGGTTGAGCTGAACTGCAACAACAAGAAAATTTTCTTCTAGCCCAATTTTTGCCTTTTTAGTGTCCAAATTTGCTGATCACATAGACCTGAAAGTTGTAGAAAATTGTGTCAACTATTCACTTACCAAATTTCATATATATTGGATATGTAATTTATTATTTATTATTAAAATACTAAAGTAAGGTCGAGCAAAAAAATAAATAGCAAACAGATTTTCAATATTGAAGGTTTCTTAAATTTTTATGTTTAAGTTATTTTAAAAATATGGTCATAAATCAAGATTAAATTGATACATATATCTATTAGGATGCGTCTCAAGAGTCAAAAAGATAATGCTCCTTACTCAGCCATCTTTAATAAATTCATTTTAACCGCTTGATTTGTAGACATCATTCTCAAATAACCACAATTTAACTTTGATTCTTTCAATTGAATCAATTTTTTATTTTTTTCTCTATCTGTAGAAGATGCATAAAATTAAAGATAAATACGAAAAATAAGTGTTTAAATATGACAAAAAATTAAGATAAAAATATTTAATTTATAATTATAAAACCCACTCATCATTATTAGTGCACCACCACCACTATTATTACCATTGTAATTGTAACCACTATCGCAATGTTGTTACTACTACCACTATCATTACTATTATTTTTATAACCCATTACTGTTATAGCATATAGTCATCACTACATTTACTATCATCATTGTTGCTAACTTTATCACTATTTTATGTTAATCGAAAAAACATCTAAAATAATATAAAATGTTATTAAATTGGATAATGTATTCAATATTATCTATTATTTCTTATAGAGCTTATCCTATAGACTTACCAAACGAGACCTGAGTGTAGTTTTAACATATCAACGATGGCATGGCGCATCAATCAACCACCCACCTTCGTGTGTTGGGATTAATTTAAAGGGTAAATTTTAATTTATTGATTGTGATTTGACTTAAAATTAATTGGTCTTTTTATGATTTAAAATATATCATTTAGTTTGATATCATATATTTTGTCATAATTTAACCATCTTGCACTATTTTCTTATCTTAATTTTAACATAATTAATCACATGAATGTGAAAAACAATTATCACTAAAGACATATTTCACTAATATCTCAAAAATTTCATAGCATCTTAAAGAGACATTTAGATATTGAAATTTTTAGCTTAATCTTAATAATAATTTCCCATCACTATAAAACTAAAATAAGTGAAACCAATTTTTAATTGAAAAATATATCTTTCAAATTTTTAAAATTTTCAACAACTGTAATTTCTTTGAAAAGCATATCATATGATACTTTTTAAAAGCAACCATGACTTTTATTAAGTTATACATTACTTGTTATTATAATTAAATAAAATTAATTACATAATTCAAACAACTTCATAATAATTTATTATAAATATTATTAATAAATAATTTTTTATTATTATTTTTTTATTTTCTTTTGTACTAAATTATGCATCACCAAAAAAAAACCAAACATCAGTCGATAAATTTTACTCTTAAAATAGTACTAGAAATCAGATTTTACTCTTAAAAATAGCACCGCAAGAGCGTTAGGTGGAGAGAAAATAGAGGCTGAGAGGCATACTCCAGAGAGTAGAAAGAAGAAGAGAACAGTTTTGAAAAAAGAAAAAGAAAAAGAAGATAAATGGCGAAATGCTAATTTAATCGAATTTATTCCCTTTCTATGCTGTACAATTACTCCACGAATCCAAGAGCCGAAAAATTGTCATCCACAGCCTCCATGTCAATACGGTATTTCGTTTGGTTCGCGACGCTTCTCCCCTCCTCTCGCCGGAATCGTGAA
The DNA here is from genome assembly GCA_037074535.1 of Gleditsia sinensis. NCBI lineage: Eukaryota > Viridiplantae > Streptophyta > Magnoliopsida > Fabales > Fabaceae > Gleditsia > Gleditsia sinensis. The sequence continues at coordinate 63,890,985 of CM073463.1, read as the reverse complement.
TTCACCTCCCGGACTGACCAGAAGCGGCAACTCCAGCCATGAACCGGCCTCTCTCGTCGGCGTAGGAATTCAAGAGATCCTTCTTCCACGTCCACGTCGACGGTGACCCGAAACTTACGCCCTTGATTCAATTCACATCTTCGGTTGTGCTTGCATTTCGCTTTGTTGGCTGTCTTCTTCCAGGGAATGGAATCTCAAAGCCAAGCTTTGTTGATTCAATTCAACTCTTGGATTGTGATCTGCTGTTATCATGTATTTACTGGAGGTTGATAGATTTCATGATTTGGGGGTGTTGATCTTGGTGGAATCCCTCTAAGACCGACTTAGCTACCAGCCATTAAGGCAATACAGGTTTTGCAGCAGAGCAGTCTCCTCTTTGCACAATGTTTATCACTCTTGGAGACTCCTATTGATGTGTTCTGTTAAATCTGCCATATCAACAAAGATGAAGAGAATAAAAGATATGGCAAAAATATAGTAAGTTTAAAATGCATGACTGAGTTGTATAAATATGGTGATGAGAAAGTTATTAACCTGTCAAAGTTTTGGATGCAAGGTTCATGATTCGGGGTTAATAACCCCTAGTTTTCGGAGTGATGTTTCATCATTCATGTTTCAGCTACAGCTTCCTTGGCTTTGGAGAGCTCCATGTTTGATCTGTGATCTCCATTTTAAGTTACCGAGTTACCTTGGATGACTCGAGGAAGGTGAAGATCTTCGCGACCCTATAACTGTTCATCATTAACCCTGCGATGGCGTCGTGCGATTGATACAACCAGCAGAGTGAAAAGGCCAACTGCTGCAATTGCAACGAGAACTGCCACAGCAATAGAATTTCTCTTCTTTACTGATCTTGGGGAAGTGTTGGAATTGGGATTGCCCTCTGCAGTATCGTTTTTAATATCTTTATTTCCGCTGGAATCAACTAGAACGTAGGGATTAAATTTGGGAATGACACCAGACAGCTGATTGTTAGAAAGTAACAACTGTGTCAAACCCCCAATTTTAGTCAAAGACTCAGGAATTTCGCCAGAAAAGTTGTTATTTGAGAGATCCAAAATTTCCAAATTAGTCAAATCACCAAGAGTGCTAGGAATAAGTCCTGTAAAGAGGTTGTTACTGAGATTCAACACAATCTGTAGATTCGGTGGCATTTCTGGAATCTCACCACTTAGCTGGTTTTCCCCAAGTTGGAGTTCAATAAGAGATATCATGATGCTGATGGATGTGGGAATAGAGCCAATGAGATTGTTCCGTTGTAAGTACAAATTAGTAAGGTGTCTCAAGGTAGATATTGCTGACGGAATGGTTCCATTTAGAGAATTCCAGCTCAAATTAAGTGTTGACAACCTCTGTAGTTGGGCGATTTCAATTGGAATTTGACCAGAAAACTTATTCATTTCCAGCTTCAGTACTTGAAGATTGCTAAGGCCACCGAGCTCTGCTGGCAGTCCCCCAGTCAGCTGATTGTGAGCCAAGCTCAACAAGGCCAAATTCTGGCAAGAACCCACTTCGGCTGGTATTGAACCTCTCAATTTATTGCCTTCGAGTTCCAAGTACATCAAACTCTCAAGTTTTTTAAGAGTTGCTGAAGGTATCATCCCACTTAGCAAATTGTTCCCTAATCTCAATCTGACTATTCCAGAAGATATATTTTTAGGTAATGACCCAGATAACGAATTATTGGACAAATCCACAAGCTGCAAATTTGATTGTGATAAAAGGTCTACTGGAATAGGCCCAGAAAACTTATTATAACTAAGATCCAAATGCCGGAGAAATCTTGTAATTCCACTAGGAACAGAACCCGCAAAGTTGTTTAAATTGGCTGCGAAACGGGTGAGGGTTGTGATGTTTGTGAGCGTTCTTGGGATTTCTCCGCTGAGGAAATTGGAGGAAAGAATCAGAGTTTCCAATTTGGATAGATCTCCGATATTGCCAGGAATAGACCCTGAAAGACTATTTGCTTTAAGATCAAGCAAAGACAAGTTTTTATAACTCAATAATTCATCAGGGATTTTCCCTTCAAATTGATTAGCAGATAGCACAAGCTGCTCTAATGCCATGGAATTTCCCAGGGTGGTAGGAAGAGACCCAATGAAGTTATTGTTACTAAGATTTAAGTGTTTGAGGCTCAGCAATCCAGATAACTGGGAAACAATTCTCCCTTGGAAGCCATTGAAAGACATATCCAGAACCTCTAACCCATCAAAACCATGAAAAGTAGGTAAAGAACTACTTAACATGTTTTTACTAAAATTGAGCAGCTTGATCCCCTTAATGTTTCCACAATCAGTGATGAACTTACCTGGGATTGATGTCAGTTGGTTATTAGAGACATCAAGACGCTGCAAAGTTTCAATTTGACAAAGAACGGGCAAAAAGTTGGAAGAAGTGAGAGAAAACTGAGGGGTCCCACGAAGTACAATTTCGATTATAGAGGAATAGCTGGAGTCGCAAGTGACTCCCTTCCATTTACATGGATTTGGGTCAATATTCCATGAAACAGTTTCATTGAGAAGCCGGGAGAGGGTGGTCATGGTGTTGGTTTGGTTCTGGGATAGCCGAGAGAAAACCATTGGACAGAACCAAAAGCAGAGAGAAATATAGAGGAAAAAGGCGATGTACTCATACCTGCCCATTTTTTAGCTGTGTCAGCTTGAGATTAACCTTCACCTCTACAACAATCTCATGTACCTAAGTCTTTGGATTTTGGGCATATGATTTAATCTGGGTTCAGGTGGAAGAGAACAAAGAACAAGAAGTGAACAATTTAGGGTAGAAATAGACGGAGAAAATGTTGGGGTTTGCGAGTGTTTTTGGGTGCAAGGAAACTTGCTTAAAACAGGGCAGTAGTGTTGGGTATTGGAAGTGGAGATCTCTGGCATTGGCGGGTCAGAGACTAGACAAACCAGGAATTTAAGTGAAATACTTTCATATTTACTAATAAACTAATTTTCATTTATCTCTTTTCTGTTAATTTGAACGTACATTATATATGGATTTACTTTTTTTGAATGTCTTATGATAATTGCAAGACGCTACCAATGGTTTACTTTTTTTTTTTTTTTCAAATATCAATTTGTCTTTAAAAATATTTTTATATTAATTTTAGATATTTAACTAATTTGTACCGTTGGTCAAATTAAAACTTTGCTTGAAGAACTTTCTCACTTAAGCGGTCAAACAGCTTAAATTCTAAGTTAGGCAAGATAAATAAATTTATTAAATGTACGTGAATGTGATTAACGTAAAAAGGTTTTCAAGAAGAGAAGGTAGATTTTGAAAGGCAGAAATAATAAAGTAAAGGTTTGAATGATTAAATTGAAAAAATGTATATCTTTTGACATTTTTGATAAAGATAAAATTGAAATAAAGTTAGTCTTATGTTTGTCATGATATTTTCAATAAAACCATAGTACGTATATATTTTCTTCAAATTTTAAAAAATGATACGTATGAAAAATAAATAAATTATATTCATCTTCTTTAAAATTTATAAAAATTATATTTGTATATTCTTTAATTTTAAATTATACAAAAAATTTCTCTCTAATCATAAAATTCTTAATAAAATTTATATTTTATGAATTTTTTTAAATCCATAAATAATATAATTCAATATAATTACTAAAATGTCAAATTAATTTTTATGAAAATTGAAAATAAAATAAAATAATGTAATATTTTCAAATTTTGAGAAGATAGTAGTGTAAATTTTATAAACTCTAAAGTAATATTTTTGTCTTAAATTAAAAAAAAGTAAGAATATAATCTTATAAATTTTAAGAGAATTAAATGTAATTTATTATATATAAAAAAAGTTTACCATGTGTCATAACTTTATCAGAGAACCGGACAAAAAACATTTAAAATTTGTACCAAATTTTGTTTAATATATAACGTATATTGAAGATAGTAATCGCATTCCATTCCATGAGGAAAAAAAAGAAAAGGTTTCTTTATGAACAAAGACGACATTGCGCGTTGAGATTAGGGTTAGTGATATTGCATTATGCGGCAGCAAAAAGACCTGGAAATTTGAAGTCAGCATTCATGAATGCGGTAAAATGAGATGAATTCAAAGTCTATGGCAAAGTCTTCACTTCAATTAAGAAAGAAAGTCTCCTAAAGTCTTCATATAAAGTTCAAGTGTCGCTTTAAGTCAGGTCCCAAGAGGCACTAAAAGTAGAGAGAAGTATAAAAGCAAAAGCTTAATAACACTTCTAGTTTATTTGTTTATTATATAAATTTTTTAGAGTTCATTTAAGGCACTAAAAGTCTTTTTTAGAGTTTTGAGTTTTTAAATTATTTATTTATTATATAAATTTTTTACTAAAAATATATTAATTTTATAATTTTAAAAAAAGTTTAGAGTTTGAATTTAGAAAAATTTAAGGTTTATAAATTATTTATTTATTATAAAAATATTATTAATTTGAAAGAAAAACATAATCATCCCCCGACTACAGTGGGAGAAATCCATCATTTTTTATGACTCTTTACCTGCTCATAAAAAAGCAAGAAAATACATTATAAAAAGCAAGAAAATGGACTAAAAGAAAAAGATAAAAAATATATATATTTTTTATAATTTATATTAAAATATTTATATGATAATGTAAATGGAAAATGATGGTATGAATTGTTATAGATTTTATGCTAGAATATTTATAATGAAAGTATGACTTTATGTTTAACAAGATGCAAGCTTGCCATGGCGAACTATATCACCTTGTCCAATGACGCAGTTTGATTTATGGGAAAAATCATTTTGTCAGAAATTCAAGCTTCCTTTTCATTGATGTTGTGGCACACACAAGGGATTTCATTGGGGGCTGAAGGTAAAAGAAAGAAAAATTAAAGACGTCAATAAAAAAGATATTAATTATACGTAATAATTAAAATTTTAAAATAATTAAATATAATGCCTAATTTATAAATAAAAAAATATAAAAAATTACTTATAATAATTTTTAAAATTATTTTATAAAATTAAATTATAAGAATTTTAATTAAATTGACTTTTTGAATTTTTAATTGAGAAAGGTTAAGTCATAATATATTTATATCTAAATAAACAATAATATATTATTTATTAAGAAATTTTGAGTATTTTTGGGAAGCTATCTTTTATTTTTTAAACAATTGAAATATTACTATTTATACATATTGAGACAAAAGAATAGAAAATAATAGTAGAATAAAAAAATTATACAATTTTAAATATAAGAGATACAAAAGAATTAATACTTTAATTAAAAAATACAGAAACAACACACACCTTAAATTATAATTTATTAAATATTATATCTCAATATTAAAAAATATAATTATTATAATATATAAAAAAAAATATAATTAGAGAGATAATATATTTTTTAATTTTATTTAAAAAAAAATTTTTAAATTTTTGTTATTTATTATAAATACAATATTATAAAAATGATTTTTTTATATTTAAATTAAAATTTAAAGTTGTAGATCTGCATTTAATGTTATAAATCTAGATAAAATAAATTATTAATCTTTTTGAAAAAAAGGAGAAAAAAAATTTGTAAGGAAAGAAATTTCTTTTAAAAAAAATTAAAAAAATTATTTAAAAAAAAAAAAAAAAAGAGGAAGAGGGCAGCCGCCTCCTTGCGCGTCACTTTTCTACTTGGAGAGCTTCTCGCAGGGCGCTGAGCCTTCCGCAGGTAGGAGACTATCTCAACCATAAACTGGCCTTGGATTTTAAGTCAACTTTGATAAGTTTCAAAACATACTTGTTTAGCATGTGTGATTGGATTGAACCCGTTTTTGGGTTGAATTACCGAGTCTGATCCAATTTTCTTATGGTTAATTTTTTAGGATATACGAGGACAAGTTTTATAAATTTTAAAAAAGTAAATATTATTTACTCTCACTGAGATGCCGTAGGCAAAGAAAAAAGTATGATAATCTTATTTTCTTTTTTCACATTTCTTGAGTTTATTATTTTTGGTTAATTATTTTTAAAAAAGTATTACTTAGAACAAATTTATGTACTAAAAAAATGATCACAACTATTACACACGATTATATCCAGTTATCGACACTAAATTAGCTTCGTAAACTTTTTTCCAATGAAATCAGTTAAACATATGATTACATATCAATTATGAGATTTTTTTTTAAAAAAGGAAGAATTGTTTTTGTTTCTTGAATACCTAAAAAATAAAAATAGCATGTTTTTAAAATATTTTATCAAAAAAAATTTTTATTTTTGTTTTATAAAATAATTTTTCAATATAGAATTTAAAAATAATTATTTTTAAAATAAAAAAATTAATCAAACAAATCCTTGATGCAAACTAACCAATTTTTATTGCACAAAAAGAAATAGAAAAGTACCCTTTTATGAATATAACAATTACTCATTATTTTAAAATAGTTTATCAAACAATTTTTTTTTGTTTTACAGCATTTTTTTAAATATAATATTTAAATACATTTAAAAAAAAAATTAAATAAGCCCCTTCAGGCAAACTAACCAATTTTTATTGCACAAAAAAAAAAGTACCCTCTTCTAAATATAAAAATTACTCATTATTCTAAAATACCTAAAAAAATATGACATCTCGCCCCTAATTTTTTTTAAATTAGTAGAATATTATTATTGAAAAAAAATATTAGCCACAAGGTCAAAAATAAAAAATAAAAAAATTAAAACTATTTAACTTAATCTTACAATTTTTAAAAATATAAAATATAAATTATCAAGTTTTATAATCAAACTTTTTTGAAAATATAATATATTTTACAAATATTAGTTTATCAAATATTATATATCAAAATATTATATACACAATAATATAATATTTAAAAATAAAGAAAAACAAAAATACTTTTAGGAGAAGCTCACATCTCTCAACTTTTTCTTTGTTTTTTGTTTTTAAATAAACTCATAGTTATAAATTTGATTTTTTTTATTCAAATCTAAATATAAAGTAATATATCTAATTTTTAAATTATAGATCTAGACAAAGAGATGCTTAAAGTTCTACCACTTCTTGTAGCAAAGAGGAAAATTTTTCTCTGTAAAAAATAAAAAAATTTATAATAAAAGAAGCAAACTTTTTTTAAAAAAAAAAACCAGTAAAAACAAAAGAAACAAAAAAAAAAAAAAAAAAAAAAAGAGAGAGGCAATCTCCTCCTCCTCACGGTAACCCCTCCCAAAACTTGACGAAAAAGAGAGCGTCAATCGAAGTGGGGGTCGGCATGTTTCTTGACTCAACTATGGCCCAAAATGAAATGGCCCATTTTTTAGAATGTTAAGAATAATGACAAATGCAAATGATACTTCAATTTCTAAATAAAAGCAGCCCAAATCTAAACTAAATTATTTATTAGAAAGAGTTGCTTTTAATATATCTATTTCTCTTTAGTTTTAACTCCTGCTTTGCTTTATCCACTAAGCTAAAGGTTGTAACTATCATTGTAAATTAACGCTCTAATTAAAAGAGTGAAAAATAACTACCTCTAAAGCATCAATTTTAGCCAGTGCTACACCGAAAAATCAAGAAAACTATTAAAACCTCAACTTTGATATAATTCAAAGTGTTAAGTTTAAAGCCTGAGTAAAACTATAAAAAGTTTTTTTCAGTTTTAGTAAAGAGGGAAATGGTCCTGAAAATATTAATTGGTTTTCAACCCATCATTTCTAAAAAATCATGCAAAACATAGTTTTTATGGTTTAATTGTTGAAATTGATAAATTAATTAGGGTCTGTTTGGATAACAAAACTTATAGCTTATTAGAGTTTATCTATCAGTATAAGTGTTTTTATGTTAAAAAAAATAGTATTTGAATAATTTTAAATAAATAACTTATCAATCTTTAATAAACTAATTTTAACTTATTTCATAAGTTAATTTTTTAAACTTATTAAAAAAAGTTTTTATGAAAACTCACATTCACATGATCAAAAAGTTATTTTGTACTTTTACAAGTTAAAATTTCATCAAAATTATACCATTCACCTCTCTCCTTCCATCAAAACTATATCCAAATATTTTAACAAAAATTTATAATTTTGAAAAGTATTTTTTTTAAATATGTATCCAAACTCTAAATAACTTAATTTAAAAGTCTTTCTTCTATAAACATTTTTTTATATAAGACCTTATTCTATAAATACTTAAATAAACTGTATACTCAAATTAGGCCTTAAAGTGTTTTGGCATCATCACGGTAACATTTTTTTTAATTTATTCTTAAAATTTAACGATTAGGGAATTGAAATATTTTGAAAAATAAAGATAATTTATTTTATTATTTATATTGACATGTTTAAAACAATCTAAAAATATTATCTGTACTGATGTATTTAAAATAATTTTAAAATTAAAATTGAACGATAATTAAGATTAACAGAATTAAAATAATAGGTTAATATGATATATAGATGGTAATGATGTATGTTTTCTTCAATCAAAGCTAACAAGGGAGGACTTTAGTTCCTATCAAAATCTCAACAAATCTTCTTAGCCAATAATTGGAAAGTTTCATCTTTTACGCCATACATGCAAACAAAATGCTCCAACTTAGTGTGGGACCTGTTTTACATTTTGGTTGGTCATATACAATGTGTGATTTGCCTTCTCATCAACGCCCAAATGAAGTTAATGATTGAAGAGACTAATTTGATTTAACCTCTAAAATTATTCAACAACAAAAAAAGGGCCAAAACCAATTAATGGAGTGATTTGAACGGTTCATGTTTTTACTTTTGCCTTTTCTTTTCATTATTAAAATTGTACCATTTTCACTATTTTTTTAATATTTTTTAATTAAAAATAATGTCATTATAGCTGAGTTATTAATATTAATGATAATTATATATTTTTTAATTTTTGTGTGATTAAAAATAATATTAAAATGACCATTGTTGATAGTTGAGTATTATATTATATAAAAGTATAAATATTTTTTTAACATATAATAAATTTTTATTAAAATTTCAAATATATATATTAATATGTACTGGTTGATTGTTTTTATTATAAATAACTTGTTTAATTAAGAATATATGTATCGAATTTTTAATATATCATATTTTATAATATATAAAATTTAAAAATTATATATATTACTAATAGGTTAACCCCAATTACACTACGATTGGATTAGTGAATCTTGCACTATTTTTTTATTATCAAATTTAACGATAGATTTAATTTTTAAAATATTGATAATCTAAAATTTTAAATTTATTTATTTTTAAAGAGTATATGAAAAGATAATGTTACAATATTGTGGAGGTTAACAATTTTCGCGTAGGATGTTTTGACCAAAATGTTATTACATTTTCACTTGAAGAACTAATAATTATCCAAGTATTACTTACATTAATTGTATTCTTATAAGAAAATGACTTAAATACTCGTGCTTTTATTGTGTCTTTAAGTGGAAATGAAAACTTTGTTTTTGTAAAAACGCCCTCGTGGAGATCGTTAGTCTTCACATAACTAGTGTGAAGGGTAGCATTTTCCCATACAAAATTTTATTTTTTTATAAATCTTATTAGTATGAATGATCTATACTTACCTTATTTGAAAAAAATGATTAATTTTTTTCATTACTTAAAAACTAAATTTTCTCTTTTTTAAATGTATGAATGGATTGATGACAATGGAGGAGAAAAAAAGGAAAAGTAAAATTTAATTTAGAATTTTCCTTTATTTTAATTTTTAATCAAATATTTATTTTTCTTTTATTTTTCTCAATCTAAACAAACTCTAGGAGCATATTTTTCTATGTCAATCTCATACATTTAAAATTTTATAATTAAAAAAAAAAGGTAGGGAGGCCAAATGAGGGAGAGGAAAAAAATTGGTCTTTAGGCTCTAGTGTGGCTTGCTTATTTTAAATTTTAATTTTGTGTTGCCTCTATATGAATATTTAGCCATTCTTGTGCATTGCCTCACACTAGGGGCAAAATGACCTTGTGGAGCCATCGGATTTTAGATGTAACGCAATCTATTAACGGTGAATGGTCATAAGATTGTTAGAGGTGCAATATCCCTTTCATGGCTCATATAGTCAACACCCCTATAAGAAAAATAAATAGCACAGAAATGACTTCCTCCTAACATTTCGGCCATAATAAGCAGCCCTTGGATATCCTCAATGGTACAGTCTACCTCTATACATCAATTTCGTCACGTATTAAATCCTAAAGTTGTTATTCATCATTTTTCGTTAAAATAAGAAAGATGAGCTATGTATTAAAGTTCACTTAATTTGAACAAAATTAATTTTTTTTTTTTACGAATTATATCGGAAGTTTAAATTTGCAGATGGACACTTGAAAAAAGAGGCTGTTTTAATAGTTTTATACTTAAAAATGTGAGAATATTTATGTGAATTAAAAAATTAAAATTAATATATATTTTAAGATAATATGTCAATATCTTAATTGGTTTTATTTTAAGTTTTAACACACATCTCTTGTGCAAACCCTTGAACTTAAAAGATGAACAAAGTAAACATGTAATAATTGTGTTAAATTTTCATTTTTTTTATAAAAAAATATAATAAGAATGGAACTATTTTATACAAAGACTCTGATATTATATAATAATTTTTTTATATTATAGTCTAAAATATTCTTCGGCCTTACTTAGATAAATCCCCTTTTTATGCCATTAAAAGTGTATTTGTTCAAATTAATTGGATGTATTTAAAATTTTTAAAAAAATAATTAAGACCATTTTAACTAAAAAAAATTTAAGGGAAAATTCACAAATGGCTTCATTTAATATCTCTGACAATATTTTATTTTTCATATTAATTTCTCAAAGAAACCCATATCTTATTTTCTTAGTCGAGGCATGAAAGAATCTCCCTTTTCAAAACAAAATAAACAGAGGAATGAGTGGGTGTATTAATTTTACCTTTTTCCATGTTTAGGCCCTAATTGTCCTACCCAAGAGAGCCTAAGATCTTCCTTGAAAATGTAAGTTTAGTTGAGGGATTTAAAACACATTTTCCTCTTTGTATTGAGCAGGAAAGTTTACCTTTTTGCAGCAGTTGAACCAAAACCCTCCCCAAAACAAGCCACCTAACCTAACCCAAAGCCACCCATCATTCCTGTCTCTCTTATTTTACAAAGTGCTGAATGGTGAAGCCATGGAAACAGAGGACTTCAGCTTCCCCAGAATTAGCGACACTTACCCTTATACCATTGACTCACCTCCTCTCTGGAATCTATCTCCAGCAAACTCTCCAAATCCCTACCAAGTTTTCAGAGAGGGAAAAGGGTATGAAAATGGCGGGTTTGAAGCGAAAGTGATCAATCAGGGGCAAAGAAAGAGGGTAATATATGAGGGGGAAGAGGAGAAAATGGACTTGTTGTGGGAGGATTTCAATGAGGAATTGTCTACGGCAAACGGGTCTGCTCCCACTTCTTCAAAAGAGATTGCTCAATTAAGATGTGCTTCGGCTTTAGCGATTGCCAAGAACAATGGTGCTCTGGGTCCAACTAGGAATAAGCCTAGGATGGTGGTGTTTGTGAAGGTCTTGAAGAAGCTCTTCTCCCTCAGCAATTCTCATGGGAAAGGGAAACCCAGAAGAAAACTTTGCTAGTTCTTTGATTATTTTGGGAATTATTCAATTGGGCTTCTGGGTATGACAGGTTTCTTCTCTTTAAGAAGAATATTTGTTGGTTCATTAGAACAGTTTTCAATTTTATTTGGAGGTTAAAGGGTTGATTCTGCCACTTACATAAACATGGTACATAAAAATTATACGGAAAATTTCCTTGCTTCTTTATTTCAAGTTCTTTGTGTACCTTTTGAAGAAGGAACTATCCTTTCTGTTCAGAGTTTCTTTTTGTTTGGCTCTTAAGCTGTTGTGTTTTTGCCAAACTAAAGAATTTTATGTCTTTTTCACATAAATAAAGTGTTTGTCTGAGATGCTTATAGTTTATTATAACAACAAAAATAATGAATTATTGTAGATATGTTAAATACAGTTTTTGGTTCGGAGGCAAAGGATCCTGTTTTCTGAGAAGACATTATTAGGAAGTATCAAAATAAGTCTAAGGAAGTTAGATTTAGTTTCTTGGTTGATAGTTGTAATAGTTTTTATGATTCAGTTTTTCTATTAGTCTATTTCAAAGGTCTAAGTTAGTATTTCTCTGTAACTTTTCACTGTTTTAAAACTTTTAGTCTATTTAAATTTTTTTTTTCACCTCAAGCCATGATCTACTTTGACTGTACTAATTCTAAAATTATCTGAAAAAAAAACTTAATTCCAAACAAAATTTGAAAAAAACCTAATAATAATATAAAAAAAAGCTCCATTAAATTGAAAAATATTTTCATTTCTATTATTCCTTGTATCACTAAGTTACCAAACTCATACGGCATGAGAGGCAGTTAGGCACAATAGCAGTAATCATTACTGGACCACAACTATGTACGGGCTCAACTTTAACTTGAGCCCTTTCACCCCAAATCTTAATCTTGAGATTTTTACCGATGATGATATTTATTTTATTGATGTATACCCTAAGTTATAAATAACTATAAAATGTTATAAAAAATTATAAAAAAATGAATATAAGATTTAAATTTTATAAATAAATATTAAAGATAAGTATCGGTTAAATATGATCGAATTAAATTATAAATTTAATTTGATTGAATAATATTTAAATTAAAAAATTAATATTTATAATTAATTAAAATTTTAGGCAATTTAAAAAATTTGATTTATGTCAAGTTGTGATTTAGATTTGATAAAAAAAAATTTCAATAAATTTAATTTCACTGAATAATATTTGAACTTGTTATTTTAAACCACTTCAATCAAATTTTTTTTTTCAATAAATTTGATCAAGTTTGAATGAATTATTAGGTTATGCACACTGGTAATAAATATCACTAAAAATTGAATTCTCATTCACAAAATTTTCTTTAATGAACTGTTACTAAGAGCATCATATAGTGATTTTAAATAGTTTATTTCAATGACATGGCTTAATGTTATAAAAGGGCTGTTTTGTCCAGTTTAATTCCACATGGGCCAAGGACTTTTTCAAAAAGGATGGATCGAATGAGGCAAAATTGGAAACTAAAATAGAATTTAATGTTGTGAAAATTGAAGGAATAAGGCAGTCTTATAACTTGAATAATGTAATTGCCTGTAATGATTGATAAAATTCAGGGGGATAATACAATTTCTGTACACAAAACTGGAAATTTTGGCTCAAAAAATTGATATATTGGGTTTTGGGGTTGATTTAAAAATAAAAAAAAATAAAAAAAAGGCAACAAATGAAATATAGTTGGGAATTGATAATAAGGAAAAAAATTGCTTATCTTTAATTTCTGTTACGTATTTAGGTTATGAAAATTCCACTTTCGAAAAATTAAACAAATTAATAATAGGCTTAATTAGTATTTTAGATTTTTGGTACTTTGACTTTACATATTAATTTTGATTTGGTCCTTTAACTTTTAAAACGTCTGATATTTATCTTGAACTTTTAGAACATCTTGAATGGAAATTCTTAACTCCCATTCTAAGTTGTTTAAGTGGAGTTCAATTTATACGACAAGATTTGTATAGAAAATTATTGACCAAATTTAAGAATAGTTGCTTGTATAAGCAACAATTTTTAAAATAAAAAAATATTTTTTATTATATATTTTTATTATTTTTAATTAATATTATTAAAAATAAATTTGTATTATTTTAAAATTTTATTTATATATTTATTATTTTAAAATTTATTTTATTTAAAATTTTATATTAAAATATTATTATTAGAAGTAATATTTAAATTTTTTTATGTATTTATTATTTTAAAATTAAAATATAAATTAGTTATATTTTAAATTAAAATATATAAAAAATAAAAAAAATATAAATAACTTATAAAACTCATTTAAGTAATCAGAGTTCACCGTTAGAATATAAAATTATTTAAAATAATACAAATTTTTTAAAATAAAAAATAATAATACGACAATATGAAACCTATTTAAGAACTCTTGATGAGACCTATTTTAATAACTCTCTAGAGTTCACCGTTAGTTATGTCCTTAGCTTCGTCAAACAAGTTAACAGACTTGACTGACAGAGCTGACAAGGCATCTTATGTGGCATTTAGTGTTTTTATTTTTATCGTTTTCTTCCTCCTCTCTCGCCAGATGTGAATCGTTTGCTTCATCAAAAATCCTAGTCGGCTGTTGGAAAAATGATGCACTGGGTTGAACCCATTATTGATTTTCGAGGGTTGAACTTGCTTGGTTACCAAATCCAATGCCCAGGCCGAAGTTACGTCGACGATCAACGAAGAAATATTCACAGCAGCTACATTGAGAATGGCTCTTATGAAGAAGCTTGGAGAACCGATCCAACCATAAACTGGCTTTTCTCCTGTGTTTTTTTGTTACTTTGGAAGCAGCAAATGTGATAGCATTAGGCATCGTGATTCAATGAAGGAAATTTTTCTAAAACTCTACACGATAAATTTTCTCTTATATCAATCATTTACTCTTATTTTTTGTTTTTATTAATCTATTTCATCATTTTATCTTTTTTGCCAATGTATGCTTCACTTCTTGTTTCATTCTCTGTCTTTCGTACGTTTTTCTTTTTCTCATTGCTTGTTCACAAGTGAGTTTAAATTACCCGCAATTGCCCAAATCCCAGAAAGGGTTAAAAACAAAAGAAAACTGTTAGTGTAATTTGTAAATTTTGGTTAAAATTGAGTTTCATGATACATACTTGTAAGCAAATTATGTATGATATTGTTCGCTAAGGAAGATGATAAATGATTGGTCATTGTTTTTTGGGTATACCAAAAGAGTCAGAGACTAGGCAAAACAAACACGGGGAGTGGTTCTACCGCTTATGTCGTCAACTAAAAGGAAGCTCAAGCCATTAGGAGGCCTATGCAAAATATGAAGACCAAGATCCATTCTGTGTTCCATTCTGGCCAGCCAATCTGTAACCCTATTAACTTCTCTATAAATGTGTATAATAGAGATTTTTCAATCTTAGCTTAAGTAGCTTCTGATATTGAAAACAAGTCCTGCACAAGAGTGCTCTCTATTGCAGCCTTTGTTGCACAGCTACCTCAGAATTAGATTCAGTAACCACCTCTTTGCATTTTAGTTCCCATGCTATGCTCATCGCAGAGATTATAGCCCAAAGTTCAGCTTTGGTAATACTGTACTTGCCCAAATTTCTCGCAAACCCTGTGATCCAACCCCCTGCTGCGTTTATGAGAGTGCCTCTAATGCTTCCTTGGTTGCCTGAAAGTTGAAGATGCTAAGCTAGCAAGAGACTTTCAAGCCACATTCTTATCTACACTAGCTAATTTTCAGCTCTACAAGTGTGAATAAGAATCTGGTATGGCTCAGTCATGAACACCTCTTTGATGTGTACTTTGTAGTCAAGATTTTGGTGCTATGCTTTGCTCTGTTCTGTGGTCAGGGTGTGGCTTCTAATTTATGTTGTGGAATCTGCTTAACCAGGAACAAAGTAGAAATCGGCTTGTGTTGGTCAGTAAGGAATGGGTCATCATGTGGGTTCTGGTTGGGTAGTCTTGTGCTTGGTTTACACTCCCTAATCTTGAACAATGAATTGGATAACACAGTATGCTGCTATGTGACAAAACATGGGGCTTGGAATTGGCAAAAAATAGAGAGTAAAATCCCGTGGCATATATGTATTCGTACAGCTGCTTTACCTCCCCCTCGGGCTGACTTGGGAACTGATATGGAAGCTTGGAAGCATTCCAAAGATGGTTGCTTCTGGGGTGAATATGATGCAAAGCAATGTCGTGTGGGACAGTTCAAAAACTTATGGCTTTCTCCGTTAAAACCTGTTCATTTGCAGGTGTTCTTCTCTTTGACCGTAAGAGGATGGGTGGATTGGAATGCGAAGGTTAAGGCTGGAAAAAAAGATTTAGTTCCTTGGAATATTATCATAGCTTTTGGCATTTGGAAGATTTGGGTGAGCAGAAATAAGGTGGTTTTTGAGAATGGAGAAAGGGATGTTGCAGGGGCTCAATGTTTCTTTCAAGAATACCATAAGGATGAAAAAAGAGCTCTCTGTGGGATGGGATTCTTCGTAGGCAGGTTCGTATAAATATAATGTTGATGGCTCTGTTAGATAGAGAGGCTTGGAAATGGGTTGTGGTGGAGTCATGCGTGATGTAGCAAGAAGCTGGGTGCACGGATTTGCTCAAAATATTAGGGCTGGTGGTGTGTTGGCTGCTAAACTTCTAGGGCATTTATACTAGCTCGGACCTTGCTTGGAACCTTGGAGGTCAGGAAGTTACTTGTGAGCATACTCTAGTGTAGCTGTATAGTTTACTATTAAGGGGTGCTCCCAAGGGCACCCTTGTTCCCAGTAAGAAGAATGTTGTTTTGCGTGGGAGAAATTGGACTCTGGCATGAGCATAACCAGGGAATTTGACTAGACCCATTTGAATCGTCAAAAAAGATAATTTTAGATAGATTGGATCAGATTGAGTTGTTGAATTTATACAAATAAAATTTTAAATTAATTTAGATGTAAAATTTTAGAATTTATTTAAACTTGATCTTATTTTTTAATTTTTCAATTTTTTTTTTACTCTCAACCAAATATAACTCGAATTTTTTAAATAATATAAAATTTATTAAATCAAATTGTGTAATTTAACCAACTTGTTCGACTCCAACCATGCTTACATTTAATTGGAGTTTTAATTTTAAGAACTGAGGTAAGCTATTAACTCATTAAGTAACGCAACTTGTTAGAGGCACCATATATATATATATATATATATATATATATATATCTTGTGATATTTTTATAAATTTGTCTGAATTTATATTAATTTAATTTTTTAATTTAATTATAACTTTGTAATTGAAATTATAAATAAATTTAAATTTAGTGATTGATAGTTTTTGTATTATTAAAATTTAAATTTGTAAAAGAAATAATTTTAATAATTAGAAAAAAATGTATCAACAAAAGAAAAATGATATCTAACACGTGCGCCCACATGCTGGCACACAGTAACAATTGATTCTAGTTGTATTTCAAATGCGAAAAATGAAAGTGTCTTCGTTTCAGCCCCAACTCTGCACGCTGCAGTCAATAGGGTTGTGTCTTTCTTTCCTTATAGATTTTTGGGGGTTTTTAAAGTCTCAATTTTTCTTCTCATTGAGTTTTCCACTTAAATTTCGATTCCGACAATTCTTCTGAACTTCCCCATTTCACTTCGAGGCAGAGGTATAACTGCAGACGCCCTACCATCTATTATCTCTGTTCTTTTCTATGTTTCTGAGAGTTCCTTTTGCACATAAACTAGCTCCTTTTTCGAGGTCTGTAATGCTATTCTAATGGAAGTATATTGAAAATTTTCCATAACATCATGCAGGTCTTAATGGGTGTCATTGATTCTTGCAATTCTCCTGCTTTTTGCTTGTCTAAACCCAACACCAATCTGCAACAAGTTGGGTTGTCACCAAGACCAAGCTGTTCATTTGGGAGTAATCAGAAAAAGCTTGTGGCAATGGCCTCCACCGTTCCTGTAGAACAAGTCAATAAGTTCCCGCAACAGTTGACCGGCGACTCCTTCATCAGAAAGCATTTGAGGAA
Source organism: Gleditsia sinensis (assembly GCA_037074535.1). NCBI lineage: Eukaryota > Viridiplantae > Streptophyta > Magnoliopsida > Fabales > Fabaceae > Gleditsia > Gleditsia sinensis. The sequence continues at coordinate 63,873,351 of CM073463.1, read as the reverse complement.
CTTGTCTCCGTATCAGCCCATTTTGCCATTTGAGGTAGGTGGTTCCGTATGACTACTGCTACAATGTTATTTCTCCTAAACTATTCTGGCACCGAGTAAATTTGCTGATTGATGTTTTAGTTTTGTGTTCCCGCATTAGCTTTTAAGCATACTGGTGAAATTTTCACTTTGGATTGCCACACTCATATGTTAAACTTGTAACCTGTAATTTCATCTCCACGTGAGGCAAGGAGTTCACCATTAGACCCAATTTTACCGAATGATTATTATCCCTTCATTGCATTGCAATGCAGTGTGATAACAAAGGAAGGCTTATGCTGCAGGTTTTATCTTCTCGTCTTGGACGGAAACCTGAGGATATTGTCAAGCTAGATGCAAATGAAAATCCTTATGGTCCTCCTCCAGAGGCAAGCTCTAACACTTTGGTTTTCTCGATTCTCTGGTATTGACTATGATGTTAAACATTGACAGTAAGGTTAAAGTATAATATTTCAAATGTTTTAGAGGATTTTGATGTTGAAGGTCGGTTTAAGGGGTGTGCCAGGAGTGTCCTGAGCTTTGCATCCTTATATATCCTGAGCTGACTATCAAAGTTTCTGACAGGTGTTAGAAGCCCTAGGGTCAATAACATTCCCATATGTCTATCCTGACCCAGAGAGCCGCAGATTGCGTGCAGCCCTTGCCCAAGATTCAGGCCTTGAGTCTGATTACATCCTTGCAGGATGTGGTGCGGATGAGCTCATTGATTTAATCATGCGGTTGGGAACTAAATCGTTTGTAATCAAATAGGCCTCAAATTAGTATCACCATTCCTTCTCTTTTGGGATTTTAATACCTGGTTTGCATATACTGCAGTTGTGTGCTGGATCCTGGAGACAAGATTGTGGACTGCCCTCCAACCTTCACTATGTATGAATTTGATGCTGCAGTTAATGGGGCCCTTGTAATCAAAGGTAAAAATAATATTTACCAAACAGATTGTGTCATATATTGTAAATTTATTCCTATCTAAAAATTATAAATCCTTTTATACTTTCAAAGAAAATTAGAGATTCCTGAACAGATTAAACCACAGATTTTGAATTTGTTTTATATCACAATTATAAAATTTTCTTCCTGAATCCTAACTTATCAATATAATAGGCCTTTATTTTATGATGTATTTCAGTGTTTTAATTTTATACTTATCAGCTCAGTGTGCTTTGTTTTTTCTTTAATGTGATGTCAGATGTGCATAACCTTCTGTGTTATTTACACTGTAGTCCCGAGGAGGGAAGATTTTAGCTTGAATGTGGAACACATCACAGAGGTTGTTCAACAAGAGAAGCCCAAATGTATATTTTTAACATCTCCAAACAATCCAGATGGAAGGTAGCTGTCAAGTTTTCCTTGCTCATTTTGGACATAATTATGCAGTTTGATTTTTTGTTATAAAAGCTTTCCTACCTTAGAGCACATAATAAAGAATTTAGGTATAATTGTAATATCTATGCTATCTGATTAAAAGTATCTTTTCAAGATTTCAAGTATATTTGCAAGGTACTGGGGCTCGCCTTTATATAAAGTGTAAAGTTATATGACTAAGGTGCTGTTATTTAGTTTAACTTTCTTGTTCTCCTTTATAATCTTCTCTTTCTTTAATTGAATCATAATTTAATGCTGTTTGAACTGTGTAGAAAAAGAAATGAGGCTGCATACTGTAGTTATATAAATATTCTTAATTTTGTTTCTGCTCGTTCCCAATTCCTTATCTTTTGTTCCTAACAATTGAACAACAGTATAATTGATGATAAAGTTCTCTTGAAGATACTTGAGCTTCCCATATTGGTGGTGCTGGATGAAGCATATATTGAGTTTTCAGGACTTGAATCAAGGATGAGTTGGGTGAAGAAACATGAGAATTTGATTGTTCTTCGGACATTTAGCAAAAGAGCTGGTATGTTAATTTTTTTTTCTTTTTTCTTTGTAAATGTTTATTTATTGATTGGTGCCCACTTTTACCCATTATGATTTTGTTGTGGTTTTGACTTTTGACCTTCCTTTACGCCTTTACGTATGATGATGGTAAATATGAGATGAGTAGAATTTAAGTCTCCTTTACATAATGGCTCATTATACAAGATATCTGGGGAAATAGAAAATGAACTGATAATTCACCTTGGTCCCTTATTGGATCAATGCAAGATGTCTAGTAGTGTTATGGGGAATGAGTCAATCATCTCTTACTGCAACTTTTGGTTGGGATTCTCTTTTTTTTTTTTTTTAAACAGTTAATATTTGGTTTATGGTAAGAACCAGCTTGGGTCTCTTACATTTCACTTTGGTGATGGATAATTTAATTAGATTACTTTAGAGCAATGTCTTTTGGTCATACCACTTGCAGATGATTTTTTGCCAGTCAGTAGTATCATAAGTTGATTTTAAGTTGAGAAAGGTACAAGGATTCGGTTCTTGTTGCTTCAGGTTAATTATGATTAAAATTGAACAAGTGGTGTGTAATTTTTTAATCATGGGATGAGAGAACTCTTGTCTAACATGACCATCATATAGCAGCCAAAAGTGAGTAGTGTACAGTTTCAGTATCTGCGGCTAATGAATCAAAATAGTAGTGAGATCTCTGAGAAAAAAGTTAACGAATCCAAATGATGAAATGATTTTGGAGAAAGCATCTCCTGGAGTCAAGTTTGCTTACATAGGGTGAGAAAGTCAATTGTATTAGTATCTGTGTAATGAGTAATTGAAATTGAATTCTAGGTTTTGAGTGTCTTATCGTTTTTTCTCATATGACATGGTAGGCTCTTATGTAAGAGCATCATCTATAAAATGACTTGTTAATGCAGATCTTGAGTTATCTTATCATTAGTTACTTTAATTTTATTTTAATTTTTAAATTAGAGTTTTTTATTTGGGGATTAGGATTAGTTAGTTAAGCTGTTTGGGTTTCAGTTATCTATATCTATGGATAAACAATTATTTTATTTTTTCAAGTGTTATAATTGGTTTAGACTTTTGCAGCCTATATGTCTATATATATGGGTCTGCTTGGTTATTATTTCTTAGACTTTGATTACTAATTATTAAAACTTGATATTCTGTTTAGTTCAGAGTGAATTTTCTGTAGTGTTTTTTTGGTTCTACACCACTTGTGCTCTTAAGGTTGTTTAGGTGGATGTCTAGTAACATCAATATTAATAAAGCAATAAAAAATAAATGAGAGTATTTGTTTGAATTAGTCAATAGCCTAAACTCCAGATGCTGTTGTTTAAGTGATTTATCCATTTACAACATATTGCTTCAAGGGCACTAATAGAGAAGGGCAAGATTCAAGAGTCAAATAGGATAGAAGCTCACAATGACAACAATTAAAGTGAAAAGGAAGATATGTCCTTGAGAGACATGATGGAAGGTATAGTTTATACAGGATTGAGTGGTGAAAGAGACTTTTTATGGCGGACTTGAATGATAATTAAATGATTATTTGTATTACCAACTCCAATTTTATGGGATTGAGGCTGAGTAGTTTTTCAAGTCTTTTTCTTCTAAAAGCAAATTATCTTTGTAAGTGGTCGATTTATGGATTATACTCTGATCTTTCATGTGTGTCTGACTAAAATGACATGCTAATGATGCTAACAAATCTGATCTTTCATTTGTGTCTAACTAAAATGGCATGCTAATGATGCCAACAAAATTATGTTACTGATTTCTCATATGGTCAATCAATATGACTTAATTGGGTTTATCTTCTCCTAATCTGAATTCTGAACAATGAAATTCTCAAGTTCCAAATGAATAATTGTTTCAGGTTTAGCTGGACTTCGTGTGGGATATGGAGCTTTTCCCTTGAGCATAATTGAGTATTTATGGAGAGCAAAGCAACCTTATAATGTATCTGTTGCTGCTGAAATTTCTGCTTGTGTGGCATTGCAGAATCCAACCTATCTAGAGGTTAGTTCTTCTGTATTTTGGAATGAAGCTTACACATATATTGTTTATGCATTAGATTACCATGACTCTAACTGAAATCCAAATCTAATGAATTGGTCATAATGTCCAGAATGTTAAAGATGCTTTGGTCAAAGAAAGAGAGAGGCTTTATGACCTTTTGAAGGAAGTTTCATTTCTCCGACCATTTCCAAGCCATTCTAATTTCATTCTTTGTGAGGTTACATCTGGAATGAATGCAAAGAAGCTAAAGGTACCTTTTATTTTTGTTTTCTTTTTTCACCAATAAGATATTTTTTTTGTGTGCATCCTTTTGTTGTGCTTTCAGTTTTATGCAGACCCTCTTGGTAAAAAGTTCACATGCGCCTGTAGAGGCCCACCTTTTGCTTGATAATCTCATTAGTCACGAGAACACATAAAACACAATGGAGGAGGAAGGCTTCTGAAATCTGTCACACACGCTGATTCTGAAATAAGGTCATGTTTGATTGACTAAAATAGAAAAGGATTGGGATATGGAATTTAGGATTCCATTGTTTGGTTGAATAGATTTGATGGAATAGAGCATTCCATGGAATGCACTATTCCATCAAATTAAGGGAAAAGGAAAACCCATTCCTTTACAAAAGTTAGGGAATCTTGTATTCCATCAAATAAGAAAAAAGCCATTCCTTTATAATGCCCTTGCAAGTTGTGTTTCTTTTATCTCATTGTTGCACTTGGTTTGAATTTTTAATTTTTTTTTGTTATAAAGAACTTATGTTATAGTAATTTAATATAATTACTAGACTATATATTTTAATATTTTAATCCTTTATGATCTTTTAAATCAATTGAATAAGAAATAATTATTTTTTATCATAAAAATGGATGAAGTGATGAAACTAAGTAGAAAAAAAAGTCATTTGTTTCATTTTTTTAAAAAAATTAATTTAATTCACATTAGAATAAGAATTTTTATAATTTAAAGTTTAAGAATAATTTAGTCTTTTCACTAAGACTGTTTTTCCATTCCTTTAATTTATTTTTATACTAAACAATATAATATCACATTACCTCGATTCTTTCCATCACATATCGAATGAGGTAATAGGTTTTTATTTTTCTTTTCATTCCCACTTTTTTTCTTTTTTTTATTCTCACTAAAATTCATTCCACTCAACCAAACAGGCACTAATAGTCTTATTATCTTTCTTTTTTAGTTTGTGTGTTTCACCATTATAATATAGTTAAAATGGGTCAACCTATGTTGTCCCATTTTCTGTTTATTTGATTGAAATATACTGGATTTAAATTTAAGTATTCTGCATCTCTTTCTTTTTTTTTTTTTTTTTTTTTTTTTGGAAGGGGTTTAAAGTTTTCTGTTTCACTCGCATCAATTATCAATTGCACTTAAAAGCTGTGTGTTTGATTGGCCAGTATGGTGAGCATGTATATGTTATGATCCCAATAGTAAGGTACAGGACTTGACTCTCACGTCAGAAGTATGAGATTATGATGTAAGGTTAACATGGATCTCAGGCGCTCCAACTTCGTGAGTTAAATTTAAGTTTCATATCAGTTAGTATCACAGCCAGCCATCTACTCTCTCTGACCTCGGGGCTTTGGGCACTGGTGCTCCAGTGTGGTGGAATGTTATAATTTCAATGTTTTTGGAACGTGGCTCTTCCAAAAGTTCATATTTGCGTAGTTAAATAATTGTTCATTTGTCATTTTGACCATTATTAGGTTTCTGGGTTTGTTTTCACTTTAAAGTAGTTGGTGAAAATTCTTTTGCTTCTTGTATGCTATTCTTTGTTCCCCGACTTAGATTTTTCATGTATTTGTAATATAGGAGGATCTTGCGCAAATGGGTGTGATGATCCGTCATTACGACAAGAAAGAACTGAAAGGGTATGTTCGTGTATCTGTTGGGAAGCCTGAACACACAGACGTCCTAATGAAGTGCCTTAGGAAACTTTCTTGATCCTTATATTTAGAAACTTTTGATTGGAAATATTAGATCTTTAGATCTCTAATGTATTCTAAAACTTGAAAGACAGGGAGAAGTGATTGTTGAATTTCCCTTTTCTATGGGAAGTTAATGACTTTTCTTTGTCACCTTTGTTGACTTAGCTTGTAAGCTGATTCATGTCAGTAAGGATCCATTTTGAATAAAAAAAACTGGGTGAAATCAAGCATATAGACGATACTTCCTCTTTGGAGACAAAGATTATACTTCCCGTCTCAAGAAGACCTTGATATATTGAAATTGTTATAGTTCTCTGTTAATTTAATTATTTTTGTGGGTGTGTATGTTCTTATGGGTAATTGTACTTTATAAGTCATGTTAATAAAATCTTAAGAAATATTTATTTTAAAGTATTTATTTGAGTTTAAAATTATGGTTTTTGTTTTTTCAAATCTAAATTTTTTAGGTTAAAGTTTTCAAATCTAAAACTTTATTTTTATTTTTTCAATTTTTCCTTACATTAATTTAAAATGATATTTTTCTAGTTCTTAACTCCATTCAAATAGTTAACCAAATTGCCTACACATAATAAAAATGTGCTTTGGATAAGTGAAAAATTACCATTTATTCATAAAGAGAAATATGTTAGACATTAAAATTAATAATAAAAGACAAAAGGAAGTAGAATAAGTAAAATAAAATTAGTTTTACAGTTTTTAAAAATATAGATAATTAAATATTAAATTAGAGAATACAGAAACAATATACTTTATAAATATTATATTTTAACATATTAAATGTACAACTGATGTAATCATAAAAAATGAAAAAAATATAAATATATTATTAAAAAAATAACACATCTTCCAACTCTTTTTAAAATTTAGTTTTTTTTTTAATATTTTTGATCTAAATATAAGCACATAGTTATAAATTTACATGTAAGATATGTAAAAGTTTTATGCTCCAAAACTTCTTCTAAAAAATAAAAAAATCTTCTTTAAAGAAAGTAAAAAACTCTTTTGAAGAGAGAAAAATACTTTCATAAAAAAAAATTATAAAATGTAAATTAAAGAAAAAGAAAATGGAAGAGACTGAGCAGAGAGCTACCACAAGACTCTCGCTAGTTTAAATGATCTTTTTTTTTTGGACATGCAGCCGAAGCCAATAACATATATTTGGGCCAAAAGCCCTTAACTAAGAGACACGGGGACCTTGAGCTGCAGAACAACCTGAGTCCAGCTCTCAAAAATATCTCAAACAGTGGTGATGTGAAAATCGAGCAACACACTCAGAAAAAAACATCAAATCAAGTACTATCCGGAAGCTTCGATAGATACACGAATGTTAGGGATTCGCTGTTTCCCTTTCAGCATCCCTTCTCAACAGCCTTTGTAGGCTTAACGGGGGATGAGAGATCCAGCTTCTGTGAAGTCTCTCTTGCTCCTGTAGTTTGGCAACGGTATGGGCCACTTCATTTCTATCCCTCTGGACCCATTCAATCCTGAGCTGCCTTCCTCTTAAGGTAACCTCTTCAATCAAACTTCGAATGTAGTTTACAACCCAAATATTCCTCTTCCTGTTACATACTTCTACCATAATTTTGCTATCTGACTCTATAATCACCTAGTTCAATTGTAGGTTATTGACTAACAAGATGGCTTCCTCTATTGCTCTGCATTCGGCCTCCAGGGCCGAACATGCGAGACACTACTTGACGCTACCCGTGAGTAGTTGGCCACGATCATCCCTTAGCACTGCGGCTAGGTAACACTCTGACCTAAACTTTGTGAAAGTTGCATATGTATTAATTTTGAGCCACCCTTTAAGTGGACGTGTCCACCTTGCTTTCCTGATTGAATCTTCTTCTCTGCATCTGTTGATTGTGTGCAATTTTTTATCTTGTGAACTAGATATAGAAGAAATCAGTAGGTTGGTCTTCTGTATGAATCTTATTGGGTCCATTCTTGTTTGCTCAAAAACGAACAAATTCCTCTCCTTCTATATAAACCATAGAACAATAAAACATTTAGCAATAGCTTCTTTGTCATTGATTCCCTGTGCCTCCCTGTACATACTAAATTTTGCTTTCAGCCAGCCCTCTAGATTGTTACCTTCACTTTGGTTTACTTGAGTTTGGATGTTCGCTCCGAACCACGTAGGGTTTGTCCAGTTACAACCTAAGAAAATGTGGTTTATAGATTTCGGGGCTTCATAACAGATAGGGTACATAGGGTCCAGAGCAATTTGCCTTCTGTATAGATTTTCCATACATAGTACTGCATTATGTAGGATTTTCCAGATGAATATTTTTATTTTGGGGGGAATAGAGGACTCCCAGATTCTTCCCCATATCTCAGGACTGGTTGACCCCGAGGAAAATGCACTATTTTTGTGGGGGCTGAGATCATCCCTTCTGGCTACTTCATACCCACTCCTTACACTGTATGTGCCTTCCTCTACCCATGGCCATATAAACTTGTTAGGTTGATTAGAGTAGGGGATAGGTATAGTCAGCACTTTCTTAACTTGATGGGTAGGTAGCATCTCTCTTAGGATCTCTGTAACATAAAATCAAACGTTACAATCTCCCTCCTCCAAGACCTTGATTCTGTGTCGATGAGAGAGGCTACTTTTTCCAAACAGCTATTGGATTGGTTTTCTAGTAGCTCTCCACTCCTGAGCCATTTATCTTCCCAGATGCATATATTATCCCCATTTCCTACTTGCCACAGTCCATTTTTCATTAAAAGTTCTTTGCCTTCCCATAAATCGAGCCAACCCCAAGAGCTACTCCTTCCCCTCTTTGCTTTTTGTAGGTTAGATCTTGGGAAGTATTTTTGTTTAAAAATGCTTCCCCATAGGGAATTTGGATCCTCTCAAAGCCTCCATGCTTGTTTGGCCAATAGAGCCACATTCATACTCCTGAAATTTTTAAAACCCAATCCTCCCTCACTTTTTTTTCTTGTCAGCTTGTCCCATTTGACCCAGTGAATCCGATTATCTTTACCACTGCCTCTCCACTAGAATTTTGCTACCTCTGAGCATAACTTTGCACAAAAATATTTTTGGAATAGGATTGTAGACATGGTATAAGAGGGGATGACTTGAATAACAGCTTTAATAAGGACTTCTTTTCCTCCTTGGGATAAGTGCTTCATCTTCCAGTTACACAGCTTCTGTTTTACACTCTCCATTATCTAATTCAGAGCATTTTTCTTTGACCTTCCCCAAACCGCTGGGATACCAAGATACTTTCCTGGGTTGTCCCAAATAGGCATACCCAAAACCCTTTGTATCTTCTCTTTTAATACCTCAGGCATGGCTTTGCTAAAGATAATGCCTGATTTTTCAAAATTAATCAACTGTCCAAAAAGTCTTGAGTACTTATCCAGAATCTATTTTATTTTACCTACATTTAGGTCAGTAGCCCCTGCAAAAACAATAGAGTCACCTGCAAAGAAGAGGTGTGTTAGCTCAGGTGCATTTTTTGTCAACTTAATCCCACTGATTTCCTTGTTAGTGGCTGCTCTAGCTATACTTCTAGATAGGATTTCTGCTGCTAGGATGAATAAATATGGGGATAGGGGATTTCCTTGCCTCAAGGCCCTTTGAGGGTTTATTGTAGGGCTAAGGTTCCCATTGATTTTGATTTTATAACTAACAGAGGTTATACAACTCATTATCAAACCAATCCATTTTCCTTCAAAGCCTAGGCCTTTCAAAACCTTTTTGAGAAAATTCCACTCTAACCTATCGTATGCTTTATTCATGTCAAGTTTGATGGCCATATGGTGATTTCTCTTGTTCCTGTTATACTTTAATGCATGAAAAGCCTCTTGAACCACTAAAGTATTGTCCTGTATAAGCCTGCCACTAACAAATGCACTTTAGTTGTGGGAGACTAGCCCATTCATAAAAAATTTGAGCCTATTCACAATGATCCTTAAGATTGATTTTATAAGAAAAATTAGTGCAGCTTATGGGGTGGTATTGGCTTACTGATTCTGGACGCTGCACCTTAGGAATCAGTGTTATTTGAGTCTCGTTTACCTCCCTGGGCATCAGCCCATCATCAAAGAAGCTCCTGATTGCACTGCACACATCTTCCTTCACTACCCCCACGTTTTTTGGAAAAAAATGCTATTCATTCCATCCGAGCCAGGTGCTTTCGTAGCTCCAAGGCTGAAAAATGCCTTTTCTACTTCCTCTTCGCTAACTGGTCTTAGCAGCTCCTCATTCATTTCTCTTGTGATGAGTTTGGGGATCACCTCTTCCATGCATGGGCTGTTCTATGGGTTTGTGGTCTCAAACAGTTTTAAATAATATTTTTGGAAGACCTCCTGAATGTTACTCTCTCCCTTTCTCCATATGCCTTCCTCATCTTTAATTCTCAGTATTTTATTGTGCTGCCTTCTTTGCATGGTGGTATGGTGAAAAAACTTAGTGTTCTTATCCCCACACTTCAGCCACTTGACCTTAGATCTCTGTGCCCAATATTTTTCTTCCTGCCTTCATAGATGGTTGATTTTGTTTCTGGTGATTCTAGCTTCCTCCATGGCCTCCTTGCATTGCTTGCCATTTTGTATTGATTGTAGTTTTCTTTTCAGTTTAGAAATTTGGAGGTCGGCTCTTTTGAAGCTGGTCTTTTTTCAGGTTTCTAAATGTCTCGCAATCTTACTCACTTTTGAGGATAACATAGTGAGATTTTCTGTGTTTCCATTGCTGTCCCATCCTCTCAACACTTCATCATTAAAATCTTCATGGTCTACCCAATATGCCTCAAACTTGAAGGTCCTTTCTCTCCTTTTGTGGGTGGGGTTGGTTATCATGAGCAGAGGACTATGATTAGATCCAACTGCAGGTAGGGCTATAATGTTTGCCTCTTTAAATTTGTTCAGCCACTTCTCATTTGCTATATGTCTATCTATTTTTTCTTTAACCCCTTCAACTTCCCTCATATTACTCCAAGTAAATCTGCAGCCCTTCACTGGAGAGTCATAGAGATTGTTGTCACAGAGAAAGTTTCTGAAGCTTTCCATTTGTTTCCCACTATGTGGCCTTACCCCTTCCTTCTCCCATTGATGTAATATCTCATTAAAATCTCCAATACAATTCCCGGCATGTAAATGACCTGGATTTAATTCTGCAATATGCCTCCACAGCTGTCTCCTTCTTCTCGGTTCTGGATCCCCATAAATAAAAGTGCAGAAGCTGTCACTTTGTTCTTTTTCATTTCTGATCCTTGTATGGATGTAGTTATGACATTTCCTCTTGATCTCCACTTCGCATCCATCCTTCCACATTAAACATAAACCTCCAGCTCTTCCTATAGGATTGACTATTGCCATCTCTTCAAATCCTAGCCTCCTCTTTATGTTTTCCATCTTCTTTTCTTTTGCTTTTGTTTCCATGAGGAACAAAAGCGAGGGTTTATTTTTGAGACATAAGTCTCTCAACTCCCGAATCGTCAAGGCTACCCCCACTCTTCGACAGTTTCAGCTAATGATCATCATCTTAGAGGGTGGGGCTTGATAAGGCCCGCCTCCTCGGCATTAAGTCCTCCTCTTCAGCCATAACAGTGTCCTCCCCAACCAATTGAGGATTCTGGACTTCCTTTCCTATCCCCTGGATGTCTTCCTTCTCAAGCCATTTTATCCTCTTAATAATTTTCCTTTCTTCTGTTCCATTGTTACCTTTTTTGCCATGCTCTTCCTCTCTCTGTTCCTTGTTGTTTTTCTTTGTATATGTTCTAGACCTTTTCAGTCTTAGAACTCTGTTTATCGCTGCTGCCAGGTCAGTTTCTACTATTGCCCATGTTGCTTCTTTCCTTTCCCTAGGAACTTCATTTGCCTCATCTTCACTTGGAAACTCCACATAATACTGGTTATGTTGTTCTACACTTCTTTTCCTTCTTTTCCACTTCCTTTCCGTAATATTTCTTTCCTCTAAGCTCTTAGTGCTGTTGAAATACTGCTCTGGAAGACCATCGACCCTATTACCTACCCCCATCATTCCTTCCTTCTCCTTCTTTTCTTTTTTACCTTCTTCTTGTGAACATGCCTCCCTTCTCTGCTTCTGGGCTTTTCCTATTTGGGCTTTCTGATCTTTTAGCCCAACAGATGTTCCTTGCCTTTCCCTCCCTTTCTTCACTTTATGTTCCATTCTCAATTCTTCCTCTGGACTGATCTCCCTTCTCTGATCTTGGGATGCTCTAGGAAGGTCCTTCAGTTCTTTCGACCCATTATCTGTACCTGGGCCCTCCAGCCTAGACTCGTTTTGGCCCATATTTATCTGATAATGGATTTGGCTTTGTCTACCCTGACCCGCTGATTGTATGGCTTCCATAGGCCCAACTTCTTCCTCATCACCTGGCCCACTGCTCCGTACTCCGGGGATCTCGTTGACTTCCTGACTGCAGTCCTAACTAAGGACAGCTTGTCTACTCTTAGGTTCTTTCACTCTTGATCCTTCTCTCTCCTCTGTCCGCTTTTTCCCATCTTCATGTCCAATCTCCCTAGCTTTTCCCCGTTCAGCCATCGCATTTTCTACTTTCGTGTATGAACTGTGGGCATTCCCCTCTTCCTCCTATGCCCCTTCTGAGCTTCCCTTTACTCTGTCACTCCTTCTCTCAGGCCCTAATTCCAGCTTCCTGTTTCTGGTTGCCTCGAGCTCCGTGCCTTCAGATGCGTGGTTACCCATGCCACTCTCTTTCTCGCTTGAGCTCCACCATCCTCCTCCGTCTCTCTTCTGCCATCTGCTTTCTTTTGCAATTATCTTTAGTGGTTTTGCTGGTGGAACACCCAAACTTGGGCCATAGTTTGGCCAGTTTCCCTCCCTTGCAGGTTCTTTCTCCTTTCTGCAATCCTTTTGCTCGTGACCCAAACACCCATATTTGTAGCAATACTCTTGGAGTTTCTCATACCTTAACTTGACCCATGTGCTAGCTCTGTTTTTCCTAGGAACCCAGAATCCTATAATGAAGGGTTTCTCGAGACTCTTGATTATTCTGACCCGTAGAAAATGTCTCAGTAATCTCCCTTCAAGAACCGGGTCCTCTACTTCTGCCACCTCTCCCAAACTGCTTCCAATGATAGAACCATTTCTGGCATGTAGGTTTTCTAATGCTAAACCATGAACCTGAACCCAGTATTGGGCCATATTGAAACTCATCTCCTGTATGGTCCTTTCTGGATCCCAGTATTGCACATTAAGTAAATGCCCCATTATGTTCCATGGGGTATCTTCCATTATTCTCCTTGGGGTTTCTTCCTCTTCGAAATTGAACAAGAAAGTATTAAATCCCATGTTCACTATGCTCAGACCTTCCGGATCCCCCCACCCTTTGCATATCATAGTTTTCACTATTTTTTTATTCAATGGTTTGTCGGCCATGATCTTGTCTATCAAACTTCTATTAGCCAGTTCCTCTGATCTTTGTTCATCCACCTCCAGGTGTAGAACATCTTCTGCTCTGGTCCTCTCGCTATTCCTACTACTCCCCTCCAAACCTTTGTATCTTCTTGTCTCCATTATCCTCTTACGGTTACTTCAGTCTCGGGCTGCTTCGTTGAGTTCTCAAACACTTGAGCTGATCTCAAGTAAGTAATCTCTGCCTAGAAGAGCAGGGCCTCTCTATCTAGAAGAGCAAGAAACCTCTCTATACCGAGAGCAATACAATTTGATCTCAAAACATTGTTACACATACAAGCCCAAATGTGGAACCACAGGCCCAAGACCAATGATGCTAATAACATTGAGCCAATAGTCCAATGAGAAGCAACCTAATCCAGTACTAAATGATGAAGGACGACGCAAGCAACAACACTTAGGTGTCGTTTAGTTGGTGGTAAAGAAATGAATGAAAATGAGAATTGAGAATGAAATAAAATAGAATAAAATATTAAAAAAAAATTACGTTTGGTACGCCATGAAAAGGAATAGAATCTTCATTGTTTCTTTATGTTTAGTATATTTTAAATAATGTAAAAATAAAATGAAAAACTAATAAAAAGACAAAAATACCCTTAAAACGTTAAATTAGTAAAATAATTTTAGTTTAACTTAAAAATTTATTTAAAAATGATATAAATAAAAATAATAATTAGTAATATAAAAAGTTTATTAAAAATATTAATGATTTTAAAAAATAATTTAAATATTATTTATTTTATTTTATTTATCAATAAATATTTTATATTATTTATTTAAAAATAATATAAATAGAATTAAACAAATGCATCAATCTAAATTTCACATTTCGAAGCTTGCCTTCCTGATTGTATTATCTTTCTTTTTTAAAACCCATAATATCCTTTTTTTCTTAAAATCTATAATATCAAAAAAAAATATAATTAAAAGGGCATTTTTATCTTTTTCAAATTCATTCTCTTTCTTTCACCAACTTTCTATTACTTTTCAAGAATGTACTTTCCCGTACAGAAGGCAGTCCAGATTTATGAGAATATTTAAATTTGACAACTAAATGCAACAAGTAAAGGAATGAGAATCTAAATTCTCATTTTCTCAGTTTAAATCTGTAAACCAAACGGAATGTTAAAGAATGTGGATTTGAGCTATAATAATTTTTTTAATAAGTTTGGTTAAAATTTTTGTAAGTTCCAAATTTTTATACCTGTTAGTTGAATGATATAATGTGATTATTACATAGAATGAGTGGAGGGTAAATTGCATTGGCCGCAATCATGGCTAGCAGTGATTAGAGGATCAGCAATTTGTTGGTTAGAAGTTATCTTTGTATTTCTTTTATACCGTCTGTTATTTGGGAGAATAACCAGTCGGTCATTTTGTGATTTGTGTTTAGGAGTCCCTTCTCTGACTTGAACAGAGAAGCTTTCACTGTTAGCATTTTGAGGCTAACAAATATCTTCTACGAAAGAAGTTAACAAATTCCCTCAAAGAAAGGAGGGCGCCCGTATAAAGAAAAATAAAGTAACAGTGAGAAGCAAAGGGTTGTGGTTGGCAAAGGAGAGGAGAGGTTATGATAAAGGTTAATGAAGGGTATGGATTCAGATGTGGCCTTTTGAAGTTAGATATAGTCATGTAGCCAGCTCTATTAGTTATGAGAGCTACAAACAGGGCACTGTTACAGTGAGCTGGAGTGCTTTAGTGCTTGAGTTCTCAATCATGAGATGTTTATTGAGATTTGTGCCATATATATTCAAAATAAAAAATTTTGTTTAAAAATTATTTTTTATTGTTATTTAAAAAAATAGAGTTAATTTTTTTAAATATTTAAAAATAAAAAATAACATTTTTAAAATAGTTTGGACCAGTTTGTTTTTTTGTTTTAAAAATAATTTTTTTAAAATAAAAAATTTATTTAATAACTGTATTATGTTATTATTTAAAAAATAAGTTTTAAACATAAATTATTTTAAAATAATAAAAAACAAATAAAAAATTATTTTTATTTTTAAAACACAAAAAATAAAAAATAAAATATTTTTAAAATAGTTTATTAAATAATTTTTTTTATTTTTGTTCTGCAGAATAATATTTTAAAATTAAAAAACAAAAATATAATCAATTTTTTTTTATTTTACAAAAATTTTTAAAAAATAATATTTAAAGAAAAACAAGATCAAACTAATTCAAAATCTTTATAAATATAATGAAACTATAGTGATTAGAATGGTTATTGGGTATGTACAAGAAATATGAGGTGTACCTAAGAGGCCTCTAATTTTTTTATATAACTTATTGTTTTATTTAATGATGGAATAATTCAAATTCAAATTAATACAAAAATATTAGACATTTTCTATAATTTTTATTTCACTTTTTCATAACATGTTATAATTTATATAATTAATTTAACATATAATTTTTATATTTTATTTGTACTTATAATGAATTCTTTTGTACTCAAAATTTTCTCTCACACGCAGGAGATCTAAATATTGCTCAATTACATGAAACATGAAAACGCAGGGGATATATAAGTAATTGGAAAAATTCAAGGGTTAAAGTTCAATTGGCTGTTTGTGTAAAAGATTTTTGTTTTAATTGTATCCTTGGTCGTCTTAATTTTTAAAAGTTACAGTTTGATTATTTAATTTGAAATTAAATAATGTTAATTTTGAAAATTTTAAGTTAATACTATTAATTCTATCAGTCAATGCAACGCAAACGTGACTTCCTATTTATTGGCGTGACGTCTATACATCAGTGATGCATTGACCAAAAAAATTTAATTACACCAATTTAAAAGTGAGATAGTCAAGTAATTTTTCCCCTTCCAAAAAAAAAACAAATTTTAAAATTTTTATAGTTTTTTTTATAATTTTATTATTTTTAAAAAAATTAGCTTTAAAATATTAAGTAACTATGTATAAATATAATTTTATTATTGATTTT
This sequence comes from Gleditsia sinensis, assembly GCA_037074535.1. Classification (NCBI taxonomy): domain Eukaryota; kingdom Viridiplantae; phylum Streptophyta; class Magnoliopsida; order Fabales; family Fabaceae; genus Gleditsia; species Gleditsia sinensis. Next base: position 63,857,075 of record CM073463.1, on the reverse strand, counting down.
AATTTTATAAATAATAAAAAGACATAGTAAAGAAAATTATTTTTTATGTTAAAATTATAATAAAAAATTTAAAGAGACCAAATAGGACCAGATTAACTATAATAATATAAATAAATAAAAAATAAATGGATTAAACTACACATTTTTTAAAATAAAAAAGAGAGACGAAAACTGCACTTAAAGCCAGAATTCTACCCAAAAGAAGAAGAATTTTAAATTTCATGAAATTAAATCATCTATCAACCTAATTTCATTGGGCTGGCAAATAAAAATTGACTTAATTAATAAGATTAATTGTATCAATTTGATGGTCTTCAGTTTGAACGATGCTAATGATAAAAATTATAGGCAAAAACTAAATATTTAATATTTTGTTTTGGCACGAGCATATACTTTGACATTTTTTGATATAGTTAATTTCATTTAAAATATTGAGATTATTTTAGGTATTTTTTTTTTTATAAATTTGAACTTCTCTAAAGTTTTTCACGTACTCCAATTTCTTAAATTGCATAAATTTCAGTTAATATTAAATTTATTTATTACTTAAAGTATACAAGTGGTTGATATCTATATTTCGAGGTATCCCTTCTCAACACTTGTCATATTCCTTAAGATTAACAAAAAAGATGCTTTTTTTAGGTGTCCCTCCTGCAAATAAAGGAGCAAATAAACTCATCACTAAAATATAGAAGGGAGAATGAAAAGAAGACAACTGCCTTTTCTTTATGCATATATTCCTCATCAAGTCTGGCATCTGCCACGCACACAATGGATTTGCGTGGCTTGTTTGATTTTTCTACTGCATATGTATCATCTTCATCTATGCTTATTAAGCAAGATGCAATTCTTTCCCCCAATGAGAAGAGAAAGTACTTTTTGTGCAAGATAAAGATGAAGAATAGCATCATCTATTCAATTGATTCCACTTTCTGCTAACTTTGGCACTCTGGAAAGTTGTTGATTAAGGTTGGATTAGCACTAGAAGTAGAGCTGCTTTATAAATTATATGTTCTTGATTGATTCCAAAATTAATCATGAAAGTAATTTTTGACGTTCTAACTTTTCGTTGACAATGGGTTCGTCGTTTTATTCTTGCTTCCCCAAATTGATACCCAGAGAAAGGCCATCTTCTTCCACCAAAATTGATGAAGAAGCTCTGGGATTTCTTTGTTCTGCAAGTGCTGACCTAAGGAAGCTTGAGATATCTTTCTCTAAAGGCACCATATCCCTTGGATGGTGCTGTGAAGCCATAAATTTCCTCAAGATTATGCACTCCCATTTTTATCTCCTTTTTGAGAAATCTGAGATACCCAGATCCAGGAAGGGACGTAGTTGCTTAGATATATACATGGAAGAGACTCTTAGTCTTCTGGATTTTTGCAACTGGCACAAAATGGCCATTTTTGGTATGCACAAGTTTAGGCTACTTGTTGAGTTTGCTGTTAAAATGCTATGCGATCATGAGCTTCCAGATGCTGCAAGAATCAAATTTGAAGTTGAAAGTTTGGAAAGGGAGAGTAGGAAACTATATGGGGTTGAGAGATGGAAGGACATAAACTTCTCCAAGATTTGCAGTCCCAAGACAAAGGCCAGGGATCACAATGAGCGTGTTGTTCATGTGCTTAAAGCCATTATGGCTGTGCTACGTATGCTGATTTTCTCTCTGATATTTTGTCCAATCTCAGTTGAACTTGACCACCAAGTGTTTGATCATCTTCCCCAATTAAAGTCAATCTCAACTTCTCTGCAGAAGCTTGTTTCTGTCTCATCTAAGAGGCTAAATGAAATCAAGGATGACTCTAGGCCAATTTTGGTTGAGTTTAAGATCATAGAGAAGGCAATTGTGAGTATAAAAACTGAAATTTTCGAGGGTGATGCTTGCATGACCATGGAGAAAGGTAAGAAGCAGAAGAGCATTGAGTTGCTGCAAAGCAGCTCTATGGCACTGAAGGATGGCCTTCAGGTGTTTGAAAGTGCGGTGGATGGGTTTTTTGAAGAGGTTATTACTGATAGGAATAAGTTATTGGCTCTGTTTAACTTTAACGCAAATTAGAAACTTTGATTTTGTTTCTTAATTTTTCTGTCTCAAAAGTCAAATCTTATATGTATTTTTTTTATCTCTTTGAATTATATGATTAACATATTGATATTTTTTGTTCAGATATTATCATATTGTTGCTTCAATCATAAGCTAATGTATGAGGCCAACCATGACATTCAATTACGATAGATTGCTCCAGTTTATTATCTTGTAGTTTGGCAGTTTTCACTTTGCTACCCTGTGGTTCAAAAGTGTTGTGCTAACAAAGCAAATTTCATTGTAGCAGTAACTCTTGAGCAAAAGGGTAAGCAAAGTGAAAATGGCACAGAGCATAAACTGTATTTTATCCTAAAATTATCAATACAACTAAGATGATAAATTTAGCAATTACAGATAGTTGTTTGAGACATTAAAAATTAGTTTAACTTTATATGGTCCCATCGTAGATGTTTTCCTTGAAAGGCATGATATATATTAGCGGAACTTTTGTAAGCAAATCATGTCAGTTAGTGTTAATTTGTATTTGATAAGAGCAAGCACTTAATACTAAGTGGAAGGTTATAGTTGCTAATCAAAGCGTAATTCTTTCTTCTTGAACCCGCTATAGAGCATATGACAAATATCGGGGTTCAAATACAACGGAGTTTATGAACATGGCCAGTCTATGATCTACCAACAATAATTATGCTTTTTGATTAATTCAGGATTGCAGGCAAACTAGGCATTTCTTATCCACAGTTTATATTGTAAAGTCACCCAGCTTGCTGTTTGCCTGTGTCATGTGCACAAAGGAACTAAGCATAGTTGGCCTATCTTAATCTGGTTTGCAAAGCCAACTTGTAACTCATGACTTTATAACTCTTGCATTTTAGTGAAGTCTCCTTTTCTTCAGTTTTTTGATTCAATGGAGGAAATGGTGGGAGACAGGGATGAGAGAAAGAGTATTCTTCCTAGTCCACTTAGTTTGTGTTTGGATATAGTAAATGTTAGAAACCTATGGAATTTGAAACAATTCAATTCTCCTCATTTGAAAATTTCTTTTGCTTGAATAATTAATCATTACAATTTTTTTTTTTGCACTTTGCATATATATTTTCATAATTTTTTATAGCCTTTTGGGGGAAGGGGCTAATCCAATTTGATTCGTGTCTGGCTACTGGGAGAGAATTAAAAAAAAAACTTTAAAATTCCATAAAAAATGAAGTATATTGAAATTTCCTATTTTTTTTACAAAATAGCTCCATGGTTAAATCATTTGAAATTTCTAAAAAAAATTTGATTAGTTATTAGAATATTTCAAATACTCTTTAAACTTGAATTGTCTCCTAAAAATACCTAATCCAAACACGCTATAAGAATTTTTTTTTAGCTCTAACTCCTAAAATTAAAGAGACATTTGTCTGCCTTATATGTAAGGAACTATATAACTACATATGAGTCCGTGAAAATAAGTTAGGCATCGTATATTGAATTTGTGTATTATTGCTACCCTAATTGGGAGGTTGTTGGCTCCCCGAATTGTTAGGCTAGTTTATTCTATTCCTTGTTACCAAAAGTAGTTGTGAATCCATCGCTTTGATTCGGATGGCCACTGAATCAATTCGGTGGCCAAATTGTGATATGGCTAGAATCGTTGTCAGAATCACACAGGTCAGTGCGATTCCAACACAAATTGCATAATCGTTTGATTATATATATGATTCTAACCTTCGTTCGTTGCCGTTGCGCAATTGCACGAGCTTTCTGTCATGGTTATGTGATGTTTTATTTTTTATTTCTCGAAACCCTTCTATGATTCTAGCCTTCATCTATTATTGTCGTGCAATTGTGCAAGCTTTCTGCCATGGCTACGTGACACTTTGTTCCTTCTTCCAAAGCCTCTTTCTTTTCTGTAAAAGAAAAGCCAAAAACACAGTCCATTTCAATATATGCCGCTTTCCACATTTTAATATTTATTTATTCAAATTCTTTTATAAAAAGAGGTTTAGCCATCCACTTGTTCCTCTTGTTCAACCATTTGGCCCTCTTTTCATTTTTTTAATATTTATTTATTTAAAAAAAGTGCACAAAGCAACTTTTCCTCTTAACAATTTTAATCATATTTAAACTCAAATAGACAACTTTTAAATAATATTTCTTCTCGACAATCCTAAACCTATTAAAACTTGAAAATCATTTTTTTTCTTTTTACAAATCTAAATTTATTCAATCTCAATATCTTTTTTTTATAATAATTATATCATTTTAAGACTTATGGTATATTATGTTTAGAATTATTAGGATTTAAGTATTTTATTTATATTATCTACTTATTTATATTTTATATTATATATTTTAAACTATTTTTTAATGTATTCACGAATTTTATGATTAAAAAATAAACCAAAAAATTTATTTCTTGTTGTTATTTTCATCCACTGCTGTTAGTGAGTTCTAATTTGTGAGGCTGAATTGTTAGGAATTAGCTAGTTTTATAACAGAATACAAACAACACACTATGTATTCACAGAGAATAGAACAAATTAAGAGATAAAAGTCCATTCACTTTTCATTTGTAATTCAGTTCCAACACATCATGATGAAGGATGCAATTCATTGATTAAGGGACCTATAAGAGGTATATTGTATATTTGAATTCATATCCTTTTACGAAAAAAAGTGTGTGGGAAATAGCTCGTTGTTCTATTTTCCTGTGATATATTTCCCTGCAATCTACCTTTTAAGTGAATGTGGGAAGTGTGGGCGTGTGTTTGGCTCAGTAATAAAATTGATGTCTTTCCAAAAGAGATATTCAGGTTCAAGCTCTCTAACCTTGAGTTAAAAACATTACTCGCCTTCGATATCTTGACAAAAAGAAAGTCAAAGTGGGAAGTGACTTATTATTAGTATGCTATGAATTTTTTGGGTCGTCATTATCACTTAAAAGAATTTTCTATGAAGACTTTTACGGTTTTAACAAAAAAGTCACAAAATCTCAAATTTCTTATAGTTTCTCCTATTATGAATTAGGAATTTAGGTACGCTCCATTAGTGAAGAGTGTTATTAAATAATAAGCAATTAAATTTAAATGATAAATAAATTCTAAGCATCGATATTTTTATATTAAGTTACATCTTAAATTAAGTCTTGTTTTTCATATAAGTTGATCATCTTGGCATCTATGAGATGAATACAGTTTATCCATTAAATTACTATACTAAATAATAAGGGGTATGATAATTTTTATTTTTTTATCCATTGTACTTTTCCAACAAATAAAAGCAAAAGTACAAGGCTGGAATTTGAGGATGACCAATTATAGGAAGAGTAATCTCATGAATTTGGGTTCACAATGATTATATAGTAATTATTAAATATAGAATCATGCTATTAAATGTTTATAATATAAATATTATACAATAATCTCAAAATAAAATTCTTACAAATATAGAATAAATGCAATTAAATTCTTAATTTTTCTTTTGAGAGATATAAGATTTGAAAATTTCAAATTTTTATTGAATAAATAATTTATTTAATTATTATTTTTTAAAAATAAATAAATAAGTAGTTGTACTTTATTTCCATAAGAAAAATTTAGTCATTATGAAATTTAATACATTTCACACATCTTAATATGTTTAATTATTTTTATTTTTATTCAATTTTAATTTAATAACTGTAATTAAATAATTAAATATTTTAATGAACAAATATTTTAAAATTTTAACTAATGTACATAAAATAAAATTTACTAAATAAAATATTATTTATTTAATAAATATTATGATACGCATGAAGCATTAATAGTATAAATAAAATATTTTTCTATATTTAGTAATTATTGTATAATAATTAATAACATACATAAAATAAAATTTACTAAATAAAATATTATTTATTCAATAAACATTATAGTCAATTAAGCAAGCATTAATAGTATATATAAAATATTGTTCTACATTTAGTAATTATTATATAATAATTAAAATTCGTCATAAAATAAATCCAACTTCATGAGAGCATTACTCTTTCTATAATTGCTCATTCTCTCCATTTCCATCTCTCTAAATGTCCACAAGTGGATTTAAACACCTATAAAAAGCAAAACCTTCCACAATTTACTTATTCTTTTATAATTATTATTATTATCATTTTCAAAATTATTATAGTGTGGAAGCCTCAAAACAGTTGTGGAGTTTATTTATAAAGCTCTATGACTCCATAAACTGAAAGAGCACGAGAAACAACTTTAGCACTTGAGAATCCAGAGTCTTTGCATAGCTTCTCAAATTCCTTCTCAGTTCTTTCTTTCCCTCCAGCTTGTATGAACATTGTGTTGTCAATGATGGAGACATACTTTGCAGCATCACTTGTCTCTGGTTCTTCAGGCATGATCATGTCCAAAATAATCACCTTCCCATTTTGAGGGAGTGCTTTATAACAGTTTTTCAAAAGTGCTACACATTTTTCGTCTGACCAATTGTGACAAGTAGCCTGTACAAATGAATCCACCGATGTGAAGTATCAATATTTTTAAAATTGATCTGAAGACACAATACTATACTTTAAATTAATATTCAAACACTATATTTTATTATATTAAAATATCCATATCATGTTTTATATTGTATTTATGTCAGTATTTGTTCTTCTCAAATATTATGTACTTGAAATATCAAGTAATTAAGAACTATCTTACCTTTATCATTATGGCATCACCCTTTGGAACACTTTCATACATGTCTCCTCCAATATGCACAATACCTTCACAAAATTAGAAAAAAAAATGTAGGCCATCAATAATTTTGGCTTAAGTCAAAGTTTATTCTCAATAAATTTCTTAAGGAAAAGAAAATTTAACATTTGTAAGGTCCTTCATTTTTTTTCTTGATAAAAAACTCTATTTCAACTCTTATCAATATATATATAGTGCCATTGTAAATTTAATAGTACTCCATAATCTTTTCACATTGTTTTGCTACCTGAAAGAATGGCTTTTAAACTTTACATATGTGACGTTTTTTTGTTATATCAATTTTAAAAAAATATATATTTTAAAATAAAGGAATTTTAAAAAATAAACAGACAGCCTGACAGGGACCAAATTAGTAGAAGTAGTTTGTCCTAAAAAAATGAAAGAAAAAGGACTACAAAATACCATTAAGATACTGGATAATAACATTAAATTATGAAATTTGGCAAAATCCTATAAGAGGGAGAGAATAATACCTGGATAGGGTGGGGCATGCTGGATAACCTGGGGCAAATCAAAGTTAATACCCTTTATATTAGGGTGCTCGGAGAGGATCATTTTGAGACTTTGACCAGTACCTCCCCCCACATCAACCAAGGTTGACACTCCTCCAAATCCATCATACACTTCCAAATACTTCCTCATTTGAATTGCTGAGATTCCTGCCATTGCCTTGTTGAAAGTGTGGTTCAGTTTTGTATCCTTCTCCATGTATTTCCACATGGATATTCCATGAACTTTGTTGAATAGGTCTATTCCTCCATCAAGAATTGCTTCCTTGATGTTTAGCCTACAATAAAGTTAATTAAGTGTGATGCATTTTTCAATAATCTCTTAAAGTAAATTACATTTATAGATCTTGACATTTTAAAAATTTGCGCTCACATTTTTTAAATTTTAATTTATACTAAAACTTTTGAAATTTATAAAGTTTACAGTCACCTCTCTCTAGTTTTAAAAATATTTCAATAATTTCATTTGAAGTTTTTAAAAATATTAAATTGACCTTTTAGTAATTTCTTTTGCATTGAATTAAGTTATTAGGAGTTTTAAAGAGGAAAAGTGCATAGAAAACTCCATTTGTTTCACTGAATTTTTTTTTGAAAATGAGTCAAGCCTGCACCCCAGCCGAAGCTTAAATTTAAATATTTCTATTTGGAGTTATAAAGTTTTATTCGGGACTAACCTCAAGCCCAATTAGAAAATTTTCAAACAAGATAAGTTTAGGGTTCAAATATTTTTTTTATTCAAGCCCAAATAAAAATTTTCAAAAAGTTCGAGCTTAAACCAAAAAATTTCATTTGGACCAAGCCTACTTAAGGTACAATATTTGAAATTATAAAATGCTCAGGCTTGCCACTTAAAATTTCATTGTAACCCAATAAAAGCCCAATTCGTATCCCATGATTAAGCCTATCTATCATTGCCACCACCGCCAACATCTAAAGTTTTTTACGGTAACCCAAAAAATATAAAATAAATATTTATGGAATATTTTTTTAATGAAAAAAATAATAAAAATTTCTTTTATGAAACTATTCTCTAGTAAAAAATTCTAAAGAAAAGTTTTCCAAAAACATTTATTTTCCAACAAAATAAATGAAGTCTTAAACAAAATCTTATTATTAACTTGACTTTGATATCTTCAAGAGTAATTTTAGGAGTAAAATTCTAAAATTTCTATACCGATGTAAAAGATTGCACTTTTAAAATTATTCAGGTGTTTAGTTAAAAAAAAAAACATACACTGACTTACAGATTTGGAAGAATCTCATAAATAAGACTAAAATAACAATTATACCATAATACAGATTAATCAATTTTGTTTAGAAATCTGAGTCCTTCCGATGAACTATCTTTTCAAATCATTCTCATATACACACACTTACCAAACCTGAACAGGAGCAGGATGACAGGTGAGGTTTGAGAAGGAAGCCAGGCTCTCAGTTTCATTCTGGACAAAGTAATTTCCAGCCAGTGAGAGCCTATAGAGCCTTTCAACCGTGCCATCTTGGTTAGTACGCGTAGTACAATTCAGAACGTTGAAACTGGCAAGCACGCGAAGCATTCGGTCTAGCCTGTTGTGCAACTCAGGATGCTGTGTGGGAAGGTGAGAAGCAATCTCAGAGATTGACAAGAAAACACCAGGTGGGGCTGATTCGGACATTTTCTCAAACACCTTGAGCTCAATTGCAGCATTCAGAATCGCAGGGAAAATTTGGAAGCTAGACAATAGCATGGCATAGAGGCAAGCTTGGTCATCCTCTTCCTTAGTGGGGGCTTTCACCTGGTGGTGTTTGTTGGTCTCTCTGAAACCCATGCTTGCTATTCTGGTCAAGGGTATTGTTTGATTGCTAGGGACAAGACTAGCTAGCACTTTCATATGTATATATACCTAAGTTGGGTACCACTTTTGCTTCTCTTAAATAATGTTAGGTAGGATCAATTGAGTAAGACAGATCCACTTGTATTTTGAATTGGTCAAGGAATCGTCACAGATGAGGTTTAGGGTTTTGATCTTTTCGGTAGACAAAAGATTAGTGTGAAGGGAACCTATTCTATTCTAAGAACATTATATATATTACAAATTTTGATTAATTTTTTTAATAATTATTACAAATTATTTATGAAAAGAGACTGCTAATAAAAAGAATCAAATTTAAATTTTACAAGTGAAGTACTTCAATTTTACTAAATGGTCATAGTTTTGATTAATTAAAGTTATAGATTAGGAAAGGAATCTGCTTCAATCCTTTTTTTTTTTTTGTAGTGGTTTTGCTTCAAAACAAGTTCAGTTTTTTTAAATTAAAACTAAGCATTAATTTTATTTATATAAGATAAATTAATAATCCTAATTTTAGAATTGATCAAACAATAATTTTTTTTAAAATTACATTTGATAATTCTAATATCTCAAATACATTAACCATTATAAGCATACTCAGTTAAGTTTGAATTAATTAACAACTAAAGATACATAGAATATTAATAAAAATAATATATTCTCTCTCTCTCTCTTTCTACACACACACACACACATAACACGATACCTTCGACAATGAAGCTTTGACGTTAATTGTTGACTTATTGATAGAATATTTTGTCCTTAGCAACTTTGATAGAAAAATAAAAAGTTAAGCTTTGAATAATCGAATTGAAAAATATATATATATTGAAGATCGAAAAATCCAATCCACTCTTTTTATAATAATAAACTCATTTTGTGAGTTGATTCAAATTATAGCAATTATGAATTGACGAGACCTAGCATATTTAATTTGTGTCAATTTTTTTTAAAAAAATTTAAATTAGATAAAAAAATTTTGGTGAATAAAAATTCAATAACATTTTATATTAAATAAAATTCAAAATGCAATCCAGGAATATGCCTCACTCCTATGTTTTTGGTTAAATAACATTTCTTAGTCTTCCGTTGACTTATTATGAAACATAAATAAAACCTTTTGTCTAATTTAAAATTTGTGTTCTTCTATTTTTGAAAAACAAATTACCAGTTTTGGTCTTCTACTGAGTAATTTTTTTTAGAAAGAAAAAAGACTGATAGTTTTGTGACGAAACTATATATAAATTAAAATATCCGTTTAGGAAGTTGTCTTGTTATATTTTGAGAAAAGTTTAAGTATTTTATAAGAATAAGAATATCAACAATCAAACTCTGACGAAATCAGGTACATAAAAAAACTACATATAATCAAGCAATTTATTGGAATTGAAAATGTATTCAATAGAGAGAAACATGCAAAAAGTCCAAGTCTTGCAACGATTTTATGATGTGAATTTTTTGAATAGTTGGTCAATATTGCTTTAAATTTGTCAACATATTTGAATTTTGGTATGGAAATTTTTGGTGTTATGATGCAAGCTTTAGTTTTGACATTGCTGGAGACCCCACTGACACATCATGGTTAATTAGCAGTTATCAACTTCATATGACTTTTAAGAGTTTTCTTTTTGGTATTACGAAAGTTTACGGCGAGAGAAGGTTATTCTATTTTAAAGTTAAAGTATGTCAAGTTTTAATGAGAGCTTATAGTAGTACTTACAGATTACTTATTAAGAGGGACTATGGACAGTGAAAATCGAATCTAATCAATCGTGCAAGTGAAGTATTTTGATTTTTACTAATTAAACCAACTCCAACTGACACTTTTAATAGTTGTTTGATATAGTGTTATGTTGATTTTGGTATCTTAGATATGAAAAGAATATTAATATGTCTATAAGACATTGAATGTCATTTAAGATGCTATATGAGTTATATATGATATATAATATATTATCGAATTTAAGAGCCTATTTAGTTTCTTTAAAAATATAACTTTCAAAAAAAATTGATAGAGTTTTAAAAAATAATTTTTGAAAATATTTTATAAAATAGGCTGAAAACAAAAATTATCTTAAAGAAAATTTCAGTATTTTCAAGAAATGATCTGTGATATTTTTATAAATTTGTAAGAGAATCTAATCTAATTATTAAAAAAAACAAAATTATCTCATAATTATTGATAGCTAAACTCAACATTCAAATAAATTTCTATTTTTGTTAATTTAATAAATTTGAACTTCACAAAATAAATTTATTTTTTAATTATGAAAACTTGCAAATAATAATTACAAAAATAAAAATTGAAAGGCACGATTTTATAAACCAAATCACTATGTTACATACCAAATTACCCTTATTTTTTCTTAGTGGATATATATATATATATATATATATATGATGCTGATCGATGCATGTAGAAGATAGTAGCCGTTAGGTATGAACAATCTATCTACTCTATCGACTAAAATCTCAGTGTCACTTTAATTCAACATTTAAGACATCCATTCATGACTATTCTGACTCTTGATCGATTACTTGTACACGGGACTAATTCAAAAGGTTTTGTTTAAATATTTTTGTATTTGTTTGACCTTTATCTTTGACAGTTCCGTTTATATTAAAATAAGATGGAGGAGGAATTGGTTGATATCTATTTAGAATTTTGACTCACATTTTTATTATTATTAGAATGTTAATATTCTTAACTTTTATATAAAGATGAAAAACATTTTAGTATTTAAAATCCTCATATTAATTATAATAATTAAAAATAAGAAAATTAATTTATGAGATTATACTTCCAAAAATATTAATACTAAATACATATATCTTGCTCAATAATTTAATTAAGTGCTTGAATAAATATATATAGAGACTATTAGTATATTTTAGATGATGGATGTTTAAGATACTTATGTTTAGTACTTGTCATCTAAGATAACGATGTTTCATCAGTTGACACCATTTTACATGGTACTTCGTGCTACTTCAAAACTGTAGGAATCTCACATCCACTACAAGAACCACGGGAAACTATGACGGTGGCTTAATGACAATCAATGAAAACCATAGCAAAAACTAAGAATAACGATGGTTTAGCAACTGTTGTTATTCCAAGAATATTAACGATGATTATCTATGAATTGTCGTTAAATAATAATGATTTACAAAAATTATCGTGCAAAAGTGACCGTTGATGAGAGTTCGTGAAGATATATGATTGCTAATATTATATAGGGATGTCCCAATTCTTTCTGGATAGTTAATGATTATAATTATATTAATTAATATAATAAATATTTAGTGTTCGTAATTGTTTTATTATTCCAAGGATATTAACTATAATTAGTAAAAATAAAATAAAAAAGACATAATTCTGAGATAAAAGTTATTTAGTATAGTTCTCATACAGTTAATATGATTATTTAGAAGAAATTAAATAATTATTAAATTAAATAATAAACATTAAAAATTAATATAGGGAACGGAGTAATTTAATTGTGGAGCATAAAATAAAAATCATTTAAATAAATAATTAGTATTCATAATTATTATAAAAAAAATTAAAATAGAGAAATAAGAACATATAATTATTAGTGGAAAAAAATGAAAACAATTTGGGACAATAGTTATTTAGTGTAGTTCTCATATAGTTAAAATAAATTTAGAAGAAATCAAAAAATTATTATATTAATTAATGTAATTAATTAATGTACATAAAATATTAATAGAGGTAGCAAAGTGGAATAAATGATATGCGTAAAATTGAGAAATTTTATATAGGAAACAAAGGATTAAAATAATTATTAATTATATAGGTAAATTTAAGTAATTTTGAGTTAATAACGGGGTAGTATGCAATATACATTGAGAATATATAGAAATCATAAACGAAGGAAAAAAATAGGTACGAGACAATAAAACCATCAATGATAACTTGTTAAATTTCAATAAAAATACAAAAATAGTTATTAATTTTGTATGTAAATTTAAGTAATTTTGATTTAATAATTTTTAGTGTGCAATATACATTGAGAATGTATAGAAATTATAAACGAAGGAGAGAAATGGGCACGGGACAACAAAATCATCAATGATAACTTGTTAAATTCAAATAAAAAAATTAACATAATTTTACTTAGATTGAATTGAACACAATTAATTTAGCGTAATTTGGCAAATTAGATAGTTGTAATTATTTGTTAAACAAAATATAAGAGGTTAGCTTATAAATGAAAATAAGGTGTGTGTAATGAACTGTAAAATACAAATACAAAATACACATATCACAAGTTATGTACATATTAAATAGAATAGGAATTCATGAAAAATTTTATGCTATATTAGTTAATTCTTGGAGAACGGTTAGAAGATGAATTAGTTAGTTTATTAGTATATTAATTAGTGGACATAATATTTAACATTTTAAATTTATAATGATTCCAGACATGGATAAGTCTTAGATCCATAAATATTGATACCCCCATGAATATTTGGTTGGTCTAGAGGGATTTTTAAACTTTACAATTGCTAACTCGGGTATAGAAGGTAGAATAATATGCCCACGTCCTAAGTGTAGATTTAAAAAATAACAAGCTACAGTAGTTGTACGTCAATACTTGATTGTTAAACACTATACAGAGACTGGAGAAGTATTTTTGAAGATTACACGATGAATGTCTTCATAAATACTATATAGGTACAAATGTTTATTTTTTTTGTAGTCAAAATTTGTTGTGTCAGCCTTCCACAAGAAGCTCATTTTGAAGTCACTTGAACAGAATTGGAGAGCTGCACATTATAATGTATATAGGTTGAAGAACGATGTGGCTAAAATCAGGGAAGAGTTGCGCAATAACGTCTAATTGACATCCTACATAATCAGTGGACAACTTTCATATATTATCGCCTTGAGGAGAAATTTACGGTAACTATACTAAATTGTTTATAGAATTAAATTTTTGTTATGAATTCATCTATTATTGTAGATGCCCATTTATTTTCTCAACTCTTAAAATAATGAATGTTATTAATCTATTTATTATTATGAATGCCCTTTTATTTTTTCAACTCCTAAAGCCATTGAATCTCATTTATTTTCCTTGCCTTTTGGGTTAACTTCCTTTATGATTGTATGCCTATAAATAGAGGATTTTATGAAGCAATGGAATAAGAAATATGTTTTCTTCTCTATATGTTATTCCTCTTTAAGTATCTTTACATTCTATTTCCTCCTTGTGTAAAATTTCATTTACAATACGTTATCAGCACGAATTTAATCTTGGCTATTGTGTTCCCAATGTCATTAGAGTATCTAAAGTATTTTTTTATATTAGCTATGACACCTTATTGTGTCTCCCATTTTCCCTATTCACCTATTTGTATATATGTCTTTATTACATGTCTTAATTGAAATCGTAGCTTGATGTAACATCATCCCTGAGTTGGCCATATCTTTTAATTGTTCCTTAAAAATTGTTTGTAAGTTCTAAATCGTGTCTTGTGCATTTTGTATGAGTCAGGGCCATCTAGGAAAAATTGTGATTGGAATATGTCTTGATAGGTAGAATCCTTACTTATAGGTTTGGATGTATTTATAACCCTTATGTTAATTGTTTAATTAACAACTTTGACTGATGAGTTTAAAGATGATCGTATAATGATTTACAACTTTTGATATGCTTTAAAAATTTTTTTGAGGCATTGTTTAGACCTTAGAAACCTTATAGTATAATGTTAGAATTTATATTAATTAACTTTCATGTTATTGCCATATTTTAGTTTATACTGGATTGTCCATTTATTATATTTTAAAGTAGAAGTTATTTATACTTTAAGTAGGTAGCTTGAGGGCTAACGTTGGCCTTATAAGCATCAAGAAGATATTTCTAATTGTATTCTTATTTACGTTTTAAATAAGTTGAGTGATCTATTAATTGACTTTATACTTATTCATGAGATTTGATGGTTAATTGCCTATTTTACTAAATAATTTGTGAAATGTGAAACTCTTTTTGACATTCACTTTATCTCTTTCTAAATTAGATAGATCCTATGTTATGGTTATTTATCACTTACATCAATATAGTGCTATTTTATACCACACATTTTATATTGTGTCTAGCTACTTAAAAAATGATTCTTTTAATGTACTGTTCACAATTTACAAATTGCTTGTGTTAAGTCTCATATACAAAAAAAAGTATTTGCAAACATGCTACAATAGACCAGAAGTTTATTGATTCAAAAACTTTTACTATTTGACATGATCGGTTGGGACATCTTAGATCAATAATGATGCAAAAAATTATTAAAAATTCACATGGGCACCTATTGAAAAACTTGAAGTTTTTTCAATATAAAGAATTGTCACGTGTTGTTTGTTCTCAAGGCAAATTGATTATTAAGCTATCATTGACTAAAGTTGGAACTAAATCTCCAACATTTTTGGAATGTATACAAGGTGATATATGTGGACCTATTCATCCTACATGTGGGCCATTTAGATATTTTATGGTATTAATATATGCATCCTATAGATGGTCTCATGTGTGTTTACTCTCAACCTGTAATATAGTGTTTACAAGATTACTTGCTCAAATATCTCGATTAAGAGCACAACTTACAGATTATACAATTAAATCCATTCTCCTTGATAATGCTAGTGAATTTTCTTCACAAGCTTCCAATGACTATTATATGTCAATTGGCATAAATATTAAACATCCTATAGCTCATGTTCATATACAAAAATGGGTTTGATGAATAATTTATTAAACAACTTCAATTAATGGCTAGACTCTTGTTTATGCGAACAAAGCTCTCTGTCTCTATTTGAGGACATACAATTTTACATGCAGCAGCACTAGTATACATTAGACCAACAAGTTATCATAAATATTTCTCTTTTATAATTGGCTTATAATCATGAGTTAAATATTTTTCATATCAAAATTTTTGGGTGTACAGTATATGTTCCAATAGTCCCACCACAATGCACTAAGATGGGTATTCTCCTTCTATTATAAGATATCTTGAGCCAATGATAGGAGATGTATTTATAGCATGTTTTGTCGATTGTCATTTTGATGAACTAGTCTTCCCAACATTAGGGGGAGAAAATAAAAAATAGCTGGTCAAAAAAATTACATGGAATATTTCGTCATCACATAGAATAATGTGAACTTAAAGTTCAAAAGATAATTCATTTACAAAGTGTAGCAAATCAACTACCAGATGTATTTATTGACTTAAAGAGAATGACCAAGTCACATATATAAGTTGTAAATACTCCTGTATGGATTGATGTCTTCGAAAGACAATCCGTTAGCAAAATCACTAGTGAGTCTAAAGCATGTTAGAAGTGTGATAGACCAATTAGTTCAAAAGATAAAAATCTCCATAAAAAGAAAGAAACAATTATTCAAGATCAATCCATTAAAGAAATAGATGCTTTTGAAGAGACTAGAGATATAACAAACAAAGTACTTCTAGAAGAAGTCCAGGTACCTGAAATTAATGAAATTGATGAGATCTTAATAAATTATGTATATAAGGGAAAACGATTAAATCGGAAAAAAACAGTTGTTGACAACATTTTTGTGTATACAATAGTGCTTAATATTTGGAATGATAATGAGAATTATAAACCTACATTTGTTGATGAGTGTCGACGTAGATATGATTGGTCAAAAATGGAAAAACACAATTCAAGCATAATTGAATTCACTTAAAAAATGTGAAGTTTTTGGACCTATAGTTCAAACACTTGGAGGTGTAATACCTATTGGGTACAAATGAGTATTTGTACATAAAAGAAATGAGAAAAATAAAATTGTGAGGTACAAAACACGACTTGTTGCACAAGGTTTTTTTTACAAAGAGCTGAAATTGATTATAATTTCACATATTCTTCTGTGGTAGATGCAATTATATTTTGTTATCTCATTAGTCTAGCAATACATGAAAAACTTGATATGTGTCTTATGAATGTTGTTACAGCCTATTTATGTGGCTCACTTGATAATGACACATATATGAAAATTTTAGAAGGATTTAAGATGCCAAAAGCATACAATTCAAAATCCTGAGAACTTTATTCAATTAAATTACAAAGATCTTTATATGGATTAAAAAAGTCTGGACGAATGTGGTATAACCGTCTCAGTGAATATTTGTTAAATGATGGTTATAAGAATGACCATATATGTCCATATTTTTTTTATAAAGAAAGAAAATTCAAGATTTGATATTATTATGGTGTATGTTGATAATTTAAATATTATTGGAACTCTTGAAGAGATTATAAAAGAAGTAAAATGTTTAAGGAAAGAGTTTGAAATGAAATATCTTGGAAAAATTTTTTTTTTTCCTAGCTTACAATTTGATCATTTGAGAAATAGAATTTTTTCATCAATCAACTTGTACAGAAAAAGTCCTAAAAATTTTTACATGTACAAAGCACATCCATTAAGTATCACAATGGTTGTTCGCTCACTTGATGTGAAACAATATGTTTTCTGACTTCAATATGATAATAAAGAAGTTATTGGTCCTGAAGTACCCTATCTTAGTGCAATTGGTGCACTAATGTATCTTGCTAATAATAGAATGCCTGATATAACTTTTGTTGTCAGCCTATTAGTTAGATTTAGCTTTTGTCCAATGTGAAGACATTGGAATAGAATTAAACATGTCTTTCGATATCTCTGAGGTATTATTGATAATGGATTGTTATATGCAAATGGATCTAGACCACAATTCATTGTTTATTTGATCCACATAAGGCTCGATCTCAAACATACTATTTATTTACATGTGGTGATACAGCTATATCATGGCGTTTTATAAAACAAACACTTGCTGCTACTTCAAATCATGCAGAAATTATAGTAGTTCATGAAGCAAATCATGAATGTATTTAATTGAAATCTATGACTCAATAAATTCGAGAGACATGTGGACTATCTTTTGGAAAGGGGACTCCAACTATCCTATGTGAAGATAATACTGCATGTATAACTTAGTTAAAGGAAGGATATATTAAAGGAGATAAAACAAAACATATCTCACCAAAGTTCTTTTTCATTCACAAACTTAAAAAAAAAGGTGATATTGACGTACAACAAATTTATTCAAGTGATAATTTGACAGATTTATTTATCAAAGCCTTACCTACTTCAATATTTAAAAGACTAGTATATAAAATTGGGATGTGTTGACACAGAGATCTTCAATGATATTGTGAACAAAGGGAGTATATAAGGAACGGTGTACTCTTTTTCCTTCACTAGGGTTTTTTTTTTCACTGGATTTTTCTCTAGTAAGGTTTTAATGAGGCATATTCATTGTAAAATGGACATCTAAGGGAGAATGTTATAAATTCATCTATTATTGTGGATACCCATTTAGTTTCTCAACTCCTAAAATAATGAATGTTATTAATCCATTTATTATTATGAATGTCCTTTTATTTTTCTAACTCCTAAAGCCATTGAATCTCATTTATTCTCCTTGGCTTTTGGGTATTTTCCTTTATGATTGTATGCCTATAAATAGAAGAAACATGTTTTCTTCTCTATATGTTATTCCTTTCTAAGTGTCTGTACATTCTATTTCCTTCTTGTGTAAAATTTTATTTACAATAATTTTCACATAGTGTGACTAATTAATCTATTTATACAATTGACTAGGATGTGGCTGACAAGAATAAACGAAATAGAAGACATCAAACAATGCCACATACCACTAGATTGAAGAGCCTTGCACGTAAAAAAGTTGAAATGCCAAGTTTGCATTTCTTAGTATTCTATTTGAAATTTAATATTATACTAATTATAATACACACTTCATTATTTGTTCAAATTTTTAGGAGGCTGAGATTGGGGGCCCAATGATCCGAGGCAATGTATGGATGGTAGTCCATAAAAGGAATGACGGATCCTACATTAATGACGAAGCTCAAGCAATCGGTGTAAGTATTTATATTTTATTGAAATAAATTGTTCTGATTTTATTTGGTTGTCCATTAATTTTAACAAGATTTCTTGTTCACTCTTCAAATTTGTAGAAAAAAATTGTCTTGCTCTAACAGGAGGACTCTTCTTCCCTAGAGCTCTCAACAATTGATTCACTAGCAAGAACTTTGAGAACTAAGGAGCACTCAGGTGACGTTCGAGGACTTGGATTAAGTGTTTCCTCAACCCAAGTCTTTAGTTGTAGCTCTGTTAGGTCGAGCTCACACTTTGACCCCTCTTACGAGGAGTTGCAGTCCAAGGTGGCATGCCTTAAAGCGTCGATAGAGGAGAAAGAGGTGACGAGAGGCTAAACGAATTGCCCATGAGGCCGAGCGAGTGGCAAGTGATGCTGACATAGTAGCACAACAACGACAAATAGAGGGAGCTATGGTTTTCTTGCTTCAAAACTTTCAAAGTTAAGTGTCGCCTGAGATTGTATTTGTACATAGTCCAGGTCCTAGGGTAATTTTGTAAAATACAAATTGAATTCTAGAAACGAATGTTGATATAATTTATTCTCAAAATGGTTACTTAATGTGATTTTTTTAGGTCCCCAATGATAATATTAGTAGACACCAGCCTCCTCAAAACCCTCAAGGCTTGGGAACATAAGTTACTTGTATATTGTATATTTTCTATAATTCTTATAGGTTGGACATTATAATTTTAATTTTTCAATGAATATTAATTTTTTGTTACAAAATTTGTGTTAATATATTTGATTTTTTTCTTAATATTTTTATTTTATATAAAATATTGATCAAATTTTAAAGAATTTGAAGAGTAAAAATTATTTATAGGCATGATTGTAAGAGTATAAAAAATATATTAAATTAGTCCACTAAAAAAAGGGTATAAAATTTATCTAAAAATGTTAATTAATAATATAAAAAAATATAAAAAAGTTTGACAACGGTTATAAAAGACGTCGTTAAGACAATGTCATCACGACAATTTTTTCAACTATTGTTATGTTGTGGGATAACAACGGTTATGAAATCGTCGTTATTCCATGTAATAACGACGATTTCCTAACCGTCGTTGTTGCATAACATAACAATAGTTGTAGAAACTGCTATTACTACATAAAATAATGACGATTTATAAACCATCGTTAGGATTAGTTTTAACGATGCTTTCCTACGGTTGATTGATACTGTCGCAATGACATCAGCTCCACAACGGTTTTATGAACCATTGTTAAACTCTTTAGCCACGGTTAAAACTATCGCTAAATCCTCTTAAAAACCATCATTGTTGCCTTTTTTCCTTGTAGTGATCAAAGCTTGTTTAAGCTTGGTTAACTTTTATAAAATACCAATTGTACTCTATCTATGACAACTTTAAATCGTTATACCAAACAATGTAATCTTAAATATGATGGTATCTTATATCATGGTATCCAAGATATTATGAGATATGAGATCATGCATATAAAAAACTTCCATAATGGTATATCAATATAATTAGGATAATGTCACAACCTAAAATAGGAGTACGTAAACAGCACAAGTATTGATAATAATCCCATTCCCTAAGTTTATGATCGAACACAAATATAACTTGGATATTCTGGTATAATATAATAACATAACAGCAGCAGAATTCATATATACATACATTTTAGAGCACCACTCTTTATATTGTATAGAAATAGATATAATAAAAACATAATAGTTACACAGATGGAAGTAGGTTGCTTGTGGTATATGGAGCACTTCTAGAATACAAGCTCAATAATGCAAACACAAACAAAATGACGGATAAGACTCTATATTCTTGTCTGAAAAACATGAGTAATAAATGAGTGTTTTTTTACAACTTAATGAATAGATAATACACACTATAATAGAATGGGATAAGACAACGGACAAGTTTTTTATAACAAAAAATATAAACCAAGAAAAAGAATTACAACCAGAAGTTATAATATTGACAACCAAAAACAGTAAATGAAAGATAATTTTACATTTAAATAAACATCAAGAAATCCTTGTATATTCTGTCCTTTCAATAATTAGACATATACACAAAATAATACTGTAAACATAAGTTCATAAGCTATGCCATATGCCAAATCTATTGATCAAAATAATATTTCAAATATGATTCATTAAAATCATAAACTTATAATATGTCAAAATCTTATTTTATCAAATCTGATGTGAGATAACTAATAACAGAATATTAGTTCTCTAAATATATTCAAAAATCTGACGTGAGATAACTAATAACAGAATATTAGTTCTTTAAATATATTCAAAACCCAAAGTTTACCTCAAATAACCAAAAGCATAAAATTAATTCCCTAAATAAGTTCAGAAATGAAATGATAATTCTCATAATGTCATTTACAATAGTATAGAGAATCATAACATATGTGCTTATCCTAGACTTCCTAGAAACTCTAAAGTGAAAATATTTAAATAGCATAACCTTATTCAACGTAAATCAGCACTTTGGCCAATAGGCAATAGCCAAAAGTCCACTCAGAATATTATCTTCCTTTATTTCTTCAAACCGGTTTCATCTCCCATATTCAATATTTCTGCATCGACTCCAGCTCGTGCACGTAAGATTACAAAATACTGTGTAACAACTTATATATATAGATTGAATGAGGAGTTCTTTTCACACTTGCAATTTGAGT
Organism: Gleditsia sinensis; assembly: GCA_037074535.1. NCBI lineage: Eukaryota > Viridiplantae > Streptophyta > Magnoliopsida > Fabales > Fabaceae > Gleditsia > Gleditsia sinensis. The sequence goes on along the minus strand of CM073463.1, from coordinate 63,835,282 downwards.
TAGGAAAACTTTGGTTTGCTGTTTAAAAAACCCACGTTCCTTCTTAAAATTATTTACATTTTGGTCATAGATCAGGTTAGATTTTCATTACACAAACAAGGGTGGTTTCTACAGGACATGGAGCATAAAATGATTGAGCTGGTGATACGTACCAAGGGTTTTGGATAGATTAAAGGGATGGAAAATAAGAAACAGATATGGAAATGTATCTAGATATGGTTACAGACGCTACCCCCTTTCGAGTAGAGGGAAAAAACTCCATATTTATGAATGAGTCTTTGTATCCATGTATTGTGTCTTCCAAACCGCCAATACGTTCGCTCATCGTGTTTAGTTTTTTTTCCACGACTTCTTTTTTCTTTTGCAACTCATTCGTGGCTGCCTCCAGTTTTGTGAATCGAGTTCCCTCCGCCATTTGCAGAGCCTCTCAATGAAAGCACCAATGATACGTACCAAGGGTTTTGGACATATTAAAGGGATGGGAAATAAGAAACAGATATGGAAATGTATCTAGATATGGTTACAGACGCTAAATGATACATACCAAGGGTTTGGGACAGATTAAAGGGATGGGAAATAAGAAACAAATATGGAAATGTATCTAGATATGGTTACAGACGCTACCCCCTTTCGAGTAGAGGGAAAAAACTCCATAAGCAAAAGCTTCTACAATGCAAAAACCATTGAACCCCTAGGACGATGTCAGCTCCCTTAATCTCAAGGACAAAGAGATCAATCGTGAAAACATGGCCCTGTATCTTCAATCTAACTCTTTCGCATTTTTTCTCACACTGCAAATTCACCCCACTGCTTGTGCCTACTTTAAAGCCTGCAATTGACGTCTGAGGTAGTTTTAACCGGTCAGCCACACTTGCCTTAATGAAGTTATTATTACTCCCATTATCAACCAAGATTTTAACCTCCTTCTCAGCGCACTGTCCCACCACCCGGAGGGTACTGGGATGGAACTGCCTAGCTAGTGCATTTATATTGATGCCAGCTTCTACTTCCATAGTATTCATCTGGTCCTCATTCTCTTCCCTAGTTGCCACGTCTTCTAGTTCATCATCTTTTAGCATCTCCTCAATCTCGTCTTGTCCTACCAACAGTAGGTAATTAGTTTTACATTTTTGATTGGGGCTATACTTATCATCACAGTAGTAGCACAACCTTTTTTCTCGCTTGGCCCTTAATTCTGCCGCTGAGAGCTTCTTGTATGGCACTGAGTTACTTGCTTGACCTGAAGAAACGTTGCTCACTATTGGGGTAATCCCTTTCCAACCAGTCTGATTATTTGTTGCTCCCATTTTGCCTGTCCAACTTGATTGCATGGTAGGTTTATTATGGGGTGCTAGGAAGGCTGTTCCCAGGCTCGTGGTTTTGGGCACAGATGTTGGAGAATATCTATTAGGATTGTGCTTAAGGGTGTTTTGTAAACTTACTAACTTTTATTCATGCAATTTTGCCAACGACACTGCTTGGTAGTATGTATGGGGTTGAGCAAGTAAGAGTTCACATTTAAGTTGGTCTTGTAACCCCGCAATGAAAAAACTAACCACATTTAAGTTGGTCAAGACCACATTTAAGTTGGACGAAGTAAGAGTTCAACATAGTGGGACGAAGTTGCTACACACTACTGCTTACTTGACCAACTTAAATGTGGTAAGCAGTAGTGTGTAGCAACTTCGTCCCACTATGCTAAACTCTTACTTGACCAAATTAAATGTGGCCTTAACCAACTTAAATGTGGTTAGTTTTTTCATTGCGGGGTTACAAGACCAACTTAAATGTGAACTCTTACTTGCTCAGCCCCATACATACTACCAAGCAGTGTCGTTGGCAAAATTGCATGAACAAAAGTTAGTAAGTTTACAAAATACCCTTAAGCACAATCCTAATAGATATTCTCCAACATCTGTGTCCAAAACCACGAGCCTGGGAACCCTTCCTAGCACCCCATAATAAACCTACCGTGCAATCAAGTTGGACAGGCAAAATGGGAGCAACAAATAATCAGACTGGTTGGAAAGGGATTACCCCAACAGCGAGCAACGTTTCTTTAGGTCAGGCAAGTAACTCAGTGCTATACAAGAAGCTCTCAACGGCAGAATTAAGGGCCAAGCGAGAAAAAGGGCTGTGCTACTACTGTGATGATAAGTATAGCCCCAATCACAAATGTAAAACTAATTACCTAATGTTGGTAGGACAAGACGAGATTGAGGAGATGCTAAAAGATGATGAACTAGAAGACGTGGAAACTAGGGAAGAGAATGAGGACCAGATGAATACTATGGAAGTAGAAGCTAGCATCAGTATAAATGCACTAGCTGGGCAGTTCCATCCCAGTACCCTTTGGGTGGTGGGACAATGCGCTAAGAAGGAGGTTAAAATCCTGGTTGATAATGGGAGTAATAATAACTTCATTAAGGCAAGTGTGGCTGACCGGTTAAAACTCCCTCAGACCTCAATTGCAGGCTTTAAAGTAGGCACAGGTAGTGGGGTGAATTTGCAGTGTGAGAAAAAATGCGAAAGAGTTAGATTGAAGATACAGGGCCATGTTTTAACGATTGATCTCTTTATCCTTGAGATTAAGGGAGCTGACATCGTCCTAGGAGTTCAATGGTTGATCAAGTTGGGCCCTGTCATTACCAACTATAAAGACTTAACTATGCAATTCAACTACCAGGGTGCAGAGGTTAAGATCAGGGGAGAAACCTTCTTGACACCTACTCCCCTAAAAGGGAAGAACTTAAATAAAATGATAGGTGCTGATGACATTACAGAATTCTATCAATTACAAGTGCTGCCAAATGGACCAGAAGCGGACCAAGCAAAAATACCAGCATGTGCTCAAGGGGTGATCAAGAAATTCGAACAAGTGTTCGAGGAACCTACGTCATTACCACCAGTAAGGGAAATAGACCATAGAATTCCCATTGAGCCTGGGTCTAAGCCCGTGAGCATTCGGCCCTATAGATATCCTCAATTTCAAAAGGCAGAGATTGAAAGACTAATAGGAGAGATGCTGCATGCAGGCTTGATCAGGGAAAGTAGGAGCTCGTTTTCATCACCTGTGCTTTTAGTCAAGAAGAAAGACGGTAGCTGGCTATTTTGCGTGGATTACCGAGGGCTGAATAGAATCACGACCAAGGATAAGTTTCCCATCCCCACAATTGATGAGATTTTGGACGAGCTGCAGGGTGCTACTTGTTTCTCTAAACTGGACTTACGCTCAGGTTACCATCAAATAAGGATGTGGGAGGCAGACATACACAAGACGGCATTCAGGACCCATCTCGGCCACTACGAGTTTGTCGTCATGCCTTTTGGGCTAACCAACGCCCCGTCGACATTCCAAGCTACCATGAACAAGGTATTCCAACCTCACTTACGTAAATTTGTCGCTGTGTTCTTTGATGATATACTTATATATAGTAAGAGTGAGGGTGAGCGTCTACGGCATCTATATACTGTCCTATCCACACTAAAAGAGCATTGTCTCTTTGCTAAGTTGTCTAAGTGCGTATTTGTTCAAGACACTATCGAATACCTGGGGCACGTTGTAAGCAGGACAGGAGTTCAGGTAGATAGAAAGAAAATCATAGCTATATTAGACTGGCCAGTACCATGAACCATTAAGCAACTAAGGGGGTTCCTTGGACTTACGGGATACTACCGAAAATTTGTTCAAGGATATGCTCGCGTTCCACTTAACAGAGTTGCTAAAGAAAAACAAGTTTGGATGGAATAAGGAGGCACAACAGGAATTTGAAGAACTCAAGGCTAAAATGACTACAACCCCTGTATTGTCGTTACCAGACTTCAGGAAAAGGTTTGTGGTGGAGACTGACGCGTCGACCACTGGGATTGGGGCAATTTTAACTCAAGAGGGACACCCTTTAGCATACTTCAGTAAGACACTTCCCCCAAAATTGGTACATGCTTCTGCCTACGTGAGAGAGATTTATGCCATCACACAAGCCGTCCAAAAATGGAGGCATTACCTATTGGGACGGTTATTCACCATCAAAACCGATCACAGGAGTTTAAAGGAGCTGGTTTCCCAAATAGTGCAGACACCAGAACAGCAATTTTACTTGACTAAGTTACTGGGTTTCCACTATGAAATCGTCTACCGTACAGGGAAAAGCAACCAAGTGCCAGATGCTCTGTCAAGACAAGAGGATTGAAGTGCAGAGTTAAATAGTATGACATTCATACAACACCCACTCATAATAGCAGTCAAGAAAGCAAACGAGAAAAATGAAGAAATGAAATCATGGCACAACCAGTTTAACCAGCGAGAGTTGCCCACAGACTTCACAGTCAAAGACGGAATGATGTTCTTCCAAGGCAGAATCCTGGTGCCTGATATACAACCCCTCAAGCTATCAATCTTTCAAGCATTTCATGATACGCCTACAGCGGGGCATGGGGGAATACAGAAGACATAAAAATCAATAGCAGAGTTGTTTTTTTGGAAAAATATGAGAAAGGAGATTACTAAATTCCTAAAAGGTTGCTCAGTGTGTCAAAAGGTTAAGTACTCTACGGATAAGAAATTTGGGTTGCTACAACCTTTCCAATCCCAAATAAACCTTGGATAGATGTCACCATGGACTTCATTATCAGATTGCCTAATTCAAAGGGATACATAGCCATCTTTGTGGTAGTGGATTGTTTCACAAAATGTGCCCACTTTAGCACTCTAAAACCTGCTTTCACAGCAAGCTCGGTAGCTGAAGTTTTCATCCAAAACGTGGTCAAACTTCATGGGTTCCCTTGCAGCGTTGTTTCAGATCGCGACCCACTTTTTATGAGTAAGTTCTGGTATCAACTTATGCAGCATAGTGGGACGAAGTTGCTACACACTACTGCTTACCACCTTGAAGGAGATGGCCAGACAAAAGTTGTTAACCGGTGTGTGGAGCAGTACCTTCGGTTGTTTGCACATGCCCAACCGCACAAATGGGCTACTTATTTACCCTAGGCTGAACTTTGGTACAACACATCCTTTCGCAGCTCAATTGGAATGTCCCCATATCAAGCTCTATATGGCGTGACACCTCCCTTGTTACCCGCATATGAAACAGGGGCCTCCACGGTCAATAGTGTGGATGAGTTACTCGTTCAGAGGGAAGAAATCTAGGCACAATTGAAGTTAAATTTAACTAAGGCACAAGCCCGAATGAAGAAACATGCAGATCGAAGTCGCAAAGAAAAAGAATTTCTAGTAGGCACGTGGGTCTGGCTTAAGTTGCAACGCTATAAGCAACAATCACTAGCTAAGAAGCTCAATTTCAAGCTTTCCCAGAGATATTTCGGGACTTATCAGATTGTGGAAAGAATAGGTGCAGTCGTATACAAGCTGCAGTTACCCCCGGGCACTAAACTCCATCCGGTATTTCATGTAGCATTATTAAAGGAGTATAACGGAGTGCACCCTAAAATTATCCCAACTTTCCCCGAACCAGCGATCATCGAAGAACTACAACTAGCAGCTATTGCAGACAACAGGACATGCGTAATGGATGGCAATCCTTATCTCGAGGTACTAGTTGAATGGGACAAGTTACAGCGTGAAGAAGCTACTTGGGAAAAGTTGGCAATCTTACACGATCAATTTCCACAATATAACCTTGAGGACAAGGTTATTTTCGAACGAGGAAGTATTGATATGAATCAAAAAGCTGGCGCTGCTAACATGGGCTCGGGAATGGACGTGGAAGGATCTGGCACAAATGATAGGAGACCAAAAGTGGACATGGAAACAGCAACAAAGAATGATGACGAGGCTATAAATCCAAGAAGAACGAGTAGAAGGAAGAGAGATTCCATATGGCTCAGGGATTACGTGGTGTAAGCTGAGGGTTCAACGTGCATGGGTCAGGACTACGTGGTGAAAGCTGAGGGCTCAACGTGCATGGGTTGTTAAACGAGCAGACTGCATACATTTCTTTCCGTGCTCTCCGCATTCGTTTATGCTTGTTTTCTGTTATTTCGTTGTGAATAAAAGCAGGGAAGAGAGTGAGAGGGTAGCATGGTTTTTGCATTGTAGAAGCTTTTGCTTATGGAGTTTTTCTCCTCTACTCGAAAGGGGATAGCGTCTGTAACCATATCTAGATACATTTCCATATTTGTTTCTTATTTCCCATCCCTTTAATCTGTCCAAAACCCTTGGTACGTATCAGCTGGAGACTTTACGGAAATCCTTACAGGAAGGAACAAGTTTGTTAGACTCTGAAAAAACACATTATAGTACTTAAGCTTCTGCTCAACTACCATTTCAGCTAAGGCAAGCCTAACTAAAATCTGGATATTAAAGGATGTAAAAGATACTGGATGCCTGTTCATTCATTCTTTCAAGGGATGATTCTTTTTTTTTTTCAAGTTTATTTGTGTAATTCAACTGAATCAAATTTATATTTAATTTGATTGTGAACTAAATCTATTGCTCAGTGATCTTTTTCTTTTCCTCTGAATAAGGTTCATGAACGTTATGTTACAAGACTACGGAGGAAGTTTCAGTTTGAGAAGAGAAAACAAGCTAATCATAGAAGGGTAATTCTGTTTATAAGTTTTTTATATTGTAATTTGATATTCTAGAATGTACTTGCTGTTCTTGTGAATTTTTGAGATTTGAAAGGAAAATAATAAGTTACATGCAGATATTATATAGATTAAGGGGAAAATAAATGAAGAGAAACTATGTAACATAGATCTCACTCAAATTAAGCCACATAAATCTCCAAAACAGAGTTTGATACAGCGAGAAGGAAACAATTTAAAACCTGCCTCTAAGTTCTGTTGCCCCCTTGGCACTGTTTAATACATTTATTACTTGTCAAAGGTGGCATTCTTGCATTTATTACTATAAGCAATGCTTTTTATCATACAAAGAAAATAAAATATATAAAGCTTAATTAAAGGAAATAAATTACAAGGATTGCAAAATCCTAGATTTATAATATTCTTTTTCTTTTAAATTTGTCTGTCGTGGATTAATATTTAGTAGTTTTAGTATCTGCTTGCGTTACCGTAGCAAGTAATATTTGAGATGTGCTATTCTAATTGTAAAGGCAAGCTTGTTTTTTTTTCTTTTAACTCTTATCATTCTGTTTTATTGAAACTTGCTAAATTTTCCTTTCTTGGTTATTGTTAGTTTCTTACCTCTTTAGCAGAATAACTTGCTACCTTCTATGTTTGCACCTTGTTGCTGTTGCTCTTTCCTCTCCCTTTGAATATCTGGTGCTTAGCATGATAAATTTTTCAGTACAGGTAAGTTCTCTTAAAAATCTACTACCAACGGAGGCTTTCCATCATCTGTGGTAGTGAGCTGATCGAGTTAATTGTATTTATTGAGTCATTAAGATTGGAAGGGGCGTTGTTTTGATGATTCTACTATAGTAATTCTTGTTAACTTGTGATATAGAGGATACTGTATAAAAATTGTCTATTTACTGAATTTCTTATGCCGCCCACAAGTGGTTCATGGTTGTCATCTTTACCTTACAATGCGATTCATTTTATTGAATTTCTTCCTTTCTTACTTGTCACTTATTCTGGCCCTTGTATTATCTACTCTTCTAGGAAGAGCTTTGTTATTATATTGGCTCTGGCGAAACATCAATGGCGAGCTGCAATATGAGAGACTTGCCAGGAGAATGGCAATGGAAAATTGCATGATATATATTCACAGAAATTTTTGGAACTGATGTGCCATATCCTCCTGAGTTTGCTGCTATATTTGATTCTCAGGCTGGTTATATTAAATTACAAAAACAAGCTCAAGCATTTAGTACTTCTATTTTTCAAATTTAAAAGTTGCATTTTCCTTTTTTATTTGACGTTGCTTTTATATTTTTTAGTTCCAAGATGCTGGGCAACCTTCTCTGGGAGCGCATGCAATACTCTACAAGCCAAGAGCCAAATGAGCAAGATAGGCTAGCCCCAGCGGTTGTACATGCATTTGCAATTTTCGAAATAGCAAAAGATATAAATATTTCAACATTATGCAATTTTATTTTGATTTTAAATGACTTGTCTGTATTTGAAAATTTACATATATAAATATATTTTTATTAAACAAGACTTATTTTTAAAATAAATTTATAATGATTAGATATTTTTTTTTTATATAAAGGAATTAAAATTGCACCAAAGAAGAAGAAGAATAAATGTCAAAACCACCGTTAAATGTTAAATACATAAAAAAAATACTAGAAATTCATTTAACACGTGGTTCAACAAAATGAAAAAAAGACGTTGAAAAGCGTCTAGGATTCATTTAGTGGTGGGGTTTTTAACAATTAACTACGATCATGCCAGCGGTTCTCTAAAATCTTTGCTAAATGACGTCTGAACACATGGGATAGCTGGAGTTTTTAAATGCCCGCAAAATGATCTGGCAGGGATTAAAACCCCAGCTGAATGAATTTTGTGTGTGTGTGTGTTTGTGTGTAGTGAAAGGATGTCATCTAATCTCTCGTGATTTATTATGTAATCACTTAACTAACTTGTAGTATTTTTCACGCAAATTTTAACATAATAATCAAGTAAGTGTTAAAATGATAAGTATATAGTTTTATCGTAAATTATGTTTCATTTTTACTTTGGACAATTTCATATTTTTTTTAAATATCATTTTTGAGTTCAGATGACATATAAAAATTGAATTGATTAGTTTAATTCTAGTAATAATATAATCACATTAAGAAATTATAGAATTTATCAGTGAAATGGACTTTGACAATACAATTGTTTATTTTTTTAACATTCACATGTTTATTTATATTAAAATTTAAATGAAAAATATCATAGAACAATTAAGTGATTATATAATAAATTATAAAGGAACTGAATGACACACTTTAATCTACAAGAGAACAAGCTAATTTTAGGGGAGTAAACTATAATTTACCTTTATAATTATTCAATTGGAATTGAAAAAAATTATTTTCATAGTTTAATGGTTATGGACATCTATATCTACTATTCTTTTAACTTTTTATTGTGAATAGAAGAATGGGAGGTAACTAACACCTGTGCTCTTGGACTACTGAACATCAAGTCTAAGTCCCTCATAAATATTGTCTATAACATAAGGAACTGAAATACAGATAGTTGAACTACTACCTTTTGATACACAGAATTCTTGATTGAGATAAGTGTAGAGCATTGTAGTTCAGTCAGAGTTTTTTAGACATTTGCTGAAGAGCTCTGGATTTTCAGAAGAGAGAAAACTTAGACGGAAGAGATAATTAAGAGAAGGAAACGTTTATTCATTCAAGCTTGGAATACAAACTGAACAATCCTTGGTATTTATAGCCGAGGTTGAACAAAAAACTACAAAAGTGATTGAGCTCACCCATTATAACACATGAACAAAGACTGACAATCATCGCATGCCTTTAATAAGCTTGATACTCACATGACATTTTAAATAAGGCTGACATACTAATACATACACGATCTCTTATGGTGACTATACTACCATTTACAAAGCTACTTTAACAAGCCAGACACGCCATAGCAGTCAGGAATTTTTTTTTACTTGGAGAGACTCGAAGAGAGATTGAAATTTGTGTAGTCTAAGTTATCCGAGTCTACAATCTCAAAGAACTTGTACCACCAAGGCTTTTTAAATTTCTTTGACATCACTGGGTCATTCGCATGAGTCATGGGTGTAACACCCCTAAGATTTAGTAATTTTCATTTATGTATGGAATAATAAAAGAAATAAAGGAGTAGGGATGTAATTGAAAGGTTTTAAGGATGAAAATAAAAACTTGTTAATATTTTTGGGGTCAGATTGTAATTTCTTAAAAATTTAGGGGTCAAAATATAAATAATAAAATTTACAAGGATGTCCTCAAACAATTGAAATTTTGTCAAATGGTCCCTCCATTATTATTTAAAAAAAGAGCAAAGAGATTTTTTCAGTAACCTTCGATGATGAATAGTGTTTTCTCTCCTCAAATTTTCTCTCTAAATCTGGAGTACCTTCAAGCCTCCGATATAAAAACTAAGGGTACCATTAGATTCAAGACAGAGAGTACTACGTTATTGGCCGAACAATTTTTCAAATCGACTGAAGAATTACCACATATCAGAAATAAAAAATCTTAGAAAAAGATAAGTTCTGAAACTCTTATTTATAATTCTCAAATTAAAAATCTGACATCGTAGATAGATTCAGGAGATAAATAAACTATAAAATATAAAGTTTAACGGTCATTTGACAATTTTTGGTGTTATGAACACTAACTCCGACTGACGTAAATAGTGATTCTGGCAGACGTGAATAGTATTTTGACCATGAATAGTGACCATCGGTTGACCAATATTGACCGAGCTTCTGGAGTCATTTTTTAGATTTTTGGACTGTTCAGACTCGTTTTTAAGGTCTATTTGGTCAACTTTAGATTGAAAATGTATATTTTGGGGATGTCCAACTTAGAGCCTTACTTTGTGAGTAGATAATTCTTTCTATGACTTATCCTATGCTTTTCTTGAACTTTAAATATATAAATAGTTCTATTTTCAAGTTATTTATGCTATCATAAGTCTCTAAAATGTCTTAAAATATCTGATTTGCTTACTAATTGGCATATAGTTTAAGAAGAGTATGATTTTACAAATAGATTTTGAAACGCATTGAATATGTGGTTCTAAATATATTTTTCATTATTTAGTAAAGTGAATATTTTGTGCACATGGCATTGATCTGTATAACTATAAGGTTACCTTGGAAAAAGGCATGGATATATATTAAACCTTGACTGAAAATTTTTTGATTGAGGAACTGTACTGAGATTGTGATTTCTGTATTATACTGTAAATTCTGTTCTGAATGATTTGATATATGTACAAATGATAATTTCTGTGGAAGAATTCTATTGGAAATACTGTTTGCTAACAGCAGGTGATGTTAGCTTTGATGCACCTTGACATCTCAGCTAGCAAGGATGTTGTTAGCCTCGTGTGACGGCAAACACACATGATATGATATGTGAAAGAGAGCGGGATGCCTCTTATCTGGACGAGATACCGACTTTCTTATATGTGATTTTTCCTCCCTTGCTGTGTATTTGAAAAATATTCATATTAAAGTCCCTTCGCATGTCCTCTTAAACGGTGGTGGGACAAATTTTAGTTGGGATATTGAGTTTAGGTCAATCCTACACTGACAAAGTACGGAATGGGCTTTAACTCTGATATGTTGGTTCTAATATAGGATTCTCCTAAGTTTTTAATGAGAAATATTTTGATATGTAACAATATTTGATTAATGATCATAATATATTGTATATGATTTTGGATATCTAGATATAATTTGAACTGAGAATATTTAAAATGTGGGTCCTATATGAATGTACCTCTGAACTGTAATTTTTTATGTGATAAATTTTAAAATATGAGTACATCTATATGCTGGCCTAAGAGGTCATAGGAGGTATTATCTGTTCACTGAGTTGTCAAACTCACTACATAATATTTACATTTTTTTCTAGATAAGAATACAGAGTTTGATTATGTAGATACGTGATCTATTAGGTGACATACTCTCTGAGTGAGTCTACATTGATTCTAAAACTCACAGTATTTAAATCATTATGTACTTATACATTAGAGTATACTCTAAACGACACAGGCAATACCTTTATTTTTGCTGTAATATTGATATATATAGATATGGCATGTATATTTGGTTATACTAGAAAACTTGTGAACATATGTTTTTGGTCCTTGTTATGTGATATACTTAAAGCATGTATGCAATATATCTTAGGTAAAGTTATATGTTATTCATGAAAATCACATTCCCTTAAATTGGGAGCGTGACAATGGGAGTCTTGAAAGGCATCTTCTTACTCAACACATTTGTCTTCTCAAGTGTCTGGTTGTGCATTAGTAGATGATAAGCCCTAATAAGTCTCATCATAATTATCTGGAAAGTAGTCACTTGGCTTTTTTGGGAGAAAGTGTCCAAGTTTAGGCCTAATGGAGGGGTATGTTACATCCTCTTACGAAGGAGTGAAATTATTGTGTTCACAGAGATTATTTAGAGAACTCAAGATTTGGCCTTGGTCTTCTGGGAAGTCAAAGAAGGTTTGCTAAAAGTATGCTTGGTTTTGGGTCCATAAGAGCTGGTTCTCTAGATTTTGGACATATGTCTTATGCTAGATCAAAATGGATAAGATCTTAGGGAGATCTGTCTTGTACATTTTCCAAAAATTATTAATTCTAATGTTTTTCATGCAATTTTCCTATACACCAAGGGAGTAGAGTGAACCATTCTAGCAGTATCCATAGCAATGTGCCTTAGTTTTGGAAACTACGTAGGTGGTGATACATTTCCATGGTTGGGAATTCTATGGCTGTACAGTAAAGAATTGTAAGACACCATAAGAACCATAATTGTTCCTCTATGATTGAGACATCGTGTGGCATAATCTTGAGAAGTATTAGGAATGAAGAGTTTGGGAAGAATATGGTTTCATCTTTATAATATTGTTTCTTTTCGAGGATTTTGGACAAGTACTGAAACAGATTATCTCTGGCATAAGGCTTGATAGTGCTTGGATTAGGATAGTGTCCTAGACTGGAGAGAAGGTTTCTTTTACCTGAGGCTGGTAGGCTTAAAGTGAAGGAGGTGGTCATGATTAAAGGGGAAGTTTTTGCTGAGGTGATGACTCTCATAGGCTTGGTCTAGATAATAGATCAGGGATGAGGTTGTCGTCTCCTTTCATATGTTGAACATCAAAACTATATTTAGACAACCAATCTTTTAATCTTAACAATTGGGGTTCTGGAAAAGTCTTGTTTTTGGACTCAAAACCTTTGGAAAGGATGAATTATCCATCAGTACCACAAAATGGCATCCGTGTAGGTGAATTCAAACTTTTGGATTCCATATTTTACTGTGAGGATCTCTTTTGTAGATTGTGCGGTAATTCCTATTCAGACTCTTTCGAGTTGTCCACTAGCATGCCTGCAATAGTGTTTCCTCCCATCAATCTCGTCAATTAGGACTGCTCCTCGGTAGAAGTCATTGGCATAAATCTGCAAAATTCTTTTTATGTTGCCAGGAATCTTTAAAGGGGGAGGATTTTGAACTACCTATTTTAGAGATTTTACAGTTGCTATTTATTTAGGTCTCCAAAGTGGGGCCTTTTTCTTGAGCATCCTGGACAGTTGGCTAGTATATTTGGAGAGTTATGGGATAAAGTCTGAGATAATTGATGATTACTGAGAAGTGTGAGACCTGCTTGGTTGCAGGTTGTCATTAGGGAAGTTTAATAATTCTTGGGCAATGTGAGCGCCAGGTACCAGCTTCCCTATGAAAAATGCATACCCGAAAAATCTATTTGGATCTACCCCAATTGATTCCTTATCTTCGATATAATTACCCTAAATTTTATGGCGAGATCTAAGAATTGGCCAAATAAAAGTTTATGGGCTTCCTCATCTTTTAAGAATAGTAAGAAGTTGTCAATGTAGACAAGTGTTGTGTAAAATGGGCTTAAAAATATGAACCATGTGAAATAGTAATGGGAGAACTTTGAGTCCATGTGTATGGGAGATACTTCGATTGATATTGGGTATTATGGATACAAAAGGTTCTTATACTGATTTTTTAGGTAAAACCCAATCTTCAAGAATCCTGCCCTAATATCAAATTTTGAGATGAACTAAGGGTACTTCAGATAAGTGAACAAAGTGCTGGAGTTTAGTTGAGGAAACTTGTCATCTTCTAAATATTGATTAAGCGAATCCCAAGTTATTTACCCGATTTATTTTCCTCCTTTTTTTTAACAGATTAGCTGAGGATTTATTTTTCCTCAGCTAATCTGTAACGTGTTCTTCATCATAACTGATGTGATCCTCAAAGCTTAAGTTTCCACTCTCCACAATGGATACTGTAATCAAACACAGGAAACTTTGCAAAACATATAGATATGAAGACTATTTTGGACAATATTATTTTATACCATTCAAATATTGTAAGGACATCACATATCACCCAGATTTCAGTTTTGTCAATCTGTATAAAATATATCTATCGTTTGTCGTCTTTCTATAATAATTTTTAAATATATATATCAAATATCAGAATCTTAAATACTATTATATATTATAATGTCTCATACCATGGCGTTTCAGACATTAAGAAATACTATGAGACCACAGTTTATCAAATGGTTCCTATATTTGTGTTCGAATGAGTAATATGTAAACTAATTTTGTTTCAACGATGAAACTTTTGGCTGATAATCCTGTCGCATAAATTCTGCAATATTCACAATTAATGCTTAACATTAATTCTTAAGTTTGACCGCATTATGTTCAATTTGAAGTCAACGATATAACTTGGAATTCTTCTGCTTTCATTTACCCGAAAATTGACCCAGCTACTTGCCTACTGTCTAGGTACTCTTGCTTAACATTGATGAGACCATCCAGTCCATATAAAAAAAAAATTAAACTATTTATGAATAAAAATATTTAAACATATCAGAAATTATTCTCATCAAAACTATTATCATTAATTATTTAATTTTCTAAACATTTTGATTAAATAATTAAAATATTATTAAAAATAAATAAATTAAAATTTTTATAAACTTATATTAATTAAAATATATTATTTTAAAATAAATACTTGATCTAAATGAGGTCATTTGGGTTAAAAAAATAGAGGGAGAGTTGCGTAATAAAAATAATATACAGGAGAGATAAGTATATTTTACTCCAATATATTTATATGTTTATTAATAATTAGGTTGATACTAGTAATTAAAAAAATATCACTACAAGAAATAGAAGATTCAGTGACGACTTTTCTATGGCGACTAGAAAAGTTGTCACTGAAAATAACTTTTAGTGACGACTTTCACGAGTCACAACTAAAAGTTTACTTTTCAGTGACGACCCAGATGAGGTCACTATTAAAAGTTGAAAAGCATTTTCAATGGCGACCTAAAGTCGCGATAGGAAGTAGCAAAATTTATTTTTCCTCCTCTTCTCACATCTTGGCACGTTTATTTGGTCTATATTTGCTACCTGAGCTAGGGAGTGTTTCAGGGATGGATGTGTTTATTCAATGTAAAAAAATTAAACTGTATTTTTAGTATATAAATTTTTAGTTATAAAATAAGAAAATAAGTTGACTATTTACTAATAAAATAAATTTGAAAATAGTTTTTAACATAAGTTAATTTTTAATTAAATACTAAATTGATAAAGTAAATTTTTAAAAATAAAATGATATATATATATATATATATATATATATATATATATATATATATATATATATATATATATATATATATATATATATATATATTGAAAAATCAAAACATACCCATTTACTTTAAAGGAAATGATAAAGGAAAATGAAAAATTTTATAAAACAAATGATAAAAAGAAAATAAGCAAATCATAAAGGAAATGAAAAATCATACTAAACCCACGCATAGACATAGTAGAGCCATTTGAAGGCATTTGAACCCCGCGCACAAAACCCGAAAATTTCTTTTCCCGCGAACGAGAACCCTTCCCCCAAAATTTTCCTCACCAGAAATCATCACCTTGCGAACAGGCACAGCAGAGGCATCTGAACCCTATGCTCAAGACCTCCAAAATTTCTTTTCCCTCACCAGAAATCATCACCTTGCGAATGAGAACCCTTCCCCCAAAATTTTTCTAATAAAAAATCACCACTTATTTGCCCTTTTCCAATTGCCATCACCGAAGTCACTACGGCAAAAGTCAATAGTGGTGGCTCACAGTATTCATCGAGTAAGTAGTTGCCAACTGAGGATCACCATCGAAGCACCTTTTGATGAGAAAGCTTTCACCATCAACGAAGCCTTCCTACGAATTACTCTGCAGTGGGCTCATCTTTGTCGGTCCTCCATTGTGTGTGTCTGCTTTAGTGGCGTGTCTACCTTAACCGCAGGTTGACTTTTGAAATGTTGTTTGATTCTGTAATATTAACTTAATGTTTTGCAATGTTTATGTCCAAATGTGGTTTGATTCTCTGAAAACAACACTGTTTGGGTGCTGGTGTATGAAGCATTTTTGGGGATTTAGATATGCTTAGCTGTGAATTATGCTCGATTATGTATGATTGCTATGATGGGTTAGTGTCAATGTTGATTATTTTGAGTGTTGATATTGATTATACTAGGTAAAGCTACTGAGTTCATTATTTGTAATGACAAAGCTCATCTTCTGCAATTATGCCTTGGCTCTAGGTAGTAGTAGACATGAAACAATTGGACTAGTCGTTAGCCTTATGTTGGAAACATCATGAATTTGGTCACATGAAAGTGCTTTGTGTTTGCCTTTAGTCCCAAATGCCGACCAAAATGACTATTTTTAGAATTCTACCATCTCTTGCAATTCCATTTTATTTTCTAAACCTTAGTGGAAAAGAAGCTTTGGAGCTAAAATCTATTAGGTTGCTTGACACTTTGTGGCCCTTTTCTTTGATAGATAGCAAGATTTAGACTTTAGACTTGTCATAACCCCAATTTGGGATACATGACTAGTACGACATACGGGATTGACCCTTAAACCATTAACCAAAAAATAGACAATCACAAACTAGCACACAATATCACCTCGCACTATATCATAAATGAACTTTTCATTTATATACATAATCATCTTCTAACAAATTCATGCCATACAGTCCTTGTATATAGGCAGCCTTAACCAACATGTATAGAGTACACAATAGAAGCAAAATCCTGCCTGTGATCACCAGAGCATAGTCTAGATTACAAAAAATATATAAGATTACAAAAAAAATGTTAAGGAGTCCTAGGAACAATTAGGCTCACCACTAAAACTGCTACCTTATTAAAGTTTGGATGAATGCAGGTTGGACTCTTTAGTGCTATCTGAAAACGTATAAATAAGGGAGTGAGTTTACACAACTCAGTGAGTAAATATAGCCTACTATAACTTATACAGAATAAACCATACGCATGAGTTTTCATAAATAGAAATTATGTTAGAATATAACATTATCTAAATCAATGTATATAGCAACAAACTAAAGCTTTAAATGAGCTAAATTTTGTTAAGAGAAAATATGAAATCTTAAGATTCAATATAATAAACAATAATTTCAAAATCAGATAAGGAAATAGGAAGATAACTCTTTATGAAAAAAAATTTTAGAGGAGGACTCAAAGTAGAACCATAATTATAATTTTTTTTATACCCACGCACAAAGTTTGGTAAGGGCAATCACCACATACATGTTTTATCCTAAGCACATAGCAATGAGATAGGTGAATCACCACATTCTCATCATTCATATCATAAGGTTGGGAGGGGCTTCCCTCAACTCCCTAACCTTTCCATATGATGATTGTCTTAAGTACACAACAATAGGACAGATAAAACATCATATTCTCATCATAGGTAACCAGGCCAAATGCCATTGGCTATTGGAGGAGACATATCTCAACTCCATACTTATTCACAATCTAATCCTCATGTGCCCTTTCGTACAAGGGGCTAGCAACTCCCTTGCTAGCTAAGGTTACATGGTGTACCAAGGCTAGCTATCTCTGCCGCTAACTAATAGTGTTTCTGTGAATAATTCCTCCAGAATAAACAAGTTTTATAAACCAAAAATGTAAAATGAAAGGAAAAATGGAAAGCATGAGGTTAAAATTGTTTTTAAGACAAAATATATCCTTCCCTTCCAAGACATTCCTCGGATAGTTTCGGTATAGAAATTCATTCTCAAAATTAGAAATACAACATTTTCATTTCAGTCCAGACAAACCATGACATTCAGTCCCAAATACACATTTCAAACATAAATCCAAATCCAATTTCACCATATTCATGAAATAATGAGGTATCATTTATAACATAAATCATACGAAATAATTTGAGAAATGATACAATTATAAGATTCAATAAAGTGTAATATAACATCATATTTTCTTCATATACTCAGGAGGGATTATTAGAGATCTGTTCTGCATGTCCTATAGCTTCTAAGAATATAAATCAATGTAAACATGAAATTCAATTTATGCTATTCACAATTAAAACTTTGTTTTAAAATGCATGGACATGAGAGGGATTTGAAAAGGCTTTATAGTAAACTATATTCACTCACACTTTAAGGATTCATGGAGGGTAACCCTTTTCCTTTCACTTCCAATGTTCAAGCTACTAAGCGAACTTCTAACTTGGTTAGGACTTTCTTCGAGACCTATGATACAATATCACATAATCATCATTCCTACATGACACTCAATTACCATACCATGAGTCTAACATTCCATCACATAAAAATCTATATTTATTTCAACACCAAGCCTTTTAGTTCCTACATCAATTTGGCTAAAGATCTATACTTCTCAATCTAACACCAACTTATAATTTTGCATGCATTTCCAATTCCTTTAGTAGCTAGCTTATAATCCAAAATTCAAGAATTTCCTTTATACTTTCCAAATTCCTATCCCATACATATACCAACTTTAAGATTCCAAAGTAATAGCTTCTCAAATTCATTTTCCTAATCTAATCCAATTAATTAACAATTCCATGCAGCTTCAACTTAGAACAAAATACATATGGAATCATTTTTTGCGATACCGTTCACATACTGTTCACGCACAAAAAATACAGTTCATGGTTACTGTTCATCCAGAGAAAATTTTCATGATTTAAATCTTTAAATCATACTATCTAGCTAGAAAATTTTGCATACAAGAATTATTCTACCTTTTAAACATGATTCTAGAGCCAAAATCACTAGAAAACACCAAAACATTTCGAAATCCTAAACTTTGCCCCTTGATTACTATTCATAATTTCTGGCGAACTTTTGGCGAGTTTTCGGCGAAATTGATTAGTGAGTTTTGAAACTCTCGTCACCACAAATCCAATGGTACTTTTGGTAGCTCAATTGGATATCTAGATTGGAAGATATCTTAGAGAGAAGTTTAATTTTAGAGAGAGAAGGTGTAGAGAAGAAAAAAAATGGAGGGGAGGGGATGCCTGAGCCTACTACTGCTTCCTCTCTCTTTTTTTTTATATTATTATTATTATTATTATTATTATTTAATTGAATATTTGATAATTTATTTCTTGATTATATACATATAAATATTGTTTTTCATCCTAAAACATCTAAAAAATTTCTCAAAATTTTTATTCTTGCAAAAATTTAGTTGCAATATCAAATCATGACTTTTCTTGATAAAATTTTAATAAAACAAATCACAATATAAAATATCTTCATATATATTAAAAGAAAGAAAATTTCTAAAAATAAAATAAAAATTTATTAGAGGAAAATATAATTATTTTAGGCAAAACAAAAATCATTTTGATTAAAAAAATTATTTAAAAAAAATATAGGATATTATAAGACTCCTCTGAGACTTATTCCTATATACTCTATTTTAAATTCCTTAATCTCCAAACAAGGACAACTTTTGCTTTTCTAAACTCTTTTAAACTGAGGTTCTGGCTGTTATCCACAGGAAAGTTGTTGGTGGCATCAGCAAAATGGGAAGCTCTGTTATGTCTTGTCCATGTCCTTTAGTGATGATGGACTTTTTTTGCACCTGATATATGAACTGGTTTTGAAGGTTAATAGATCATATATTCAATGCCTTATGAATTTGAAGGTTAAGATTAAGCATGAATTCTATATGGTGATATTTGGAACAACATTGATATTGTCTTAGGCAATTAATATATAAGTGCCACTCAACGACTAATTTTTTTTATGATAAATAATGAATCTTTTTTTTTATAAAAGTAATTTATAACTTTTTCAAATCATATACTGAAACCTCTTTGTTTCAATTATGCTTATGCTGAACAGAGATGTCCTTTTTGAAAAAACTTGTGGAGAGGAAAATCTGGTCAATGATATGGTTGAGAGACTAGTTAGATGGTTCATGGCTGAATATATTTTTCTGTCTTTGGATTCATTCTGATGCCAATAGAGGGTTCTTCTTGTAATAAGCATCCTATACTTTGTGCTACGGTCTTGCATTTCTATGCTCTTATTTTTACTATCCAAATTTTTACCTTTTATAAATATGTGCTTTTATTACTTCTACTTTGTGCTACTTCCTTCCTTCTGTTTTATTTGTCTTTTGGTATGGAGTTGAGTGATGAACATTCTACACTGAAAACTCAATATTTTATTTCAAGTTTAAGATACCTCTCTAGTTGTGAGTTGGTAAAGGCAGAGGAGCCAGGGTTGAACAATCACCCCCTGGCTCTCCTTACCTGGGCTGTAGTCTGAGTGATCCATAAAATCCTATTTTTTATGATTTTATTCACAAGATTTGACAAACTTACTTCGAATTTACAGGGGTTTATTGTGGAAACCGTACTAATTTCTCATAGCAATATAAAGTGTATCTTTTATATATATATATATATATATATATAGTTCACTCTTTTTTTCCTTGTATTTTTTTAAATGGTTATGAGGTATACTAAAATAAAGACTTCGTCCACGAAACAAGATGAATATAATGGAAATATATACTGTAGCCTCAATTAGTTGTGATATATATATATATATATATATATATATAGTTCACTCTTTTTTTCCTTGTATTTTTTTAAATGGTTATGAGGTATACTAAAATAAAGACTTCGTCCACGAAACAAGATGAATATAATGGAAATATATACTGTAGCCTCAATTAGTTGTGATGGTGATTGAGTTTCCTAGTTTTAAATTTGAGTCAGGAAATGGGGTGCACGTTGAGGAAAGAGTTCATGCTTTGGTTATAGGTCCTCTTCATGACCGCTAGGTTGGTGCATGCACTAGGATTATTTAGAGCAACATGGTAAGTCAGAGCAAGAACTAAGAAGAACAAGAAATCATGTTCTTTTTATTAAAGTTTCAATTCTTAAAACACCCTCTTGATGATTGTGTGATATGTATTAAGTAATTAATTAATCACAATGAGATGACTGTGTCATATATATTCTAAGAGATAAATATCAATTTAATATGGTGGCAGATCCATGATTTATGGGTCCTATATATATGCATCTGTAAATGAAAATACAAACAAAAATTAACAGAGGATTTAGTGGCGACCAAAAATCGTCACTAAATCTCACAATAGGAGATTCAGTGACAACTTTAGGTGTCATTGAATGAATAATTAAAGGATTCAGTGGCGACAAGACCAAGTTGCCACTGAAAGGTTACATAATTTCATTTTTTTTCAACTTTTTAGTGGCAACTTTCCTGAGTCACCATTGAAAGTTACATTTAGTGACGACTTAGTCCTCACTAAATCATAATTTTTAGTGACAAATTAGTTGTCACTAAATGTCTACCTTCAGTGACGACCTTGGTGGGTTGTCACAGAAACCTTAGATTGAGTGGCGACTAAGTCGCCACTGAATATATACTTTCAGTGACGACCTTACTGGGTCATCACGAAAAGCTTCTGTGACGTATTTATTTGCGAACATTTGGCGACGACTAAAAGTATTCAGTTACAACTTCTTGACTTCCAGTGGCCACTAAAGTCGCCACTGAATGCCATTTTTCATGTAGTGTATATACTTTCTATTTTCATTACTGGAATCTTGGGACTAACAAGTAAAATAATTTATTCTCCAAAATAAATCCGACCAATATGATTAGTGCACCTCTAAAATCATTTGAAGAACAAATAGCTTTGATTGATGAACAAGTTAATCCGATAATATATTTATTGTACACAAAAAAAATCCAATTGTGGTCCATACTTTAAATTCTAAAAATGAATTTGTGATATCAAGATTCGATGTTTGAAAATGTTAAGTGATCTGCAAGGAAATTTGAATACTTTTATTCTCTTGTGGTCCATACTTTTATTTTTAAGATCCAATAGTGATATCAAGATCCAATTGTGGTCCATACTTTTATTTTTTTATCACAACAAAAACTCAACACTACAAAGAAAGGGATGCACTCATATTGCCAGCTTCGTGGACAAGAAACACAATTCCAGGATGTACATATATAAATTTCCATCCTTTATTTACTCATCCAACTTTATAATATAACTCAAAACTTATTTATTTAAAAAACTCAATGACCCCCAAAGCTGAGAAAACACAACAAGCAACTTGATACCTAGAAAATCCATCACCTTTGCATAGAGCTTCAAATTCTGTCTCACTTCTTTCCTTCCCACCAGCTTGAACAAACATCGTATTGTCATGAATAGAAACATACTTATCGCAGTTGGTTGCCTTCAGCATTATCACGTCAATGAGAATGACCTTCCCATCTTAAGGGATTAATGGCAATTCTTCAAAATTTGTATGCATTTTTCATCCCTTCAATTATGGGTTATAGCTTGCAACAAAATTAAACATACCCAGAAATGACAAGTTGCGGATAGCAATACATTCTCTGAGGTCATGTGAATTGCTAGTTTTGTCATTGTAAAACACCAGAATTTATCTGAAGTTATGGTGTTGAACTGACCTTCATCATTATAGCATCACCTTCTGGGACACCTTTGAACATATCTCCTCCAACATGATTGATTCCTTCACATTTTTTGTGCATTTTAACAGAACTTATTAACACATTAGGCCAACTTAAAGAAGATAAATCATTTACCAAAAAGAAAAAGATGAATTATTTCATTTCATTATGTTTATTATAAATAGATATGGAAATATATAAAAAATGAGTTATCGAATGTGTGTCTTGCATATCTACATACATATTTACGTTTGCTTAGTCTATTTATATTTAAGAGATGCTTTAAAAATTGTCTTATATAGTAGTATTTATCACATCTCTTTTACTATTTTCTTGTTTTCACTTTGTATATTTATATAAAGAAATACATTTACCTAGGTGAGGTAGGGCATGTTGTACCACTTGAGGTAAATCAAAGTTAATACCCTTTATTGAAGGGTACTTAGAGATGATCATTTTGAGGCTTTGCCCAATGCCACCTGCTAAGTGTTGATATCCCTTCAAAACCTTCATATGTTTCAAGAATTTGCCTCATGTGCATGGTTGAGATATCAGCCATTGCCCTATGGAACAAGGGTTTGAATGTTCGGTCTGTTTCCATATACTCAAACAAAGATATCCCATGAACTTTCTTGAATAGGTCCTCTTCATCATCAAGAATCACTTGCTTGAAGTTTTGCCTGCAATTGTTATATTCGCATTGTACAAGACAAAAATTAAGTATCCTTTGCAGGAAAAGAGTCCAATCAATAAAAAGATCAATAGAAACCAATATAAATAAAAGAAAGAAAAATATTTTTGCCATTGGATCTAAGATACTTCAATAAAAAAGTTACAAGATTCGCATTTTTTTCTTGAATCAGCATCACATTTAACCGCTTCAAAAATAAACCCGTGGTTAAAATTTTATTAAAGAACCTGATAGTAAATATGTAAAACTGTATGTAAATTTTGTCCATAAATAAAATTAAATCTTTATTTATCCATGCCTAACTCTTCCCCATAAACCCAATAAAAAGTAAAAAGGCAAGTATAGCTTGAAGCCTAAAAATCAAAATGTGCAGCTACTTACAAAACTTTTATGTAAGCTGGGTGACAAAAAAATTTTGAAACTGAAGCATAGGTGGCTTTATCATCATCAATGAATATAAAGCCTCTTGACCATATCATCTTGATGGATTTTCTTAGAACAAGCAAGCCAAGAGTAACTAGCAAGCAAGAACAACACTCGATCGAACCTGCGAACTGTGTTGGCACGTTGACTCGAAATCTTAGAAGTAATATTAGAGGCTGACATTCCCTTAGGGCTTCCCTTAGCAATGATCTCAAACAGGTTGAGCTCAATGGCAGCATTCAACACTGCAGGGTAGACTTGGCCACTAGATAGCAACATGGCATCAAGACAAGCATCATATTGATCACTCTCTGTGGTGATGGAGCTCATGCTTGCTTGTTGGGTATAAATTAAACACACTAAGATTAGCTATGGAAGATGATATGGAGGTAGTTTTGTAAGCTAAAAGCTCATGCAAAACCTTCTATTGTAGGTCTTGTTTATGGGGTATTTATAGTGTATATTGGCCATTGAGACCTTGTGAGATGAATTAAGCATACATAAATGGCTGTATTGACTATATATAAACCAGTTATTCTAGTCATTAAAGAAAACAATACTTTTCTATGGAAGGCATGTTGAATGTTCTGCAAGTCTTTATAGGAATGAGAGATGACTGGGGCATTACTTTTAGGATATTAATGCAGTTCTTATTCGTTTGACTATTATCGATTAGGATGGAAATGTCAAATGTATACTTTTGGTGCCTTTTCTGGAATTTCTTGTCCCTTTGATTTGCCTTTATTTTTAAATTCATATTTCTTGTGGGGGGATTTAATTTATTTTTGTATTTGGCTAAATTAATCTTTTAACTTTTTCTTGGGAAGTTTAGATTTATCAATTTTAAGAATCACTCTATGATCATATATAACTAGATTGTGTAGTAAGCATTCTTCTATAATCGAATAGACTCATCGGTTCAACAGAAATTTGATTTGTCGTCCAGTTTGTTGTCTAATTTTGACTAGCTAGTGTCGTTTTGTTCAAACAAGTGTAATATTGTGGTCCAATTTATAGGGAATTAGGGTTTAAATATGCATCTTATGTTATTGATTCCAAGATACAAGGTATTTATACATAGTTTGTAGATAACGCAAAGCATATGTTACATGAGTTACGGGATTACATATTTGAAAATATATACAGGAATATCCGATAATATCTTGGATTAGGTTTGTTGTACTGGATGCAATGACATGGTGGAGGGTGACCCAATACGTCGCCCTAAGACGGTGGAGGAAGGAACTACACTAATCTTGAACATGAGAAAATGTTGACGAGGGCCAGACAATGGTTTGGTAAGAAGATCAGCAAGCTGGTGACTTGATGGAACGTGAGAGACCTGAAACTGTTTGGATGTGATCATGTCTGGAACAAAATGGTAGTCAATCACAATGTGCTTCATTCTGGTGTAGAAGACTGGATTGGCACAAAGATAGGTAGCACCAATTTTGTCAGAGTAGATTTGAGGAGTGTAAGAAGTGCTGACATCCATTTCATGAAGTAGGTTATGAAACCAAAAAAGCTTAGATGTCGTGGAGGCAATGGTGCGATACTCAGCTTCGGTGGAAGATCTGGCAATAGTTTTCTATTTTCGAGAAGCCCAGGAGATAGGATTACAGCCAAGGTAAGTAATATATGTAGAGGTTGATTTTCGATCAACACTGTCACTGGCCCAATCTACATCACAATAAGCAGTGAGTTGTAGAGAAATGGGACCTATAAGTTGAATGCCATGATCAATAGTGGCCTTCAAATATCAAAGCACTCGCTTGAGAGCTTGAAAATGAATGTCCTGTGGGGAAGCCATATATTGAGCAAGCTTATTAACTGAGAATGATATATCAGGCCTGGTAAGTGCAGGATATTACATGGAGCCAACCAGACACTAATACTGAGAAACATCACAATTGGCAGCATTAGGAAGAGGAGCAAGAGAGCAAGTGGTGGCTAGAGGAGTGTGGACAGGCTTAGCACCTTGCATAGTAGCTTTAGCTAGTAGATCGAGAATATAGTGCTGTTGCGAAAGAAAGAAACCATGTGCAGTAGCTGTAATCTCAAGACTAAGAAAATGATGAGGTTGGCTGAGGTCTTTGAGACTAAATTTCTGGGCAAGAACAGCTTGGAAAGTATAGAGAAATTATGCATCATTACCAATTAAGAGTAGGTCATCCACACAGATAAAAAAATATGCAAAAAAAGTATGAGAGTGATAGGTAAAGAGAGATGCAGTGGTTTTAGAATTGAAGAAACCATACTGAAGAAAAAATGATTTGAGAGCTTCATACCACGCCTGGGGAGCCTGTTTAAGACCATAGAGTGCCTTTTTGAGACGAAAAACATGATGGGGATGAGATGGATGGATGAAGCCGGGTGGTTGAGCCATGTAGACTGCTTCTGTGAGAGTGCCATGAAGGAATGCATTGTTTACATCCATTTGATAGAGATTCCAACCATAGTAGAGAGCAAGGCAGAGGACCAACTTAATGGTTTGTGTTTTTACCACCGAACTGAAAGTGTCATTGATGTCGAGGCCAGGGCCTTGATGGAAACCCTTGGCCACAAGGTAGGCTTTGTACCTAGAAATACTGCAATAAGGGTTACCCTTGATCCTAAAAACCAACTTGTTGCCAATAATATTATAATGGGATTGGGGAGGCACAAGATCCCACGTGCCATTTGAGAGTAAGGCATTGAACTCTTCAGACATGGCATATTTCCATTCTGGAGCTTTAAGGGCCTGAGAGACACAGGTTGGCTCCAGGGATGGTGGAAGAGGGTAACGTGAAACATAGAAGGCTTTCTTAGGTTTGAAGACACCAGCTTTGGAACGAGTAATCATAGGATGGGATGAAGGGAGAGATGAGGCAGGGAGGTTTATGGAAGGAAGACCAGATGAGGGTGTAGGAGGAGAATCAAGATGGGAGATAGGATCAAGAGAGGATGGAGAAGGTGCAGGAGGAGACGAGTGATCTTGGAGAGAGGCAGAACGAGGAGTAAAATCTATAGGTGAGAGTGGGGAAGGATAGTAAGGAATGAAGATGACAAGAGGGTCATCGGGAGAGTAAGGAGTAGCACTAGAAGCCAATGAAGAGGGAGGCTGAGAGAAGGGAAAGTGAGATTCGATGAATTCAACATGACGGCTAGAGTACAAATGGTGAGTGTGAAGATTATAACATAAATATGCACTTTAATTAGGGGAATAGCCAAGAAACACACAGGGAGCATATTTAGGAGCAAGTTTGGACGTGGTGTAAGGATAAAGCCATGGGAAGCAGGGACAGCCAAAGGAACGAAGCTTGGAGTAATTAGGAGGCTGACCAAACAGAACCTCAAAGGGGGTGATCATGTGCAAAGAAGGAATGGGATGATGACTGATAAGATAGGCAGCAGTTTGGAGAGCATAGGACCAGAAAGATGGAGGGAGAGAAGCTTGATGGAGAAGGCAGCGAGCTGTTTCTACGAGGTGTCAATGTTTGCATTCCGAGACACCATTGTGCTC
The DNA here is from genome assembly GCA_037074535.1 of Gleditsia sinensis. Lineage (NCBI taxonomy): Eukaryota > Viridiplantae > Streptophyta > Magnoliopsida > Fabales > Fabaceae > Gleditsia > Gleditsia sinensis. The sequence goes on along the minus strand of CM073463.1, from coordinate 63,808,150 downwards.
AAGAGTATAGGGTGGTGTAGTGAGGTGAGAGATGCCATGTTGTGTTAGGAAAGAACAGAGTTTGATGAATTCACCTCCATTGTTCGTGTACAGGGTTTTTATCTTAGTGTTAAGCTTATTTTTAGTTAAGGCTTTGAAAGTTTGAAATACAGGGAGAGCATTCGACTTTAGTTTGAGGGGATATAGCCATACATATTTGGAGAAATGGTCAACAAATATAACATAGTATTTGAAATTATCAACGGAGCATGTGGGTGCTAGACCCCAAACATCAGCGTATATAATATCAAGTGGACCTTTGGATGTGATAATGGATTAAAGAAATGGTAACTTGTGACTTTTATTCGATAAACAATGAGTACATGGATTGATAGCAGAATTGGAAACAGAAAGATGATGGAAATTAACAATATGAGAAAGAGTCTTGGAAGCTGGATGTCCTAGGAGGGAGTGCCACTGAGAGAGAGATGGCCTGAGTGTAGTCTAATGAGCTTGAGGTGGAGAAGAAGAATAGAACTTGTAAACATTGTCTTCATTCGGTCCCGTGAAAAGAGTGGCCCCGGTGCTCAACTATTTTACCTCAAAATGGGAAGGAAAGAATTCAAGAGATACATTGTTAGATTTGCAGAGTTGAGAAACTGACACAAGGTTGTTTTTAATCGTAGGCACACATAGAATATTGGAAAGTTTTAAAGGGAGTAAAGATGTAGAGAGAGTGGTAGAGCCAGTATGAGAGATGGGCAAACCTTGGCCATCAGCAACATGCAGATGATTAGAACCATGATATGGTGTGGTGACAGAGAGGTTGGAAAAATCATTGGTTACATGATGGAGGCCCCAGAGTCCAGAAGCCAGTAGTTGTCAGCAGTAGGGGATTTAACAGTGGCAAGATGAGTAGCAGGAGTTGATCGTTTTGATGGATAACCTTTGATTTGATAGCATTCTTTGGCACTTTGCCCTTTCTCTTCACACTATTGACAGATGATGGGGTTGGAGGAGAATGTGCCATGAGGACGCCGGTGAGAAGAGTTGGTGAGAGGAGCTGGACCAAGAATCCTGGAGGGGGGTCGTCGTGAGAAGCCAGGTTGAGAGTGATTACGCATGACAAGGTTGGCTGTAAGGGGAAGAGTAGTATGGAATTGTTCTTCACGCTGGAGAAAAAGTTCATAATAAACAAGAATATCAAATAAACTATCAAAAGTAGCTGGTGTTTCCCGAGTGCGAAGAGATGCTATTAGTTCCTTAAAGGATGGTTAGAGACCACTGAGAGTGTAGATAACAAGGTCAAGATCATCAAGAGGATGGCTGATGAGAGATAGTTCATTTGCAAGTCCTTTAATGGTGTTGAGGTAATCAGTGACAGAGGAATTACCTTTGGTAATAGAGGCTAAGCGTTCTTTGAGTGACATAATTTTGAAGTGAGACTTGTTAGCGTATGCATGTTGGTGTTTCATTCAAGCTTCAGAGGAGGTATCTGTTGAACTCATGATGCTATGTGCATCACTTTCACAGGAGCTAAGAATAGCAAGGTAGAGGAGTTGATCTTGGCGAACCAGTAAATGTGTGTAGGGTTAACTGTTTCAATATCACCTTGAGTGATAGTGGGAGGTGGGCAAGGGTGAGTACCAGTGACATAACCTACGAGATCATTACCAATGAGAAGGGACCGGAATTGTTTGTGCCATGCTGGGTAGTTTGTTCCATTAAGTTTGATAGGTAGTTGGGTGATTGTATTGATTTGAACAAGGTTTCTGGGATTGAAGGAAGGAGTAGAGTTGGTTGTGGTGGCTGTGGAGGATTTAAAGGCCATGATTTGATCGAAGATAGGATTGCTGGTTAAAGATTTTGGAGGCTCTGATACCATATAGAGAATTAGGTTTTGAAATATGAATCTTATGTTATTGATTCCAAAATACAAGGTATTTATACATAGTTTGTAGATAACACAAAGCAGATGTTACATGAGTTATGGGATTACATATTTGAAAATATATACATGAATATCCGATAATATCTTGCATTAGGTTTGTTGCACTGGATGCGGTGACGTGGTGGAGGGTGACCCAATACAGTTTAGGTTTGAATATTACAAATGACATCATAGCTTCAGAAATTGCCACATCATCTATCCCTATGTGGATACCAAGGGAGCGTCAAGCAACCAACCATATTAAATACATGGAAAAGTATTTGGTCCACTGGCCGTGGACCAAATTTTACACATTGGAGAAGTATTTGGTGCACTGGTTCTTTTCATGTGTTCATTAATCCAAAATTTTTCAATAAATCAAATTCAAATTAAAAAGATAGTTAAGTTTTGTGTGAATCCGTTTTAGGTAATATTATGTTTCATAAAAGTCATTAAATGTGGTTTAGTGGCGAAGGTTGTAAGTAGCTAGCAATGTTTCATAATTTTAAACTACCAAAAAAAAAAGAAGATAATATGTTTCATAATAAGAAAGGAAAAAAATTTTACTTCAACTATATTTAATGAACGCTTTTAATTTTTTAAATATAAATAAATAAAATCTTAAATTTTTTAAATATAAATTCCAAGATCAAGTTCTACATTGAAAATATGAGATTCTAATGTAAAATTAGCTTTTGTGGTATAGCTTTCTCCAACGTTCATATCACAAGACTTTTGCTAATTGAACAAACTGTCAATCTGGGTCAGATGGAAAAAGGGAAGATTTTCATTTTGGTAAGGCAACTTTTCTAATTTGTTCCTCTTCTTTCCTTTCATCATCTTGAACTGCGTAGCTTCACCTGTCAATCATTTATGCATATATCTACGAAAGAGCAAAATGACTTGACCTATGGACCATTGAACTTGGGGAAGTTTCATGTTTAGTGCCACTGGACAAAGAATACAATTTTTTTTGTGCAATTTTTTTACTGAGAAGGGGTAAATTGTAAAGTAGCCAGACTTGTAATTTAATCCATAAAAATATTTAAAAAGATCTTCATATTCAAACTCAGACTTATTTTGTAATCTCTATTTCCGAACTTAAGTGAATAAAACTTAGAAGTATCTATTATGGATAAATTCTATAGTACCCAGACTTGTAATTGAATCCATAAAAAAAACTTTAAAAAAATCTTTATATTTGAACTCAGACTCATTTTGTAATCTGTATATCCGAACACAAGTGAATAAAATTTATAAGTACCTATTATGAATATTTTTGTCGTTCCCAAATTAGTCAACAAACTCTTTTTTCATGCCTTACTACGTACGTACGTTATCCTTTCCCTCGCAAACTAAAGAAATTTCTCGGTGCAGCGATGAATACTGACCACAGACCAAAGATGCACTCTTAAATATCAGTCAACCGTGCTTGACTTGGACTTTTCTCATCGTTTTGCTTCTACGTTCTTTTTTAGCTTGGTTTTTTTTTTTTCTCTTTTTTGACTTAGAGGTTCTGCTTAATTCAAATATAATAAACAGTAATCTTCATTTCTTCCTCTCTTCGTTTATTTAGGATTTCCGAAACGATTTTAATATTAAGGGAATGCGAAAGTTGCAGTTGTTTACTAGTCTTTTCCACGTGCAACTCATGGTTGTTTTTATGTTATTCATTTTTTAAAAATTTTAACGTAATAATTATAACATTAATTATGTTTATAAATTTGAAAAAAAAGTTGTTCACTTTTAATCACAAACTATAGGCATCACATTTGTTGATATTATAAACAATTTATTGTTCTATATACTACTGAACAGCATAGTTGTAATCAAACAAGTTATTTTTGAATTGTGAATTGTAAATCATATCAAGTTGTATAATTCAAGAAAATATTGAAAAATAGTTTAAAATATGTAATATAAAATATGTATAGGTAAATGGCATAAACAAAATACTCAAAATAATATATTAACCAACAATAGGCCATGGAAAATAAATTTTGAGAATTGTATTCACTATTCAAACTTCATGAAAAATTGTTTGAGCAAGAAAAAAATTATAGTGGAATGTTATTCATTACTTGCAAAGCAAACTTGAAGAGCTAAATGGAATTAAGATACTATAGCTATGAGATAGAATGTTATATTACACAGGTTCTATCTTATTTTATTTATTAAAAAAAACAAAATAAGGCGAACACTAGAATACAGGTTGTGTGGGTCATCAACAACTCGACTTACAAAACAATACTGTGAATAGCTTTCAGAATTGCTGGAATTGTGCAATTCACGATTTTCAGCCTGAATCTCATGATTTCGAGGATTCAAGAGGCGATTCTTTCACTTATGTGATTCACCCAGCATTAGTATTAGTTGAATTGTGAGATTCAAATTGTGAATCGCACGGTTTTAACAATTATGCTAGACAAGAATAAACCAAAGGCAAATAAAGATTTGAAGGAGTAATTATTGTAACATATACACAACACATTGTATAGCTTATGCAATCAGTAATTAAGTTTCGAACTTTGTAAGTATTACAATCATTCAAAATAAGTGAGCCACGAAGGTCATTTGAAACCTTTGACTTCATCGTTTCAGCCACAACAAAATAAAGAATAATAATATCAAATAATTTTTTACCATCTCCATTTGAACCTGTTTGAACCTAGTATACTTGGTCTTTGGGGTCTTTGTGCATGACATTTATGGCGTATATTCTTATTGTTAATCTCTAAAATAGTTCCCTTAGAAGGTGTAATTCTACTGGAGGAGCTAATATAAGTTTCATCATCACAATTAGTTGAAACAATCTCTTGCAATTTATTTACACCTTTGAGTAGGAGTGTGGATAACCCGACCAAATCTGTTAAAAAAAAGCATTGTCAGATCAATTCAAATTAAAGAGTTTAAATGGATTTTATTTTATTAAAAAAAATCATATTTGCATTAACAGATTGGATGCAATTTTTAACATAAACTTAAACTTGACCCAACCAATCCCATCGTCTAGTTCTTTTTTTTAAAAACATTTCTTCATGAAACTTTCCTACCATTCTATTCTAGCATAATTTGACCAACTTGAACAACCTAAAATTACTCAGATTTTGGGTTAATCTGAAACTTTGGTCAATGATGTGTGCTAATTTTTTTGCATGAATGTTGCATGCTTAGATTAACCCAACTAAATCTCTCCGACACTCGACCCTACTTTGAGTTTAAATTAATCAAGGGAAGCAAACTTGTGGAAATACTATCAAGTAAATCAAATAGGGACATAATCATCAAAGCTAATGTAGTAGTAAATAGTCATTGAGAAATAAAGACAATGAAATCTATCTATAACTTAAGAGAAGAAGCATGTTATCGTTATTAAGCAATGACTCAGTAACATAACTTGGACACAAGTGGAATTAAAATTTATGTTTTAAACAAAGAACATAAATTCCCAATCTTAACATACTTCTTATATTTACTAGTGATGGTTGGGTAATCTTCATTTGCGAATTCCTATAAATACAAATTTGAAGTTTCAGCTTTGATTTCAAAGTTAAGGTTCTTATAGAAAAAAAAAACTTTGTTAATTGTATGATCATTACACTGCAAAACAAAAGAAAAAATTCTAACAAAAAACCAACGGAGTTTCAGAGTAAAATATACTTGATTCCCCTTGAGGTATAAGAATATTACAATCTACCCCATTTTGTACTTGAAATTGATAGAGATAGGATATCTTAAAACTATTTTTATCTGTATTTACATTTTAAACTTTCAAATATACGTTTATCTATTCCTTAGGATTAGGCTATTCTGTTGTAATACTCCTTATCTACATGATGTATATAAACCCTAAATACGGAAGAATAATATACAGGTTTTGTTTTATTCTCTCTTCATTATCTTGTGTTTCTATATGGCTTCTTTAACTCTAAATCTGATGGGTCCTTATTCATTTATACATCCAATGGTGTCACAGCATATTTTTTAGTTTACGTGGATGATTTACTTCTCACAGGTAATTCTTCATCCTTCTTATCCACTTTTTGCACTGCACTGGAAAAAAAATTCTCCCTCAAAGATTTAGGTCCTCCCACGTATTTCCTTGGTATTGAATTCATTCCCCATGACAAGGGTTTGTTCCTCTCCCAACAAAAATACATTCGAGACCTCTTACAAAAGTCCTCCATGACTGACGCTAAGGGCACCACTACACCTATGTCCACTTCTGTTTCTCTTAAACTTCATGATGGCTCCACCCTGGTCAATGCCACAGAATACAAGAGTCTAGTAGGTGGTCTTCAATATCTCTCTATGACCCGGCCAGATATTGGATTTGCAGTCAACAAATGTGCTCAATTCATGCATTGCCCATCTACCATTCACCTTCAAGCAGTTAAACGGATCCTCAGGTATCTCAAATCCACTATTATGTTTGGCCTTCATATCTCACCTTCCTCCATGTTGCACCTGCATGCATTCTCTGATGCGGACTGGGCAGGCAACCATGATGACCGAACCTCCACCTCAGGTCAATTGGTATTTCTGGGTCCTAATGCTGTTTCCTGGTCATCCAAGAAACAACGATCCGTGGCACGTTCATCCACCGAGGCAGAATATTGGGCCGTTGCTTCCACAGCCACAGAACTTACATGGCTCCTTAACCTTCTTCAAGAACTTGGCATATCCTCATCACATACACCAGTTATTCACTGTGATAATATAGGTGTTACGTACCTTTGTGCCAACCCTGTATTTCATTCCCGAATGAAACACATTGCGCTGGACTACCACTTTGTTCGGGAACTTGTCTCCTCCAATCAACTCAAAGTTATTCATGTTTCATCTAAAGATCAACTAGCAGATCTGCTTACCAAACCTCTCCCGACAACTCAGTTTTGTCTTCTCAGGTCCAAGATTGGCGTCCTTGATGGCACGCCTATCTTGCGGGGGCATGATAGAGATAGGATATCTTAAAACTATTTTTATCTGTATTTACATTTTAAACTTTCAAATATACGTTTATCTATTCCTTAGGATTAGGCTATTCTGTTGTAATACTCCTTATCTACATGATGTATATAAACCCTAAATATGGAAGAATAATATACAGGTTTTGTTTTATTCTCTCTTCATTATCTTGTGTTTCTATAGAAATAACACTCCACCCCATTTGACTAAATTGACTAACGGTTAAGTTAGAATGTGCTAATGGACTATTCAATTTAACGTATATTTAGCCATGGTTAACATATTGATTCTAAATGTTAAATGGACCTTTTTAATATAAAAATGAATGAAGTAAGGAAATCATATGAGATCTAAGTGTCTTCTTTTTGTACAATAAATTAAAAAAACACACAACTACTATCGAATTTGGAATGTAATATGTATCCAAGATGGAGTTGTAACAAGTAGATGACTTAACAACAACAAAACATTGATAATGGTAATATAAAACAAAATAATTTTGATAATATGTTGTTCTAAACATTAACAAAAAACAATTTTAATAATTCATTGTTCTCCTTTCTTCAAAAAATAAAGGAATTTCACAGTCTTATCATAACTTATAATTTTAAAATAGATCTTTCGACCTTAAAATGAGGGAAACTAACATGGAAAATAGAGGGAAGGTAGAACTTGTCTGCTATATCCTATGGTATTTATGAAAGAACAGAAATAATAAAATTTTCAAGGTTACTTTTTGGAACCCCATTCAGCTTTTACAAAGATTTATAACTATGTGTGGTTATGTTTTCGATTTGAGCTTGGGTATTTAATTTGCTAGGGATATGCTCAGTCTTTTAATAATCTTTTATGTGTTTTTTAAACATTATGATATCTTCTTTTTTGTATGGTTGGAGAAGAATGCCTACATCTTCAAGGGCATATTTCTATTGGTGTGATACAACCCTTAACACCTTATCCAATGTAATCTTTGTACAGCTGTTCATTTATACGTATCATAACAAATGTTTCAAAGTCATTCAAACATCAGATAAAATAAATATTCAGTTTAGATATCCTTAGCTAGGATTTTATGTAAACCGTAGCAGCATCATGTGTGTGTATATATATATATATATATATATATATATACACACACACTATTAGTGAATACAACAAGCCTTTCTTTCACAAGTTTCTGATTTCATTATATGGAACCAGAGCACCAGTAGCTTCACAGCCTCTTCTTCGATCCCCCATGGCTTCAAACAGCTCCACCAATACCAACCCTAACCGAAACACTGCGTCCTCTCCGTATGACCCCAAAAATCTTGTTCAAATAAATACTGTAACTCAGCTGCATCAAGCTTAATGGTATGAACTACCCTGCCTGGCACAAGCAGTTTTGCTCTCTTTAAATTGGCCATGACTTAGTTGGCTACATTACTGGCATCACGCCATGCCCATCACCAGTTATTGAAACCAACAATGAAGCAGAACCAGAAACAAATCTAGCTTACACCTATTGGGTTCGGCAAGACCAACTCCTCTACCTTGCTTTCCTAAGCTCTTGTGAAGCTAATGCATGTAGCATCGTGTCTTCTGCAGATCCTCAGCTGAAGCATGGACCAAGCTTCAAAAAGCCTATGCAAATCGCTCATGGTCTTGGGTTATGTCACTGAAGGAACGGCTGACATCAATCACAAAGGATCTTCCTCTATTACTGAGTATCTTAACACCATAAAAGGTATTTCTCTTGACCTCTCTCTCATTGGCTATCTCCTTGATGATGTTGATCTTATTATTTATGCTCTTGGTGGTCTTGGCCCATCATTCTGTGAAATCTCGACCTCTCTAAGAACTCGTGAGCCTCCTATTAGCTTTGATGAGTAATTTGATCAACTTGTGGATTTTGAGCTTCTCCTCCAACATGAGGAATGACTTCATGGAAGCAACCCAGTTACTGCATATTTGGTTAGAAGAAACCCTACCTATGGTCTACCTAAGACACGATTCAACTATGGCAACACTAACACTGTATTCAATCCCTCAACCTGACGCTTCTCACCTTTTTTAAATAGCAACACGGGTCCCATTATTTGTCAGTACTATGACAAACGTGGCCACACTGCCAAGGTATGTTATAAACTCAATGGTTATCCACCAAAGGCTGCTACACCTGCTATTCACATGGCCACGACACCAAATTTCTCTCCCTCCTCTCACTGGCTCATGGACTCTAGTGCCTCTCACCATGTCACCAATAATTTTTCCAATATCACACTTAAGTCTCCTTATGAAGGCCCTGATAAACTCACTATTGCAAATGAAACAAGTTTTAAAATTTCACACACAGGTTCCACAATTTTAAACACTACTTTAGTTCCTTTAAAGTTATCAAATGTCTTATATGTCCCTTCAGTTGAGCACAATCTTCTTTATGTTTTTCAATTATGCAAACATAAACAAGTCTCAATTAAATTTTTTCCTTCTCATTTTAAGGTAAAGGCACTGAGCACGGGGGGCACTTCTTCTGCAAGGATTGCATGAGGATAATGTCTACAAGCTGCCATCAACACAACCCATTCGACCCACTGCATCTCTGGCCATTATTAATCCAACCATAGCTCTATGGCATTCACGGCTTGGACACCCAGCTTCTAGAATTTTATCTCATGTTATTTCTTCTAATAACTTGCCTGTCACTAGCTCTAAAATGGTTCCCTTTATTCCCTGTTTTTCCAATAAAAGTCATAAGTTGCCTTTTTCTAATTCCACTATTTCTAGCACACACCCCCTTGAAGTCATTTATGCTTATGTATGGAGCCCTGCTCCTGTTTCTTCCATTGATAATTTTCACTTTTATGTTACTTTTATTAATCATTATTCTAAATATATTTGGCTTTACCCATTAAAACACAAATATGATGTTTCCTTAATTTTCCCCACATGTAAAAACCTTGTTGAAAATGAATTTAACCCCAAAATTAAAACATTTTACACTAACAATAGTGGTGAACTCATTAAGCTACGTCCATATCTTGCCTCTCACAGAATTTCTCATTATATAACACCTCCCCACACTCCTGAACACAATGGTATCTCTGAAAGACGACACCGTCATTTAGTTGAAACAGCCCGATGTCTACTTTAACAAGATTCTCTACCTCCTCAATTATGGACTTATGCCCTTCAAACAATTGCTTACTTAATAAATTGACTCCCCACTCCCATCCTCCAAATGTCCACACCTCACACCATACTGTTTGGTTCCCTCCCAATTATTCCAAACTTTGAACATTTGGCTGCCTGTGTTTTCCTTGGCTTAAACCATATTCCAAATCCAAATTAGATCAATGCTCTCATCCTTGTATCTTTGTAGGTTACTCTACTTCTCAAAGTGCTTATCTATACTTTAATCCACACACCAACCATATTCACCCTAATAGGCATGTTCAATTTGTTGAAACCATATTCCCTTACCCTCAGTTTAAAACCTTATCACACTCTTCCCCCTCCTTATCCTCTATGACCCCCGAAATGCTTGCCTCTCTTGACTCTCCCCCATCTTTCAATATCCAAGATAACTCCACTTCCCTCTCTCTCTCTCTCAACACCTAAAACTAACCCATAACACAGCTCACTGACCCTCTCAACAACTTACCTCACAGTTCTCCTCAACCTCTAAATAACACTTTCCCTCCCTCACCTAATCTCTCACCCATGTGCCCAAACTCTTTTGACTCTGCCTCATTTGATTCAGCTGAAGCAATGCGCTCTCATGCTCCGCATGCTGCATCCTTAGGTACTATCTCCATTTTACTTCCCTTTCATCCTATGATCACTCGTTCAAAAGATGGTATTTTTAAACCTAAAAAGGCTTATACTATTTCAAAATATCCTTTACCATCACCCGTGGAACCTACATGTGTGTCTCAGGCTCTTAAATTCCTAGAATGGAGACAAGCTATGTCAGATGAATTTAATACATTGTTAAAGAATGGTACTTGGGATCTTGTTCCGTGCAAGCCAGATTACAATATTATTGGCAACAAGTGGGTCTTTCGTATAAAACGAAACCCAGATGGTTTAGTGGCCCATTATAAGGCACAACTCGTAGCTAAGGGCTTCCATCAACGCCCTGGCTTTGACTATCATGACATTTTTAGTCCAGTAGTTTGTCCTCAGACCATCAAATTGGTTCTCTGTATTGCATTATCTCATGGTTGGCCTTTAAGCCAAATGGATGTCAATAATGCCTTTCTCTATGACACCCTAACTAAAGATGTTTACATGGCACAACCCCCAGGTTTCACCCATCCGACTCTTTCTACTCATGTTTGCAAGTTGAAAAAGACTCTCTACAGTCTCAAACAGGCGCCTAGAGCATGGTATCAAACACTCAAATCTTTTCTTCTTAGTTTTGGCTTTACTAATTTTAAGTGTGATACTTCTCTGTTTGTCTACCATAAGGACTCTATAGTGGCATATTTTCTTGTCTATGTGGATGATCTTTTACTCACAGGAAATAGCTTGGCTTTCTTGAAGAATTTTAAACAAGCTCTTGCTCAACAGTTTTCTCTCAAGGATGTTGGCTCTCCCCACTATTTCCTTGGTGTCGAAATTGTGCCCACTTCCAGTGTTCTCTTTCTCACGCAACACAAGTATGTCCATGACTTGCTTAATAAAGCTTCCATGCAGGATGCTCGACTAATTCAAACACCTATGGCCACCAATTGCACTCTTGCTCCTATTGCTTATGCCTCTACATGTGACTATAAGTTGTATCGTTGTATTGTCGGCTCTTTGCAATATCTTGCTCTTACTAGGCCAAACATTAGCTTTTATGTAAGCAAACTTGTTCAACATATGCAACAGCCCCAACATCATCACTTCCATGATTTAAAACGAGTCATTCGGTATCTTAAATCCACTATTGATCACGGTCTACATCTCAAAAAGGACACCTCACTTGCTCTCAATTCTTATTATGATGCTGACTGGGTTGGTGATCATATAGATAGAAAATCCACCAGAGCTTACATTGCCTATCTTGGCTGCAATCCCGTGTCCTGGGCTTCATGCAAGCAATCCACTGTTGCTCAGTCTTCCACCGAAGCCGAGTACAGAACCATTGCCTCCACCACTACAGAACGTCTCTGGTTGCAGCAGCTCTTACAAGAAATGGGTCTCACTTTACCTCAGTCCTCCCACATCTTCTTAGATAATATTGGTGCCACCTATCTCTATGCTAATCCTATTTTCCATTTTCGTATGAAGCATCTCGCTATTGATCATCATTTTGTTCGTGACTTGGTGGCAAGTGGTTCTCTGCGTGTTTCTCATGTTCCATTAAGCCATCAACTTGTAGATTTACTTACAAAACCCCTTTTCAGACGACAACACTCCTTCCTCAAAGACAAGATTGGTGTCGTTCAATCCTCCACCATCTTGTGGGGGCGTATTGGTGTAATACAACCCTAACCACCTTATCCAATGTAATCTCTATACAACTGTTCATTTATACATATCATAACAAATGTTTCAAACTCATTCAAACAGCAGATAAGATAAATATTCAGTTTAGATATCCTTAGCTAGGATTTTACGTAAACCCTAGCAGCATCAAGTGTGTGTGTGTGTGTGTGTGTGTGTATATATATATATATATATATATATATATATATATATATCTCTCTCTCTCTCTCTCTCTCTCTCTACTATTATTAAATACAGCAAGCCTTTCTTTCACAAGTTTCTGATTTCATTATAATTTCCACATTTAAATTTGTTATGGGATAGAATTGTATATTTGGCTTCTCAGTCGTGCTTGGCATATAATTCTTTTAAGAGAACCACTATTTTTTATATGTAAAGAGATTGAACGGCTCTTTTACACTAATTAGTTTTTATAGAGCTTTTCTTATGTTGTTTTGTTTTGATTTATTTATTTATTGTTTATCGTTTGAAAATTTCTTATCATCCAACAAGTTGTACCTGAAAAACACCATAAAACGGTAAAAAAAAAAAAAAAAACCAGTTGCCTCTATTGAGTAAGGAGTAGTTTAATCATACAATGAAAATGCCTTGGGCGAATAAAAATTAAAACTTGACCAATAGTCTTATATGAGTCTACCTATTCCTCTTTTTCATTTAAGCCTTTACAATCAGGGCATAGACATGATTTTTTTCCTTACTCTGTAGACAATATACTGAATATGTTATTTAGGAAACACATCAAATTAAAAGGCCTTAAGTGTAATAAAGAAAATATGAGGACTTGGCAGTAATCAGCTTCACTTCCATAGTTTCAGAAACACCATCTTGTCGTCTCCAAAAATCTGGGCCAAATTGTCTTGATCAAGAATGCAAATTAAGTAATAATAGTTGCTACATGCAATAGAACATATTACCTAAATTGAGTTTTGAAGTTTGAATATGCTTCATATAAGGCATGAGAAACAACTTTGCCTAAAAAGTTAAAACTATGTGTGAAGTTTTTGCTTTGAGTTGAGGTATTTAGTTTGTAGTGGATGTACGCAGTCTTTTAACCCTTTTTTATGTGTTTTTTTAGACATTACAGTATCTTCTTTTTTGTATATCTGGGTTATTCTCATTTTTATCAAAAAAATAAAAGTTCTATGCTTAGCAAAAAAAGAAAAATTTGGAACGAATTTAGGTACTTTAATATGAAAATACTAAATTAATTTTAGGTAAATTACAAATACTAAATTACACTCATCTTTTAGTAAATTGGTAGTCAACATGAACAAATGGAGGAGTATTAATTTTAGGTATAAAATCAGGTGGAATGTAATACTTTAATACCTCAAGCAGTTAGGGGTATTTTACTCTTCATTTTTATATTAAAAGTTCCTTGAACAACTACAAATTAAAATAATAATGTTAAACATGACTAGATGCAAGTTAAATTGAATATTCCATGTTCATATTCAAAGTCTACCATTAGTCAGTTAGGTCAAATGGAATCAAATGTCATTTTGAGTGTAGAATGGAGTAGAATGAAATATTCTCAACAGATTTGAGTGTATTTTACTTCTTCTTTTTTTATATATAACAAACCCACTGGCAGCAATATTTCTTGACAGACCAGGAAGGAAGGAAGCTAGTTGGATCAATGACACTTTGTTTAACTAAAAGTGCCTGTTTCTCCATTTTATTGCAAGTGCAATAGCCTAAGTTGAAGGTGGGTGCACATAGTAACCAAAGGAAAAGAGTTGCAGCATGAAAAGTGTAGGAAATCATGGCCGAAGAAGAAAGAATGGATACTGGTTTAAGAAGGAAGAACAATTGAAGGGTATTTATTTATAATATGAATTCTTCGTACCTAGATGTCATCCCCAAATCAGTCAATGAATTATTTTATGTTATCCTTTCCCACGCAAACTAAAGAAAACCATCCGTGCAGGGATCAATACTGACCAAAGATACCACTCTTAAATATCAGTCAACCTTGCACGACTTGGACTTTTCTTGTCTTTCTGTTTCTGCATTAATCTTCATTTCTTTTTCTCTTTGTTTACTTAGAATTTCCAAAATTCTTTTAATATGAAGGGTATGTGAAAGTTGTAGTTGTTTACAAGTCTTTTACCATGTGCCACTCACGGTTGTCTTTATCTTACTCATTGTCTAAAAAAAAATTAAAAGTGATAATTATAACATTAACTGTTTCATAAATTTAAAGAACAAATTTAGAAAAAGTATGACAGATGTTATTTTTTTAATAGAAATATTGGTCGGTTGGGTTGAGTAATCTGATTAATTTGACTGAACCTAACTGATACTCATCCCCGCTTTTGAGTCTAATAAATCAACAATTGAACTCTAAGGGAAGCAAACTTGTGGAAATATTATCAAGTAAATCAAATAGGGACATAATGCTCAAAGCTAATGTAGTAGTAAATAGTCATTGAGAAATGAAGACAATGAAATCTATCTCTAACTTGAGAATAAGCATGTTATCTTTATAAAGCAATGACTGAGAAATTAAATTGGACATAAGTGGAATTAAATTTTATGATTTAAACAAGAACCTTAATTCTCAATACCAACATCCTTCTTAATAGATTAACCCATGATGGTTGGATAATCTTCATTTGCAGAGTCCTATAAAGAAAACTTTGAAGTTTAAATTTTGATTCAAGAGTTAAGATTCTTATTGAAAAAAACTTTGTGAATTGTATTGTCATTACACTGCAAGATTTCACATAATATTCAGTTTGGAACCTAGTTTGACTCTAATGAATTGATGAATGCTTGAATTACACTTTCGTTGCCAATCGTTTTGGAAACTAAATAAGTTGGCCAAGATTGATTGCAATTGTAATTGGAAATTTCCCTTTCAACAACAACAAATCGAGATCTTCTAGAAAAGAATGCTCACATCTTTCCTATGATTTTCAACAAAGTGTAAAAGAGTAAAACACATTTTACTATATAATTATTTATGAAACTTTTGTATGTAAAAATGTTGTAGTTGTTGATCATTTTACCTGTTTTAATGCTTCCTTCAGTTGCTGGTTTTTGTAAGAATTGAAATGCTTCACGGTCAAATAAGACAAAAGAAGCACCAATCATATTGTCTTCGACACAAATATGAACTCTACCTAATAAAATGAACACTGATTTACGTTTTTTTCAATTTCCAATTAAAATATACTATGCATAAGAAAATAAACATGTTAAATAAGTATCTTATTGGAAATGATCATAACACTAATCATTTTGTGTTTCAAATTTTACCATTTTAAATATACTCATAAAATTATCAAAATTTAAATAAATCAAAAGTACGGAGCAACGTATAATTTTTACCAAAATAATTTTTTTTTATGTCACTCATAGCGTGAAAAGAGAGTTTTTTATTTAATAAATATGAGAATGCAACCAAATTTTGACGTGTATCTGTTTGCCTAAAAGATTTATAAATATAGAGTTTTAAAATAACTTTTCCTAAGAAAGTTAAAACTTTAAAACTTGGTCCTTTTTTTAAATTTAAACTAATTGTGCCCTATGGGACAAGAGATTTATGAGTACAGATTTGTTTTTAACTTCGTTAATAACCAATCTTTTTGTTAAAATTTTTTTTCATAGGAGGTGGAAGTATTTTTCTTTCCTACCCTACCTAAATAACTTCAAGTGTATTTGGTGGCGTTCTACATTGAGAGGACAAGGATAATACCTGTGGTACTTAAAGACGGGGTTCTTCTCTCCTACAAGTCAACTTTCAAGACTAGGTGCCCCTCGCTTACTTAAGTTTTCATCAGTAGGTATTAGAGCTCAAAAATGGCTATCCAAAGAGGGTGCGACTCAATATCAGGACCCTGCTAGTCAGCTGAGTGTCCAGATAGTGGTAAACTAGCGTGAGTGTTCCAAAGTGCAGCTGTCAAGAATGAGGACATCGACTATTCGAGGGTGATGCTATGATGGGCTGACACATCAGGGAGCCAAGGATATTTCATGTGATACACAAGAGGTGGGGTTCTTTCCCCTTACGAACTGGTTTTTAATCGTAGTTCTCCTGCTTAATAAAGTGTCCATCAATATCAAACAAGCAATACAACTGGTTTGAAATTGATATTCTTTTGTCAGCAATTCAGCATCCTGAAATTTCATTTTTCTTTCTCAAGTGGTTCCCTTGCTTACCTTTGTTAAATTGCTTTATCAAACACTGCAGTTTGATTTGATATTTTTTTTTTCAATAAGAAAACCAATTTTATTAAGAGAGAACAGTTTGATTCAATATTAAGACCATCTTCTGAATCATTTCAACCTCCTTACATGGCTAGTGACTTGTATTATACATTGTATTTCACTATGAGGCTTTTTCAAGTAACTGTATGTTGTTGACATTAGATGAAATAAATCAAAAAAAGAAAAGGCTGCACCTTATATATTTAGTTAAATCTGATTTAAACTTTTGAAGAAATTTATTCTTGTTTAATAAGGAAGGTTTGCACTCGATTTTATCTGTAACTTCTTTTGGATCTCTCTCCACGAAATCACATTTAGAAACTGAAGTTTATGCCAATTAAATTATGTCAAAATATACTTATAAAAGCCTTCTAGTTTTGGACTATTGTTTTGAAAATCTGATCAGATTATTGTAATATCCCGTAATTTTTAAATAATAATGTTTTACAATAAAAATATATTTTATTTTAAATGATTATGTTTTACTAAAAGTAAATATATTTGTAATTAAAATGATTTTTATTTTGTTTAAAATAATTATATTGGCCTTTAATAAATGTCTGTTTTATTTTTAGAAATATTATTTCTTTTATTATGTATAAATATATTTATTTTATGATTTGTTTTATTAAAATTTTTATCAAGAAAATCAAATGAATAGTATGAATAGTAATCTCTATGTTTTCTCTCTAGATCTGGAGTGTCTATAGGTTTCTGATATCAAAACTAAGGGTACCACTGGATTCAGGACGAAGAGTACTACGATATTGTCCGAATAATTTTTCAAATCAGCTGCTAAATCGTCGCAGATTGGAAGTAGAAAATCTTAGAAAAAAGTAAACTCTGAAACTCCTATTTAGAGACCTTAAATTGAAAATCTAACACCGTAGATGGATTCAGGAGCTAGATAAACCTTCAGATAGAAATTTTTTTTTGCCATCTGACAACTTTTTATGCGCCGTGAACAGTAAATCCACCCGGTATGAATAGTGATTCCCATGGGCCAAATTTCATGATTCTAGAGTCATTTTCTAGGTTTTTGGACCCTCTAGACACATTTTTAATGACTATTTAGTCAAATGTGGATTGAAAAATTGCATTTTAGGGCTGTCCAATCTGGAGCCTTACCCTGTAAGTAGATAATTCTTTCTATGACTTACCCTATGTTCTTCTTGAACTTTCAATGTGTAATTGATTATGTTTACAAGTTATTTATACTTTTATATGTCTTTGAAATGGATTAAATTATCTGAATGGTATATAGTTTAAGAAGAGCATGGTTTTAAAAATGGATTTTTGAATTCATTGAATATGTGATTTTAAATGTATTTCTCATCATATGGTAAAGGAAATATATTGTACACGTCGAATTGATTTATAAAACTATATGATTGCCTTGAAAATGGGCAAGTATATGTGATAAACCCTAATTGAAAAATTTATGACAGATGAATTGTACTAAAATTGAAAGTCTGTATTATACTGAAAACTCTGTATTGAATGATATGGTATATGTGTAAATGATAATTTCTGTGGAGGAATCTTATTGGAAAAACTATTTGCTAACAGTAGGTGATGTTAGCCTTAGTGCACCTTGATACCTCAGCTAGTAGGGGTGCTGCTAGCCTCGTGTGACGGCCAACACATGGGATATTGTATGTGATGGAGAGTGAGATGCCTCCTATATGGGCGAGATGCCGACTATATGATATGTGATTTACCTCCTGATGAGATCATGGCTAGGGCTGACAAACAGAAATGGAATGCGGACCTGCTTCAAGTCCCAGTTGGACCTATCACAAGAGCTCGGGCTAAAATATTCAAAGAAGCACTTAATAGTCTAATCCTAGAGGCCCATCAAGGAGATACTTGCATTACTGAAAAAGAAGAGCCAAAACTGGTCCATGTCATTAAAACCCATTTAAATATGGGCCAAGACCAGCCAATTTAAATATGGACCTAAAGTACAATAAGATTGACGCCTGAAAATTGAATATAGGCCCAAAATCAATGAATTATTTTATGGCCCAATTTAGGCTACGTTTTTTTTCTAATTTATTTTACTTTATTTGACTAGGAATGTTTAGTATTTGATGGTTTCCTTGTTTGACTAGAAGAGTTTTTCCTAAGCTCTCTAATAGTTTCAAGTTTAGTATTTGATGGTTTCCTTGTCTGACTAGAAGAGTTTTTCCTAAGCTCTCTAGGAGTTTCCTATTTCTAGGTTTCCTTATTCTATAGGAGTTTCCTATTACTTTTCCTTGTTTGTTTAGGTTATTGGCCTATAAATAGGCATGTATGATAATGAACAATTAAGATTATGATTTATATTATTGAGAGTGTTTTCTCTTTGGTTCTTTAAACAAACTTTTCTGAACTTATCAAGATTTATCTTGTGGCGTTCAAGTAAGACTTATCACTTACAATCTTCTTCCTCTTTCTTGAGTGTGACATCTGCAATATTTTCTTATACCTTTGGTTCTTATCTCTTTATAGATAACGGGTCAAGGTCTTCTTTTATTTATTTTCTTATATAAGTCTGAATTAGAACACGATCCTTGAACTTGGATCCCATATTGATTCTGTGTCTCACTATTCTTGGTGAGGTTCATATCAGGGATTCACATCACCTCCCTTGCTGTGTGCTTGGGAAATACTCATATTAGAGTCCCTTCGCGTGTCTTCTTAAATGGTGGTAGGGCAAACCTCAGCAGGATGCTGAGTTTAGGCAAATCCTACACCACCAAAGTACGGAAGGGCTTGAACTCTGATATGGTGGTTCTGATATGGAATCCTCCTAATGTTTTCATGTGAAATATTTTGATGCATAACAACATTTTTTTAATGATCATACAGTACAGTATATGGTTTTAGATATCTAAATATCCTTTGATTTGAGAATCTTTGAAATACGAGTCTTATATGGATGTACTTTCGAACTGTAATTTTTTACACGATAAATTTTTGAAATATGATTACATCCTTATGTTAACTTAAGAGGTCATAGGAGGTATAATCTAAAAACAGCTTTCAGGACTCGGTATGAGAACTATGAATTCTTAGTGATGTCATTGGGTTTGACAAATGCCATAACTGCATTTATGGACTTGATGAATAGTAATTACGCCATTTTTGGATCAATTTATTTTTGCATTTATTAACGATATACTAATATGTTTCGACATTTCAGAGGATCATAAACAACAATTGAGGATAGTTTTACAAACTCTAAGGGAGTATGGTTGGCAAGGATGGTATCTAAGTAGATCCTAAGAAAGTAAAAGTGGTACAGCAATGGCTACATTCTACTACAGTTAAAGATGAAGATCCAAGTTCAATTTGCACTTTCTGCAGTTGTCTATTGTCCAATCTATTTGAGCCATAGTTGGATCAGGTACATAAACAAATGCTTGTAAAGCATCAATCAACTCCTCATCATTTGAAGCTGATATGAGAATTCGTCGTGCTGAGTGTGAGATAAACTTTTGTTCCACAACTTGATCAAGAAAAGACAACAAACCATCAAAGAAGTGATTAAAATTTAACAAACCTATTGGTTTGTGATGCATATTCAGTTATGCTCAAGAGACTATTTGAAAAATCTCCTCTAAAGTACCAAAACCACCTAATAAGACAATGAAGGCATCAGCATTGCTCATCATTCTAGTCATGCGCTCATGCATGGAAGCTACCCAAATTCTTCCTCAACTGTCTTCCCTATGATGTTGGATGTAGCTAGAGCTGTAGAAATAATATCTAGAACTTGACATCATCCTACATGTGCAGCTGTAGACACACTCTCCATTAACCCACGGTTACCTCCACCATAGACTAAATGAATTTTTCTCCTAGCCAGCACTATATCCAAATTTTGTGCTGCTTTCACATACTCTCCATCTTTTCCAGGACTGGAACCACAAAAGACACAAATATTTCAAAATTGACGGAATGCGGTTCCTTCCATAACTGCACTCACCCTAACTTTGAGTATGAAGGTAAAGATACTAATGTATGCATTTATAAAACTCAGAGAAGGGCATACTTATAATAGCTATGCAAATAAACCGAGTATTATTAGAACAGCTATGTGAGTGATTAGTGGATATTAGCTAAATTGAAGGTGAAATTTTTTAAAAGTGATGGCATGCATGCATATGTACAATAGTTGTGACTGTGACCCATGTTAAACATATAAAGAGAATAAGATTAAGGTATCACTAGAAATTTTCTTTTCTTTGTTGTCTTTGATGATGTATTGATGTCTTGATTCTTGTAGGGAAGTTGTAGGTGATAGGCGTAATTGTAAAAAAGAGAGAGTAAAAATGCAAACAAATTAATTGTTGAAGAGGGACAATCAAATGGTTTATTTTGTTTTCTCAATGCTTTTGCCAATCGACTATCAGTATTATTAAGTCGACTAACTATTTCAAAAAATTTTAATTTGGATTGATTTATTTTACAGTTGATTGATTACATATATTTTGAAGTTAATCTTTGTTTTTTACATACTTTTATAAGCTCAGAAATGTTTCTTTTTCATGTGCTATTTTTCCACCGAATACCAACAGTTTTAAAGTAGATTTTGGCACATATATTCAAAACTTACGGCCACTGGTTTTTGCCAAAATAACAGCTAGGTTTTGTTTATAGATTTTCAAGAATTACGGCCCTCGATTTTAATTTTCTTTCAATGGTTTGTCCAAATTTTTTACTTTCTATTTTGGCACCGTTCTCTATTATGCTTTTCGTTTGTTCTACTGCATTCTCCCTTATTAATGTTTTTCATTAAATGCAAAGTTCTTTTCCCTCATTACAAGAAAAGTTAATTTATTTTTTTGAAACTCAATTATTATGATGTTAAAGTGGTTAGTAGGTTAAAGTAATAAAAAGTTTAAAAGGAATAGACAGATGATAGTCTTATAGTGCTTTGATGAATGTAATCAAGAGAATTAGTGGTGTTGAAATTCTTGAAAAATAAAATCTGGGAAGTAGGATTTAAATTAATCTTTGAAACTCTTAATTTGGAAATATGGAGAATATTTCGGGAACCACGTCCAAATAATGTGAGTGATCAAGATATTTGTGTTAATGGTTTATACCATACTAAATTGAGTCTAGTATTTAGGATGTGAATTATGTTGAGATTGGAAATTCACGTGTGAACAATTGTTGAGAAAGGAGATTTTAGAAAAGTCATAGATTTTGAATATTGATAACCCTAAGACAATAAGGATATACTAAGATATGAAAGAATTGTACTAGTATAATGGTAAAAAGAATATACAAGTGATATTTCTTTTGTTGTTCAATGTGTCAGCAAGTAAAAATTGAATATTTATTTCAGAAGAGCTATTCAAAAAGCCCAAAGATGTTTGTTAGATTATAGTATAGCTAATAGTAAATTTAAATGATGTGTTTACGCATTAGAAGTTATGCTTCAAGTATCTTTATATAATTTTAGTGAAAATTTAGAGAAATCATTTATCTTTAGTTGAACTTGCCCATATCAGTAATTATCAGGCCAACATACAAATGGCACTATTTGAAATTTTACATTAAACATCGTAGGACTCCTAATAGGTGGATGAGTTGAATAAGGTTAAGCTTTTGAAATTTAATTTGAAATATCATGCAAAAGATCGAATATGACTAACCTAAATTGGTGATGCTAATTTAGAGAGCATGTTTCAAGCGTATGTCTTCGAGTTTGGTGAGAGATCTTTTAGCAGAATTCGCCTATAATAAAGTGAAATTAATTAGAAAAAGAATACAATAAACTCAATACAAGCCAAAAGTATATAAGGACCAAGAATGTTGAGCACTAAAAAAAAAATATTAGCTGGTAACCAAATATTCTTGAAGGACTCACCTATGAGAGAGGTAATGAGGTTTAGAAAGAAGGAAAAAGTTAAGCTCTAGTATATAGGCTCTTTTGAAATTTTGGACAAAGTATGCATAGTATATATCGCCTAACTTTACCATCAGGATTAAGTGATATTGTTACAATCTTTCTTATATCAATGCTAAGAAAGTACCTATCAGATTCTTCTCATGCTATCTAATTCCAAGAAATTCAGTTGGACAAGAATTTGGCTTAATTATGAGTAAAAATCGATGTCGATTGTTGATTGACAAGTGAAGAACTTATGGTTGAAGGAAATCCCTATAGTTAAGGTTATATGACAAAATCACACAAGTGAAGAGATTTCCTAGAAAGTAAAGATGATATACAGAAAAGAGATATCCCCAATTGCTTAAGTAATAACGTTAATAACTGTAATTTATGTTTTGACTTCATTCCTTACTTATGAAAAGATGGTTTGAAATTCGGGGACCGAATTTCTTAAGGGGAGAAGAATGTAATATTCTGTAATTTTTAAATAATAATGTTTTACGATAAAAAAATATTTTTATTTTAAATGATTATGTTTTACTAAAAGTAAATAAAGTTTTAATTAAAATAATTTTTGTTTTGCTTAAAATAATTATATTGGCTTCTAATAAATTTTTGTTTTATTTTTAAAAATATTTTTCTTTTATTATGTATAAATATATTTATTTTGTGATTTGTTTTATTAAAATTTTTATTAAGAAAGGTCATGATTTAAGAGTGCAACTAAAGTTTTGCAATAATGTAAATTTTTAGAAATTTTTGGGATATTTTAGGATGAAAAATAATAGTATTATATATATATATATAATTTAAATATTTAATTATTAAATAATAATAAGTAAAAAAAAAGAAATAAAAAGGGGGAGGGGGAGATGCGGAAGAAGAGAAATCTCCGTAAATTTAATGAATAGTAACTTACATATTTTTTTCTCTAAATCTGGAGTGTCTACAGACTTCTGATCTCAAAATTAAGGGTACCACTAGATTCAAGACAAAGAGTACTACGATGTTGGCCAAATAATTTTTCAAATCAGTTACTGAATCGCTGCAGATTGGAAATAGAAAATCTTAAAAAAAGGTAAACTCTAAAACTCCTATTTTGAGATCTTAAATTGAAAATCTGATACTGTAGATAGATTTAGGAGTTAGATAAACCTTAGGATATAAAATTTTTCGGTCATCTGACAACTTTTTGTGCACCGTAAATAGTAAATCCGGATGGTATGAATAGTGATCTTCGGCGGTGAATAGTATTTTACAGTTGACCAATGTTGACTAAGCTCCTGGAGGCCAAATTTTGCGATTCTGGAGTCATTTGTTAGGTTTTTGGATCCTCCGGACACCTTTTTAAGGTCTATTTAGTCAAATGTGAATTGGAAAAATATATTTTAGGGTTGTCCAATCTGGGGCCTTACCCTATGAGTAGATAATTCTTTCTATGACTTACCCTATGTTCTTCTTGAACTTTAAATGTATAATTGATTATATTTACAAGTTATTTATACTTTTATATGTCTTTGAAATGGATTAAATTATCTAAATGGTTTACAATTTGGTATATAGTTCAAGAAGAGTATAGTTTTGAAAATGGATTTTTGAATTCATTGAATATGTGATTTTAAATGTATTTCTTATCATATGATAAAGGAAATATATTGTGCTCATCGTATTGATTTATAAAACTATATGATTGCCTTGAAAAATGGCATGTATATGTGATAAACCCTGATTGGAAAATTTATGATAGATGAATTGTACTGAGACTGAAAGTTTGTATTATACTGAAAACTCTGTATTGGATGATATGCTATATGTTTAAATGATAACTTCTGTGGAGG
The DNA here is from genome assembly GCA_037074535.1 of Gleditsia sinensis. Lineage (NCBI taxonomy): Eukaryota > Viridiplantae > Streptophyta > Magnoliopsida > Fabales > Fabaceae > Gleditsia > Gleditsia sinensis. The sequence continues at coordinate 63,783,852 of CM073463.1, read as the reverse complement.
AATCCTATTAGAAATACTGTTTACCAACAGCAGGTGATGTTAACTCTGATGCACCTTGATACCTCAGCTAGCAAGGGTGGTGCTAGCATCGTGTGACGGTCAACATACGAAATATTATATGTGATGGAGAGCGGGATGCCGTCTATATGGGTGAAATGCTGACTATATAATATGTGACTTGCCTCCCTTGCTGTGTGTTTGGGAAATACTCATATTAGAGTCCATTCGCGTGTCCTCTTGAATGGTGGTAGGGCAAACCTCAGCGGAATACTGAGTTTAGGCAAATCTTACACCACCAAAGTACGGAAGGGCCTGAACTCTAATATGGTGGTTCTGATATGGGATCCTCCTAATGTTTTTATGTGAAATATTTTAATGCATAACAATATTTGTTTAATGATCATACAATACAGTATATGGTTTTGGATATCTGAATATCCTTTGATTTGAGAATATTTGAAATACGGGTCCTATATATGGATGTACTTTCGAACTGTAATTTTTTACGTGATTAATTTTTGAAATATTAGTACATCCATATGTTAACCTAAGAGGTCATAGGAGGTATTATCTGCTCACTGAGTTGTCAAACTCACTACACGATATTTCTATATTTTGTTTTCAGATGAAAATATAGAGTTTGGTTCTCCCCCTTCAGATAGTTGACCAGTTAGACGACATGATCTCTGGGTGAGCCTACTTTGTTTCTAGGACTCGTAGATTTTGATTATATTGTATTTGTACTCTAGAGTATGTTCTGAACGCCACAAGCAGAATCTTTGCTTCTGCTGTACTTTGATGTTTATAGACTTGGTCTTTATATTGTGTATACATGGGAATACCTATCTGTAAAGGAGTGTATCATATATGTAATGAAAAATATATGATCATAAAATATGTGTTTCACGTGCTCTAAAATTAGGGGCGTGACAATTATGATCCAAATAAGCTACCCAATCAAGGATTCACTCGTTCAACTGCCGAACTAAACACTTAGTTTGTTTGCAATACAATCTATTGACATGTTAGCCCACTTCGAATGTAAAATATTTTATTGAAAAAAATGTAAAATCTTTATTTATATATAAATTTTGTTAAATGTATTTTTTAACATTTCATAACTTATAATTACTATTTTGAAAATTATATATTATATGGTTTGGTTGCATAAATTTTCTTTTTACCTCAAATGGACCTAAGTTGGTCGGTTATTGGGTGCATTAGTCTACCTCCAAAAAATGTGAGAGAGATTGGAGTTTTCTAACTCCCTACCAACTAATTTTTTTTGAGTAATTGGTACATTTAACTATTTATAGTTTTCTGGTGGAGTAACACTGCATGGTGAAACTGGAATGTACATATATATAAATTTCCATCCTTTTTTTTATTTAAAAAACTCAACGACTCCCAAAGCTGAGAAAAACACAAGATGCAAGTTGATACCTAGAAAACCCAGCACCTTTGCACAGAGCTTCAAATTCTTTGTCGGTTCTTTCCTTCCCACCAGCTTGGACAAGCATCGTATTTTCATGAATGGAAACATACTTATCTCAGTTGGTTGCCTTCTGCATTTCTGGCATGATCACGTCAATGAGAATGACCTTTCCATCTTTCTTAAGGGACTGATGTCACTTCCTCAAAAGTTTATAGTTTCCTTTAAGAAAGGGTTGAAAGATTTTAATGCAGTGATTATTCGTTTGACGATTATCGATTAGGATGGAAATGTCAAATATATACTTTTGGCGTCTTTTCTGGGATTTCTTGTCCCTTTGAGTTAAGTTTTTTTTAATTGATATTTCTTGTGGGGGAATTTAATTTATATTTTTATTATTTGGTTCAATTAATCTCTTAATTTCTCGGGAAGTTCAAATATATCAATTTTCAGTAAAAGAATTATATCTGAAGCATTAGATAATATGTGAAGGAATAATATATTAATTATAGGAATCTCTGTATGATCACATATAACTATATAGGGGGATCTTTGTCTCATACCAGAAACAGAGTTTACTCCTTAAAAAGAAATTTTACACTGTATATTAAGCATTCAAATAAACCATTCAACTGTAAATTGCTCCCTAATCCACCGGTACAACTTTTAAAAGCACTGCTTTGAAGTGAGAAGTAAAGTGCAAGAATGCATATTCAACCAAAAGCTAAGTCATTTAAATGTGATTAATGGTTAGTGGTGATGAGTTTGAATAGTTGAAAAATATTTTTTTTATTATTTTATGATTAAAATAATAATGAAGATAATTTAATCCGGATGTTAATAGCATGGGAAGATCTCTTTTCATTCTCACACTTAATTTCTTTTTCTTTACTTAATGATATATTTATAATAATATTTTAATTTTATTAGTGTTATTATCTTTATTGTTATTATATTAAAGAGGGAGTGAATCCCTTGACAAAACTCTTGAATCCACCAATGACAAGACTTCACTCACAAGACTGGGCGTACAAGGAGCTTGTTAAGTGAAAAACAAAGAAATAGTGAAAGTCATAAATTCGAAAATCATTGAAGACATGCTTCAAACAGGAGTGGGTTGCTATTGTCTCTACAAGGAATAAGCGTAGTTTTAGTGATGACAAAATTTGTCACTCAAGTTTAAAAGTTTTTGGTGATATCTTTTTGTTGCCATTGGTTCTAGGGTCTCGTGACTGAATCTTATAGTGACAGCATTTTATATCATCATCGCCAAATATATATTTTAGTTAAAAAATACTTCAAGGAAAATATCAAAATTCATGTTAATTCTTAGGGACGAAAAACATATTTTAGTGTAAAATTTTGTTTCAACTATGAAGCTTTTGTCTAATAATCATGTGGCATAAATTCTGCAACATTCACAATTAATGGCTAACATTAAATCTTACGTTTGACCACATGCTGTTCAATTTGAAGTTAATAATATAAAGTCGAATTCTGTACTTCCATTACTCCAAGAGTGACCCAACTTCTACATACTTTTGCTTAACATTGATGGAAACGTTCAGTCTATAAAAAGTCAGTAAATTAAACTACTAATTGTTATTATATTATAGAGGGATTGAATCCCCTCACAAAAATCTTGAATCCACCAATGACAAAACTCCCCTCACAAGACCGGGCGATCTGTTATGTGAAAATCAAAGTAAAAAATCCGAAGTCATGCAGTGCAAGAGACGACAGTTAAAAATTGAGTTATAAATATTAGATAATCATAAATTAATGAAATTAATAAATAATTAAAAATTAGAATCATGGGGGAAAAAACAAAATATTATATACGCACTAAATATTGAATGAGAGAATCTTTTGAGTAACATACATAAGTATTTTGAAATGGCATTTAAATTTGATATGTGTAAAGCCTATCACCAAGTGGAATTGAGTGTACTAAAATATAATTTTTTGAAGTTATGCTTCAAAAAGGAATGAGTTGCTATTATCACTACAGATAAGGGCTTTGACGATAACAAAAGTTGTCACTGAAACTCAGAAAGTCTTCGATGATGTCTTTTTATCGCCAGTGATTTTCACCATAAGAATCGTGATGACATTTGTTTTATCATTAACAAAAGATGATTCAATTATGAAAAAAGTTGTTACCAAAAAGTCTCAACTTAGTCCTAATAGTCATAACTGTAAATTATTTTCAATGTGATTTTTTCTCATCCCTAAAAGTAACTTCAATAGAGCCTCACCTTTCAGTGGTGACTTTTGTTGTCACTGAAAGTGAATTCATTGACAACAGTTTTGAATAGGAGTGAGCATCTAGTCCAATTAGCTCGGTTATTCAACCCAGCCAAACAATATTCTGGTTGAAAAATTAACACCGAACTCAACCAAAATTTCTGATTATCCAAAAATTTTGGGTTATGTCGGGTCGGGTTAGTCAAATTGGGTCTAAGAAAATTTTAAAAAGAAAAGAACTCAACTAACTAGTTCAAACATGAAATTTTTGAAAATATTCACCCATGTAAACCCGACTAATCCAATCCGATATTCTCAAAATGATATTTTTAATCAGGTTCAGAAAAATTTTTAGGTTATGCAACCCTGGTTTTGAATTCGTCACTAAAATTCACACTTTCATTGGCAACATTTGTTGCCAATGAAAGTGGCTTCAATGGTGACAGTATGAATGTCACCATTGAAAGATGAAATTTAATTCTTTTTTATTTCATCATTACATAAATTCTTTTTCCTGCCACTATTACTTAAGAAGCACTGAGCACAACAATACAAATTTATTATCCATTAAAATTTAAATGTAGCAATACAAAATCTTTAACTTACACAAGATTATGTGTATAATTGTTATTTACAACTATGTAAGTCAAATTAATACAAACACAGAGTCTTCAAAATCATGGTTCTTGTCATAGAGGATTTGTCAAAAGTTTGTATGCAGTAGAGATGACAGTTTGAGACTGGCACTTAAAAAGAAAAGAAAAAAGCTAGAGGAGAATAAATCAATTTACCTTCAAATACAATTATTGCATAATAATTTGTCAAAATACTCATCCACTAACTAGAATAACCCAATTCTTATTACTTCATTTAACAAACTTTGAGGATACCCCAATACCGAATAGTGAGAAAATCCATACATGTGTTGGAACTTATCTGCTGACCCAATGCTGACCCCTCTACTGTAACCATGACATGTGAAAACAATGTTATACGAAATTCAATTTTCAAGGCAAATCTCCATATCAATATTCGCAGACAACATCAATATTCATGGTAAATTTTAGGAACTGTCACGGCCCCAAATGATGGAACACATGACCGGCACGGTATAAGGGTTTCCCCCTAGCCGCAAGCCTAACACATAGCATGCACAGACATCCAGCACACAATCCAGAATACATAATAAATATAACTGGCCACATATGCCACATCCAATATAAGAAAATACTGTTTATATATATATATATATATATATATATATATATATATATATATATATATATATATATATATATATATATATATATATATATATATATCTCATGAATCCAACATTCTTGATTCAACTTGGCCCATGGCCTCATAATATTCATGTGATTCAACTTGGCCCAAGGCCTCATAATACCAACATTGTTGTAAACATAAAACCATTTTCCAAACAACACATCAAAATACGCAAGAAAACGAGGATCTTGCCTGTATGTTCATGGAGATACTCTAGACATAACTAAACTAAACAAACAGTACAAAAGAGCCTTGCCCAAACTGAGGCTCACCAACACTATCTTCAGCCTCCTACGAAGCTGTAGCTGGATCAAAATCTCTTTGACTATCTGTGGGGAGGAAACAAAAGAGGGGTGAGATTACCACATCTCAGTGAATGAGTAAATTATACTATAACTGAAACAGGGCAAACCAAGCACGAGTGTTTCGCAATGGGTTTAATAATTGAAATCCAAATGTAAAGATAACAATAGAAACATTAAGCATTTAACCATAATTTATTGAAAAGAATGCTAAACAGTTCAAATGTATATTCAAAAGTAAAACATGATTAAATCAATAACCGTAAGCAAATCAATTATGCATGGTAAGTAATAAATGAAGATATTTATGCAATAACAATGATGAATGAGCTTGTTTAGAAATATTTAATCTTTAAGAAAAATGCATCAGTTTATTGGAGGTCTTTCCTAACAGATCTATCATCTCCCCCAAGCACACAGCAAGGGTAGGGTAATTACTGTAGGCGTAGACATAAGTCCACCATAAATCCCCCAAGCACACAGCAAGGGTATGGTAATCACTGTAGGCATAGACATAAGTCTACCATAAATTTTCCAAGCACATAGCAATGGGTATGGTAATCATTGTAGGCATAGACATAAGTCTACCCTAAATCCCTGTGTCTTAGGCAGTCATATGCCCGTCACAGTATCCTAGGCTGAAGCCTTAACATGATCATGGTGCACCAGGGCTAGCACTACCTGCGGCTAGCTAACATTGATCTAAAAGGGTCCCTCCAATAGAAAACATTTGAAATATGCTATTCAAAGAGTTTAAAGTAAAACATTTCAATAACTTTACAATAATGCTATAATTCTCCATCTAGCTCTTTTCATGCATAAAATTCCGTTCTAAAATATATCTCATCCATGAATTCCCATGGAGACTTTTATAATCATAAATTTTCCCTTTTAAACATAGATCGTCCGTAGACGTCACATAGATGCTCATCATGCATCAAATCATTTCATGGCTAACTTAGTTCATTTCTATGACTAAGTTTGCATTTCTATAAATCTAGCTCAAATGGAGAATTATTAGCCTAGATGCTTGCTCTGCATACCTAGAGTTCAACTAGGATTTAAATTTATAATTTCTAACATAGTTGGAACATATTGGTTTTCAAAGCAGTAAAACAATTTAGCATACATTCCAACTAGTTAAAATCATACGAGAGAGAGAGTTATAAACCGAATTCATAAAACATGCGCTATAGTATGAAAAACCCACTCACCGGTAAGGGCTTCAGATTGAACAGCCCTAAAATCCTAGTTCCTAGTCTGAATTCGGTAAAACAGACCCCAAAATCGAGTCCGGAAGGTCCAAAAACTTTAAATGAGCTTGGTTACTATTCACCGCCGGAAAATACTATTCACGCCAGAAAATACTATTCACCGTCACTATTCATCGCCGGAAAAACACTATTCACTGTCACAAAAATTTTACCGAATCAACAAAACAATTTCATATCCTAATATTTATCTAGTTTCTGAATCCATCTACGGAGTCAGATTTCTAATTAGAAGTCCCTAAGTAAGGTTTTTCAGAACTTACCTTTTACCGAGATTTTCTACTTCAGATCTACGGCGATTCAACGGTTGATTTGAAAAACTGATCGGTCAAAACTGAAGTACTCTTCGTCCTGAATCCAATAACACGTTCAGTTTTGAGATTGGAAGCCCTTAAGCACTCCAAATCGAAAGATAAAATTTGAAATTACTATGCACTCACTATGCATGCACTATTCCTCTCTTTTTTTTTCTTCCTTCTTTCTGATACTTCGCCGCCCCGATTTTCGTTTATCGTTCGTTTTTGTTTTTTTTTAATATAATAATAATTATTAAATAATTAATAATAGAATTTTCTTTTATAAAAATTCATATAAATTCCATTTTTCATCATAAAATATCCCAAAAATTCTTAAAAATTTTCATTCTCATAAATTTTTAGTTAAACTCTTAAATCATAATTTTTCTTAATAAAAATCATAATAAAATAAATTTCAAAACAAATATCTTAATTCATATTAAAAGAAAGAATATTTCTAAAAATACCATAAAAATTTAATAGAGGCTGGTATAATTATTTTAAGCAATACAATACTTCTTTTACTTAAAAGTATACTTACTTTTAGTAAAACATAATCATTTTTAAACAAATAAAAATATATTTGTTTATAGCGCGCCAAAACATAAATTCTCATATTTCTTTTGTAATTATTTAATCCATGTAATAAATATACATATTTTCTACGGTTCTTATCTCTATTGTCAAAATTCTCTATTTTATTCTAAATTTCTTTTAATTGGATTTTTCGTTAAATTTTACGGTTATTATAGGAACAGAAAAGATATTTTAGTCTAAAGTTTTGCTTCAACGATGAAAAACTCCTAGCTAATAATCCTGTGGCATAAATTCTGCAATGTTCACAATTAATGGCTAACATTAAATCTTAAGTATGACCACATTATGTTCAATTTGAAGTTAATAATATAAACTTTGAATTTTTCTTCTTCTTTTACTAAAAAATTGACCGTACTTCTGTCGATGAACTTTTGCTTAACATTGGTGAGAACCCTTAAAATTGCAGAGGTCTTTCAATTGCTGACCTCAAATTTACTTATTAATTGAGTCACTAGCTTGGGGGTACTGCGGTCCATATTTTAAATTCTAAACAAGTGCTTGTGATATCAAGATTCCATCTTTGTTATCTGAAGTAATCTCCGAGGAGATTTCGATGCTTTTGTTCACTTGGCTTTTTTTATCACAATAAAAAGTCAACACCACAAAGAAAGTCGAACACTAATATGGCCTACTTCATGAACAGGAAACAAAATTCTAGGATGTTCATATATAAATTTCCATCCTTTATTTATTCATCCAACGTGATGTTATATAATATATAAATTAATACTTATTTATTTAAAAAAAACTCAATGACTCCCAAAGCTGAGAAAACACAACAAGCAACTTGATACCTAGAAAACCCAGCACCTTTGCCTTCAAATTCTTTCTCAGTTCTTTCCTTCCCACCAGCTTGGACAAACATAATATTGTCAAGAATCAAAACCTACTTATTGGAGTTGGTTGCCTTTGGTATTTCCGGCATTATGACGTCAATTAGAATGACCTTCCCATCATTCTTAAGGTATTGATGGCAATTCTTCAAAATTTGTATACATTTTTCATGGCTCCAATTATGGGTTATAGCCTGAAAGAAAACATAGCCAAAAGTGGCAAGTTGCGGTTAGCAATATATCCTCTGAGGTCAGGTGAATTGCTAGTTTTATCATAAAACACTAGAATTTGTCTCAAGTCACTGTTGAACTGACCTTATTGATTATAGCATCACCATCTGGGACACCTTCGAACATATCTCCTCTAACCTGCGTGATTCCTTCCCATTTTTTTTACGTATTTTAACAGAACTTACAAATATCTTAAGCCAACTTAAAATACATAAATCGTTTACCAAAAAAAAAAAAAGATAAATCATTTACCTGGGTGGGATAGGGCATATTTAAAATAGATATGTAAAGATATCTAAAGTAGTTCCTACCAAAATGCCTGTGTGACATATTTACATATTTATTCATATTGGCTTGGTCTATTTATCTTTGCTAGAAACCTTGGAATTCCTCTTATAGTAGTATTTATATAATCTATTTTACTCTTCTCTGTTTTCACTTAGTATATTTATATAAATAAATATATTTACCCGGGTGGGATAGGGCATGGGGTAAATCAAAGTTAATGCCCTTTATTGAAGGGTAATTATAGATGATCATTTTGAGGCAAGTGTTGATATCCCTTCAAAGATTCACAATTAATGGCTAATTTTGACCCCATTACGTTCAATTTGAATTTAATAATATAAACTTTGATTTCTTCTACTTCTTTTACTCAAAAATTGACCCAACTTCTTGTCTACGTACTTTTGCTTAACATTGATGGGAACATACAATCTATAAAAAATCAATAAGTTATATTATTATAAATAAAAATATTTAAATATATCAGAAAATGATTCTCATTAAAAAGGTACATTAACATATATGTATATATTAGTTTGATACCATCTTTTACGGACAAAATCGCTGCGGTTCATTTTTGTTGTTGTTCATACGAGTATTCTTATATCCTTAGAGTATAGACTAATTAATATTATTTGAGATACTGAAGTTGTCTCTTCTCATAAGTTTTTTTTTATAAGATCAAACTTCTAACGTTACAAAATCCTCTCAACAATTGAACTAAAATCTGTTAAATCACAAACTTGTTAATACTACGGTCCATATTTTAAATACTAAACAAATGCTTGTGATATCAAGATTCAATGTTTCCCACTCTTAAATATCAGTCAACCGTGCATGACTTGGACTTTTCTCGTCCTTCTTTTTCTGCATTATTTTATTTAGCTTTAGTTTTTCTCTTTTTTGACTTGGAGGTTCTGCTTATGTGACTCACGTTTGTTTTCATCTTACTCAGTTTTTTTTTTAAAAAATTGAAAGTAATAATTATAACACTAATTATGTTTATAAATTTATTAAAAAAATTATATATATAATTTTTTTCTTGAAACCCATTGAATGTAAATTATGTAACAAATATGAAAAATGAGATAATTTTTTTATTATATAAGAAATATGTGAAGAATAATTTTAACTAAAAAGCTTTAAGTTATTGAGTGAAGGCTCGTGGCCTTGTACAATTAATTTTTTTGTAAGAGAATGAGAATCGGTAGAGATAAAACCCTTGACCTTTTGGTTCTAGAGGTTCAAATATTATGTCAAGAACTATTTTAACTCAAAAATTTATTTGGGATATCGTTTGAAATAGTTTTGAATTAGAAAATAATAATAATAATAATAATAATAATAATAATAATAATAATAATAATAATAATAATAATAATAATAATAATAATAATAATAATAATAATAATAACTTCATTATCCAATTTCAAATTTTGACAAAAACCCTCCAAAAGGTAAAAACACAAATTAAGCTTTTGTATAGGAAAGTATTTGCAGAACGTTAGACATAATCTTCCGCGAATGTGCTGCTCCCTCGTTCTCTCAATTTCTCTATCTTTCTGTTATTTAATGACCTAATTTATCAATTTTTTGGTCATAATTTGATCTTACCTATATTGGAAACTCTAATATTATGGTGATTTTTTTCTTATATCATTTGACCCTAGTATCTTGGATGTGAAGAATTATTTAAAATGCCAATATTTGGTAAACATATCGGAAATTATTCTCATCAAAACTATTCTCATTAATTATTTATTTTTCCAAATTTTTTTATTAAAGAATTAAAATATTATTAAAAATAAATAAATTAAAATTTATATTAATTAAAATCTATGATTTTTAAATAGAAAACTTGATGTAAACGAGGTCATTTTGGTCAAAAAAATAAGGTATCATATATGTTGTAGCATATGTTTTAATTTTGGAAGAGACTTGTGTGTATTTTAAAAATAGAGGGAGAGCCACGTAATAAAAGTAATATACAGGAGATATGAGTGTATTTTACTCCAATATATTTATATGTCTATTAATAATTAGTTTTATACTAGTAATTAAAAAATTATACTTTCTATTTTCATTACTAGAATCTTGAGAGTGACAATTAAAATAATTTATTCTCCAAAATAAATCAGACCGATATGATTAGTGCACCCCTAAAATCATTTGAAGAACGAATAGCTTTGATTGACGAACAAGCTAACCCGATTGTATTTACCGTACAAAAAATTTCCAATTGTGGTCCATACTTTAAATTCTAAAAATGAATTTGTGATATCAAGATTCGATGTTTGAAAATGTGAAGTGATCTCCAAGGAAATTTGAATACTTTTATATTCTCTTGACTTTTTTTTTTCTTTTTTTATCACAATAAAAACTCAACACTACATAGAAAGGCGTGCACTCATATTGCCAGCTTCGTGAACAAGAAACGCAATTCCAGGATGTACATATATAAATTTCCATCCTTTATTTACTCATCCTACTTTATAATCTATAACTGAAAACTTATTTATTTAAAAAACTCAATGACCCCCAAAGCTGAGAAAACACAAGAAGCAACTTGATACCTAGAAAACCCAGCACCTTTGCATAGAGCTTCAAATTCTTTCTCGGTTCTTTCCTTCCCACCAGCTTGAACAAACATCGTATTGTCATGAATAGAAACATACTTATCGCAGTTGGTTGCCTTCGGCATTATCACGTCAATGAGAATGACCTTCCCATCTTTCTTAAGGGATTGATGGCAATTCTTCAAAATTTGTATGCATTTTTCATTGCTCCAATTATGGGTTATAGCCTGCTAGAAAACATACCCAGAAATGACAAGTTGCAGTTAGCAATACATATTCTCTGAGGTCATGTGAATTGCTAGTTTTGTCATTGTAAAACACCAGAATTTATCGGAAGTTATAGTGTTGAACTGACCTTCATCATTATAGCATCACCTTCTGGGACACCTTTGAACATATCTCCTCCAACATGATTGATTCCTTCACAATTTTTTTGCATTTTAACAGAACTTATTAATACTTTAGGTCAACTTAAAAAAGATAAATCATTTACCAAAAAGAAAAAAGATGAATCATTTCATTTCATTATATTTATTATAAATACATAAGGAAAGATATAAAAAATGAGTTATCGAAATGTGTGTCTTGCATATCTACTTGTATATTTACGTTTGCTTAGTCTATTTATCTTTAAGAGACACTTTAAAATTTCTCTTATAGTAGTATTTATCATATCTCTTTTACTATTTTCTTGTTTTCACTTTGTATATTTATATAAAGAAATACATTTACCTGGGTGAGGTAGGGCATGTTGTACCACTTGAGGTAAATCAAAGTTAATACCCTTTATTGAAGGGTACTTAGAGATGATCATTTTGAGGCTTTGTCCAATGCCACCTGCCACGTCAACAAGTGTTGATATCCCTTCAAAACCTTTGTATGTTTCAAGAATCTGCCTCATGTGCATGGTTGAGATATCAGCCATTGCCCTATGGAACAAGGGTTTGAATGTTGGATCAGTTTCCATATATTCAAACAAAGACATTCCATGAACTCTCTTGAATAGGTCCTCTTCATCATCAATAATCACTTGCTTGAAGTTTTGTCTGCAATTGTTATATTCGCATTGTACAGGACAAATTAAGTATCCTTTGCAGGAAAAGGGTCCAATCAATAAAAAGATCAATAGAAACTAATATAAATAAAAGAAAGAAAAATATTTTTGCCATTGCATAGAAGATCCTTCAATAAAAACGTGACAAGATAGACTTTTTTAATATTTCTAAATCAGCATCACATTTAACCACTTCAAAAATAACTAAATAACTACGTGGTTAAAATTTTATTAAAGAAGTTAATAGTAAATATATAAAGAACAGTATGTAAATTTTTTCCATAAATAAAATTGGATCTCTATGTCTCCATGCCTAACTCTTCCAATAAACCCAATCAAAAGTGTAAGGGCAAGTATAGCTTGAAGCCTAAAAATCAAAATTTGCAGCTACTTACAGAACTTTTATATAAGCTGGGTGACAAAGCAATTTTGAAACTGAAGCATAGGAGGCTCCATCATCATCATTGAACATGTATTTACCAGTGGGAGATAGCCCATAAAACCTCTCAACCCTATCATCTTGATGGATTTTATTAGAACAAGTTAGCAGAGAGTAACTAGCAAGCAAGAACAACACTCGATCGAGCCTGCGAACTGTGTTGGCATGTTGACTCGGAAGCTTAGAAGCAATATCAGAGGCTGACATGCCCTTAGGGCTTCCCTTAGCAATGATCTCAAACAGGTTGAGCTCAATGGCAGCATTCAACACTGCAGGGTAGACCTGGCCACTAGATAGCAACATGGCATCAAGACAAACATCATATTGATCACTCTCTGTGGCGATGGGGCTCATGCTTGCTTGTTTGGTATAAATTAAACACACTAAGATTAGCTATGGAAGATGATGTGGAGGTAATTTTGTAAGCTAAAAGCTCATAAAAAACCTTATATGTCAGGTCTTGTTTATGGGATATTTATAGTGTATATTGGCCATTGAGACCTTGTGAGATGAATGAAGTGTACATAAATGGTTGTATTGACTATATATAAACCAGTTATTTTAGTCATTAAAGAAAACAATACTTTTCTACGGACGTCATGTTGAATGTTCTGCAAGTCTTTATAGGAAAGAGAGATGACTCATCGGTTCAACGGAAATTTGATTTGTCGTTCAGTTTGTTGTCTAATTTTGACTAGCCAGAATCGTTTTGTTCAAACAAGTGTGATATTGTGGTCCAGTAAATGACGTGGCAGCTTCAGAAGTTGCCATGCACATCATCTACTCCCTATGACGATACCAAGGGAACGTCAAGCTACCAACCATATTGATTACGTCAATATGTTTTCTTTTCCGTGTTCATTAATCCAAATTTTATCAATAAATCAAATTCAAATTAAAAAGATAGTTATATTTTGTGTGAATTCTTTAATATTATGTTTCATAATAAGAAATAAAAAAAAGGTTACTTCAACTATATTTATTGAACGCTTTTAATTTTTTAAATATAAATAAGTAAAAATTATTTAAAAATTAAGATTCGATATTGATAATAAAAAAGCTTAATCAATTTAATATCATTATACAGTTATATTTAATAAAAAAAATATTTTTCATAGTATGTGTATTATTTTGATTATAAATTTTACATACGTTTCAAATATTTTGTCTATATAGCTATTATTTGTAGGATTAACTGCAGAGCCTGATGTAGGATTATTCATGGCATTAGCTGAGAAGATTATTAGAATTTGTCCCTATTCAGATACAATGAGAATGAATAAACAAATTATATGTAATATTATAAGAAGAAAAGAACAATAATAATCCTCATCTACCAATTAAATTCACTTGAAGCAAGTCTAGTACAAAGCAAATTTAAACCCATAGATTCAAACATGAATGACTTGGAACTCTCCCAAGTTAGTTTTCTTTGTATTGTAACTAGTAATCAAAAGCCACTTCACTTCTTATAAAAAAGTGGGTTCCAAAGTTCCAAGTAGTAATAGATCATAAAAACGAGTTTATTCTGCACCGAATTAAATATTCACGATGAGCTAAACAGCTAATATTCAATGTTTTATGTAATAGCATTGCTACTTTCTGATGCTACTTTCCTTTCATTATGTTTCTCATACTTGTCCGAAAACCAAAGACACAAACCAAATGTAGAGTGCAGGTCACCCCACAGATAATCTTAAGTTTTTTTGATTTAGATGTAGAACAAAAAATGTCCAATTTTTCACTGGCAAGTCTTAACAATAGAAAACAGGGGACATTTTTTTATTCTTTTCCCCCTGTTTTCACATTTAGTAACACTCCATAACATAAGCCCCAATAGCAAGGAAAACAAGCACTACATCTAAGCAGAAAAATGCTAGAGTATGCCTTCAATTATGCTTAGCAACTTAGCATGATACCTAACCAGCCACAATAGTATTCCATTAAACAAGGGGACAATTAATTCCTAAACTAAGTTTTAATGTTACAATGCAACTTGATGGGGTTCATTCAATTAGTATAATCAAACTACACCATTTTTTCTAATCTTTTTAATGAGAATAGAATAAAAGAAAACCTTATGTGGTTCTTGGTAAGTGGGCATTATAATTTTTCATGTACTTGGAAACCTATTTACAATACATTAACATTTGAATATGAAACATATGAAAAATCAAAACCCAATGTTGGTTATGCATATTAAAATAATAATGAGAATAATCATCATCCTCTTTAATTTTTCATATATCTCATTCTCAAACATCTTAAAAATATAGGTTTTTAGCAGTTAGGAAATTAAAATGTCAACTTTCCAAATGCCACCTTTGTACATGTCTATGATCCTCAACAGATGCCTAAGGCTTTCAAAGGCAGAGTGGTGTCATTATGCTCTTTTTTGGCCTCTTAAGATTATTCGAATCAAAGAGTCAGATCATTTGTACTTAATCTGCACCAAAATGCATATTGGGGAATATAATTAATAATAGAAAAAAAATACTATTTTCTCTCTGGTATATTGCTTTTATTATATGTTCCTCACTTCTATTTTCAAAATATACACATACCTCCCCAAAAACTAAAAAATACGGTACAACTAAATCTATTTGAAATATTCTATTTGTATATTTTCTAGTTATAGCGCATCATTTTGTTAAAAAAAAAAGTTTAAAAAAAAGCCAGTTTTTTCTGTTAAGCAAGGAGCAGTTTAATCATACAATGAAAATGCCTTAGGCGACTAAAAATTAAAACTTGACCAATAGTCTAATATGAGTCTACCTATTCCTCGTTTTTGTTTAAGCCTTTACAATCAGGGCATAGACATAATTCTTTTAGGTAACACAGCCAATTGAAAGGGCTTAAGTGTAATAAAGAAAATATGAGGACTTGGAAGTAATCAGCTTCACTTCCTTAGCTTCAGAAACACCATCTTGTCGTCTCTAATAAATCTGGGTCAAATTGTCCTGACCAAGAATGCAAATTAAATAATAATAGTTGCAACCTGCAATAGAACATATTACCTAATTTGAGTTTTGAAGTTTGAATATGCAGCATATAAGGCATGAGAAACAACTTTGCCTAAAAAGTTAAAACTGTGTGGTGAAGTTTTTGTTTTGAATTGAGGTATTTATTCTGTAATGGATGTACTAAGTCTTTTAACCCTTTTTTATGTGTTTTTTAGACATTACAGTATCTTCTTTTTTGTATATCTGGTTTATTCTCATTTTTATCAAGAAATAAAAGTTCTATATTTAGTAAAAAAGAAAAAAACAAAGTTTACCGATACCATAGTGGGAGTATGAAAATCTTATATATTCAGTTTCAAAATCTTACACATTCAATGAAGTTCTTAATGATTTGATATAAGTATTGAAAGTTTTGGAACGAATTTAGGTACTTTAAGATAAAAATACTAAATTAATTTGTGGTAAATTACAAATACTAAATTACACTCATCTTTTAGTAAATTGGTAGTCAACTTGAACAAACGGAGGGAGTATTAATTTTAGGTATAAAATCAGGTGGAATGTAATACTTTAATACCTCAAGCAATTAGGTGTATTTTACTCTTCATTTTTATATTAAAAAGTTCCTTTAACAACTACAAATTCAAAAAAAAATTGTTAAACATGATTAGATGCAAGTAAAATTGAATATTCCATGTTCATATTCAAAGTCTACCATTAGTCAGTTTGGTCAAATGGAATCGAATGTCATTTTGAGTGTAGAATGGAATAGAATGAAATATTCTCAACAGATTTGAGTGTATTTTACTTCATTTTTTATATAACAAACCCACTGGCAGCAATATTTCTTGACAGACCAGGAAGAGAAGAAGCTAGTTGGATCAATGACACCTTGTTTAAAGCCTAAGAGTGCCTGTTTATCCATTTTGTTGCAAGTGCAAGAGCCTAAGTTGAAGGTGGGTGCACATAGTAACCAAAGGAAAAGAGATGCAGCATGAAAAGTGAAGGAAACCATGGCCGAAGAATGAAGAAAGAATACTGGTTTAAGAAGGAAGAACAATTGAGGGGTATTTATTTATAATACGAATTCTTTGTACCAAGATGTCATCCCCAAATCAGCCAATAAACTCTTTTCTCATGCCTTGCTACGTTATCCTTTCCCACGCAAATTAAAGAAAATAATCGGTGTTGGGATCAATACTGACCACAGACCAAAGATGCCACTCTTAATATCAGTCAACCTTGCACGACTTGGACTTTTCTTGTCTTTCTGTTTCTGCATTAATCTTCATTTCTTTTTCTCTTTGTCTAATTAGAATTTCCTAAATGCTTTGAAGATGAAGGGTATGCGAAAGTTGTAGTTGTTTACTAGTCTTTTACCATGTGCAACTCACGGTTGTTTTTATCTTAGTCATTGTCTAAAAAAAATTTAAAAGTGATAATTATAACATTAATTATGTTTTATAAAATTAAAGAAAAAATTTAGAAAAATTATGACAGATGTTAAATTTTTAATAGAAATATGGTTTGATCGGGTTGAGTAATCTGATTAATTTGACTGAATCTGACTGATATCTGTCTCTACTTTTGAGTCTAATAAATCAACAATTGAACTCTAAAGGAAGCAAACTTATGGAAATATTATCAAGTAAATCAAATAGGGACAATTCTCGAAGCTAATGTAGTAATCAATAGTCATTGAGAAAAGAGGACAATGAAATCTATTTCTATAAGAGAATAAGCATGTTATCATTATAAAGCAATGACTGAGAAATTAAATTGGACATAAGTGGAATTAAATTTTATGATTTAAAAGAAGAACCTAAATTCTCAATTCCAACATCCTTTTTAATAGATTCACCAGTGATGGTTGGATAATCTTCATTTGCAGAGTCCTATAAAGACAAACTTTGAAGTTTAAATTTTGATTCAAGAGTTAACATTCTTATTGAAAAGAAAACTTCGTGAATTGTATTATCATTACACTGCAAGATTTCACATAATATTCAGTATGGAACCTAGTTTGACTCTAATGAATTGATGAATGCTTGAATTACACTTTCGCTGCCAATCGTTTTGGAAACTAAATATATAAGTTGACCAAGATTGATTGCAATTGTAATTAGAAATTTCCTTTTCAACAACAACAAATCGAGATATTCTAGAAAAGAATGCTCACATCCTTCCTATCATTTACAACGAAGTGTAAAAGAGTAAAACACATTTTACTATAGAATTATTTATGAAACTTTTGTATGTAAAAATGTTGGTAGTTGTTGATCATTTTACCTGTTTTAATGTTTCCTTCAATTCAGTTGCTGGTTTTTGTAAGAATTGAAATGCTTCACAGTCAAATAAGACAAAAGAAGCACAAATCATATTGTCTTCCACACAAATCAAAACTCTACCTAATAAAATGAACATTGATTTAAGTTTTTTTTTTAAATTTCCAATTAAAATATACTATGGATAAGAAAATAAACATGTTAAATAAGTATCTTATTGGAAATGATCATAACATTAATCATTTTGTGTTTCAATTTTTACCATTTTAAATATACTCATAAAATTATCAAAATTTAAATAAATCAAAAGTTCGGAGCAATGTATAATTTTTACCAAAAAAAAAAAAAAATTGGATTGCACTCAGTGTGAAAAGAAAGAATTTTTTATTGAATAAATATGAGAATGCAACCAAATTTTGACATGTATCTTATTGGCTAAAAGATTTATAAATATAGAGTTTTAAAATGATTTTTCCTAAGAAAGTCAAAACTTTAAAAGTTGGTCGTTTTTCAATTTAAGCTAATTGTGCCCTATAGGACAAGAGATTTATGAGTGCAGATTTGTTTTTAACTTCGCTAATAACCAATCTTTTTGTTAAAGTTTTATTATTATTATTTTCATAGGAGGTGGAAGCATTTTTCTTTCCTACCCTACCTAAATAACTTCAAGGGTATTTGGTGGAGTTCTACATTGAGAAGGCAAGGATAATTCTTGTGGTACTTAAAGACGGGGTTCTTCTCTCTTACAAGTCAACTTTCAAGACTAGGTGCCCCTCGCTTACTTAAGATTTCATCAGTTGGTATTAGAGTTAGATCAACTTCCTCGAAAATGGCTATCCACAGAGTGTGCGACTCAATATCGGGAGCCTGCTAGTCAGCTGAGTGTCCAGATAGTAGTAAACTAGCGTGAGTGTTGCAAAGTGCAGCTGTCACATTAGGGAGCCAAGGATATTTCATGTTCCCCTTACGAGCTAGTTTTTAAGCGTAGTTCCCTTGTTTAATAAAGTGTCCATCAATATCAAACAAGCAGTACAACTGGTTTGAAATTCATATTCTTTTATCAGCAATTCAGCATCCTGAAATTTCATTTTTCTTTCTCGATTGGTTCCCTTGCTTACCTTTGTTAAATTGCTTTATCAAACACTGCAGTTTGATTCGATATTTTCTTTTTCAATAAGAAAATAAATTTTATTAAGAGAGAACAGTTTGATTTAATATTAAGACCATCTTCTGAATCATTTCAAGCTCCTTGGATGGCTAGTGACTCGTATGATACATTCTATTTCACTATGAGGCTTTTTCAAGTAACTGCATGTTGTTGACATTAGATGAAATAAATTTTAAAAAAAAAGGTTGCACCTTATATATGTAGTTAAATTTGATTTAAACTTTTGAAGAAATTTATTCTTGTTTTATAAGGAAGGTTTGGACTCGATTTTATCTGTAACTTCTTTGAATATCTCTCCAGGAAATCACATTTAGAAACTGAAGTTTATGCCAATTAAATTATGTCAAAATATACTTATAAAAGCCTTCTAGTTTTGGACTATTTTTTTTGAAAATCGGATCAGATTATGATCCAAATAAGCTACCCAATCAAGGATTCACTCGTTCAACTGCCAAACTAAACACTTAGTCTGTTTGCTATACAATCTATTGAACATGTTAGCCCACTTCGAAATTAAAATAATTTATTGAAAAAAAATGTAAAATCTTTATTTATATATATAACTTCTGTTGAATGTATTGTTTAACATTTCATAACTATAATTACTGTTTGAAAAATTATATATTATATGGTTTGGTTGAATAAATTTTCTTTTTACCCCAATTGGACCTAAGTTGGTCGGTCATTGTGTGCATTAGTCTACCTCCAAAAAAGGTAAGAGAGATTGGAGTTTTCTAACTCCCTACCAACTAAAACTTTTTCAGTACTTGGTACATTTAACTATTTATAGTCTCCTGGTGGAGGAACACTGCATGGTGAAACTGGAATGTACATATATATAAATTTCCATCCTTTTTTTTATTTTAAAAATTCAACAACTCCCAAAGCTGAGAAAAAACACAAGAAGCAACTTGATACCTAGAAAACCCAGCACTTTTGCACAGAGCTTCAAATTCTTTGTCGGTTCTTTCCTTCCCACCAACTTGGACAAACATCGTATTTTCATGAATCGAAAGATACTTATCGCAGTTGCTTGCCTTCGGTATTTCCGGCATGATCACGTCAATGGGAATGACTTTTCCATCTTTCTTAAGGGATTGATGTCAATTCCTCAAAATTTTATAGTTTCCTTGAAGAAAGGGTAGAAATATTTTAATGCAGTGATTATTCGTTTGACGATTATCGAGTAGGATGGAAATGTCAAATATATACTTTTGGCGCCTTTTCTGGGATTTCTTGTCCCTTTGAGTTGCGTTTTTTTTAAATTGATATTTTTTTTGGGGGAATTTAATTTATATTTTTATTATTTGGTTAAATTAATCTCTTAATTTCTTGGGAAGTTTAAATATATCAATTTTAAGTAAAAGAATTATATCTGAATCATTAGATAATATGTGAAGGAATAATATAATAATTTTAAGAATCTCTGTATGATCACATATAATTTATTTATAAAGAAATTTTACATTGTATATTAAACATTCAAATAAACCATTCAACTGTAAAGTGCTCCCTAATCCACTGGTACAACTTTTAAAAACATTGATTTGAAGTGAGAAGTAAAGTGCAAGAATGCATATTCAACCGAAAGCTAAGTCATTTAAATGTGATTAATGGTTAGTGATGATGCGCTTGAATAGTTGAAAAATATTTAATTTTTTTGTTTTTATTTTATGATTAAAATAATAATGAAGATAATTTAATCCGGATGTTAATTGCATACAATTAATTTCTTTTTTATTTTTTTGCTTAATGACATATTTATAATAATATTTTATTTTTATTAGTGTTATTATCTTTATTGTTATTATATTAAAGAGGGAGTGGATCCCTTGACAAAACTCTTGAATCCATCAATGACAAGACTCCACTCACAAGACTGGGCGTACAACGGGCCTGTTAAGTGAAAAACAAAGAAAAAAGCGAAGTCCTAAATTCGAAAATCATTGAAGATATGCTTCAAACAGGAACGGGTTGCCATTGTCTCTAAAAGGAATAAGGGTTTTAGTGATGACAAAATTTATTACTCAAGTTTAAAAGTTCTTGGTGATATCTTTTTGTTGCCATTGGTTCTAGGGTCCCGTGACTGAATCTTATAGTGACAGCATTTTATATCATCATCGCCAAAATATATTTTAGTTAAAAAATACTTCAAGGACAATATCAAAATTCATGTTAATTCTTAGGGACGAAAAATACTTCAAGTGTAAAATTTTGTTTCAACGATGCTAATAATCATGTTGCATAAATTCTGCAATATTCACAATTAATGCCTAACATTAAATCTTAAGTTTGACCACATCATGTTCAATTTGAAGTTAATAATATAAAGTTCGAATTCTGCTACTTCTATTACTCAAAGATTGACCTATCTTCTATGTACTTTTGCTTAACATTGATGGAAACATTCAGTCTATATAAAGTCAGTAAATTAAACTACTAATTGTTATTATATTATAGTTCGATGATATCTTCAAAAAGGAATGTGACTTTTTATAGACTGAATCCACCATTAACAAAAGATGATTCAGTTATGACAAAAGTTGTTACC
The DNA here is from genome assembly GCA_037074535.1 of Gleditsia sinensis. Classification (NCBI taxonomy): domain Eukaryota; kingdom Viridiplantae; phylum Streptophyta; class Magnoliopsida; order Fabales; family Fabaceae; genus Gleditsia; species Gleditsia sinensis. Next base: position 63,762,035 of record CM073463.1, on the reverse strand, counting down.
AAAATGTCTCACCTTAGTCCTAAGAGTCATCACTGTAAATTATTTTTAATGTGACTTTTTCTCATCCCTAAAAGTGACTTCAATAAAGCCTCACCATTCAGTGGTGACTTTTGTTGTCACTGAAAGTGAATTCAGTGACAACAGTTTTGAATAGGAGTGAGCATCAAGTCGAGTTAGTTCAGTTATTCAACCCGACCAAACAATATTTGGATATAAAAATTACACCGAAACCCGACCAAAATTTCTGAATATCCAAAAAAAATTTGTTAGTTCGGGTAGGGTTAGTCAAATTGGGTCTAAGAAGATCTTAAAAAAAATGCACTCAACTCATTAGTGTGAACATGAAATTTTGGAAAACATTCACCCGTGTAAACTCGACTAATCCAATCCAATATTCTCGAAATTATTTTTTTAATCTGATTCAGATAGATTTTCGGGTTATGCACATCCCTAGTTTCAAAGTCGTCACTAAATTCACACATTCATTGGCAACATTTGTTGTCAACGAAAGTGGCTTCAATGATGACATTATGAATGTTGCCATTGGAAGATGAAACATAATTCTTTTTTATTTCATCATTACTTAAATTCTTTTTCCTGCCACTATTACTTAAGAAACACTGAGCACAACAGTACAAATTTATCATCCATTAAAATTTAAATGTAGCAATACAAAATCTTTAACTTATACAAGATTATGTGTATAATTGTTATTTACAACTATGTAAGTCAAATTAATACAAAAACAAAATCTTCAAAATCATAGTTATTGTCATAGAGGAATTGTCAAAAGTTTGTATGCAGTAGAGATGACAGTTTGAGACTGGCACTTAAAAAAAAAAAACCTAGAGCAGAATAAATCAATTTACCTTCAAATACAATTATTGCATAATAATCTGTCGAAATACTCATCCATTAACTAGAATAACCCAATTCTTATTACTTCATTTAACAAACTTTGAGGATACCCCAATACCGAATAATGAGAAAACCCATACATGTGTTGGAACATACCTGCTGACCCAATGCTGACCACTCTACTGTAACCATGACATGTGAAAACAATGTTATACGAAATTCAATTTTCAAGGCAAAATCTCCATATCAATATTCACAGACAATATCAATATTCAAGTTAAATTTTAGGAACAGAAAAGATATTTTAGTCTAAAGTTTTGTTTCAACGATGAAAAACTATTAGCTAATAATACTGTTGCATAAATTCTACAATGTTCACAGTTAATGGCTAACATTAAATCTTAAGTATGACCACATTATGTTCAATTTGAAGTTAATAATATAAACTTCGAATTTTTCTGCTTCTTTTACTAAAAAATTGACCCTACTTCTGTCGATGAACTTTTGCTTAACATTGGTGGGGACTCTTAAAATTGCAGAGGTTTTTCAATTGCTAAACTCAAACTTATTAATTGAGTCACTAGCTTGTGGGTACTGCAGTCCATATTTTAAATTCTAAACAAGTGCTTGTGATATCAAGATTCCATATTTGTAATCTGAAGTAATCTCCGAGTAGATTTGGATACTTTCATTCACTTGGCTTTTTTTTTTATCACAATAAAAAGTCAACACCACAAAGAAAGTCAAACACTAATATGGCCTGCTTTATGAACAGGAAACGAAATTCTAGGATGTACATATATAAATTTCCATCCTTTATTTATTCATCCAACGTGATGTTATATAATATATAAATTAATACTTATTTATTTAAAAAACTCAATGACTCCCAAAGCTGAGAAAACAAAATAAGCAACTTGATACCTAGAAAACCCAGCACCTTTGCATAGAGCTTCAAATTCTTTCTCAGTTCTTTCCTTCCCACCAGCTTGGACAAACATAATATTGTCAAGAATTGAAACCTACTTATCGGAGATGGTTGCCTTCGGTATTTCCGGCATTATGACGTCAATTGGAATGACCTTCCCATCTTTCTTAAGGGATTGATGGAAATTCTTCAAAATTTGTATACATTTTTCATCGCTTTAATTATGGGTTATAGCCTGAAAGAAAACATAGCAAAAAATGGCCGAATCGAGCCTACCATCTTGACGGATTTTCTTAGAACAAGTAAAGATTCATTAAGTTCTATTATTCTCAATTAAGACCGTACTAACCATGTAAGTATATATCTATCTTACATACAATCTATGGTTAACTACACCATGAACTAAATACATAATTCATCTTCTAGTCTCATTATGATTAATACATAATCTAACTGGTGATCAAGCAATTAAAAACATTAAGAACAATGTAGAAAACTCAATTTAAGAAAACTAATTCATTGATTTAATTGAATAGACAATACAGATGTTCATAAATAAGCTACATTGTAGACCTAAAAACTAAACTGGAACATAAAAGATAACAAAGAAGAAGAAGTAGAAGAAATATTAGATAAAGACATAGTTGAAGCCGTTGTTCAGAGAGAGCCTGAACTCCTCTCCTCTCCCCTCAAATTAATAGCCCAAGGGTCTTTTTTAAATATGTCAAAAGGTTTTTCAATCTAACTTAAACTCTTTTAAAATAGAAGATATTTCAATCCAACTCAAACTCTATCTTCTTTATTTTTTTTATTATTTTATTTTTCAAAAATTGTATTATCATTTTTGGATTGCGATGCCAATATCCAGCTTCTCAACATCAAATCTCTTAAAAATCAAAATATGAAAGTTGTAGATTTCTTTCTTAGCTTTCCATAACCACTTGAATAATTTCAATTGGAGCTTGGATGAGAGAGATATGTCTAAATTAGTAAATCTACATAGAAGCTATCCAAAATCTGTGATTCTTGTTCCTTCTTCTTTATTTTATCCAATTTTCCCTCAATTTGTCTTCTTCTTTCTATCTACAAAATAAACACACAATCACACATAAATATAACATAAATTACTCAAAAACTTACAAAATTCTAAGCTAAAGATAATTAATTTATGAGTATAAAATCCACTCATCAATAAGCTCATTCTTTCCTCCAATCTTCTAACACAGAAGCCTGTAATAAGATGCAACGTGAACTCGTTACAGCCTAGGCAAGCCTAACTAAAATCTTGTGATCAAAGGATGTAAAAGTCACTGTATGTCCTGTTCACTCATTCTTTCAAGGGCCGATTCTTTTTTGTTTTTCAAGTTTTTTGTGTAATTCAATTGAATCAAATTTATATTTAATTTGATTGTAAACTGAATCTATTGCCGATTGTGATCTTTTTCTTTTCCTCTGAATAGGGTTCATGAATGTTATGTTACAGAACTATCGAGGAAGTTCCAGTTTGAGGAGAGAAAACAAGCTAATAAGGAAGGGTTATTCTGTTTATTAGTTTTTTATATTGTAATTTGATATTCTGGACTATACTGGTCTTGTGGACTTATGAGACTTGAAGGGAAAATAATAAGTTTCATGCAGATATCAGATAAATTAAGGGGAAAATAAATGAAGAAAAACTATGTAATATAAAGCTCACTCAAATTAAGCCACTTTAATCCCCAAAACAGATTCTGATACAGAGAGAAGGAAACAGTTCAAAACCTGCATCTAAGTTCTGTTGGCCTCCTGGCGCTATTTAATGCATTTATTACTTGTCAAAAAAGTTGTCAGGTGACAATTCAACATTTATGTTTTCTCCTTCTATAAGCAATGCTTTTCATCATACAAAGAAAATAAAATATATAAAGTTAATTAAATGAAAGAATTAGAACGATTGCAAAATCCTAGATTTCTAGTAGTTTTTTTTTTAAAGTTTGTCTTTCGTGGATTAATATTTAGTAGTTTTAGTATCTTGCTTGTGTTAACGTAGCAAGTTTAAAGTATCATTTGACATGTGGTATTCTAATTGTAAAGGCAAGTTCTTTTTTATTACTCTTATCATTCTGTTTTATTGAAATTTACTATGTTTTCCTTTCTTGATTTTTGTAGTTTCTTACCTCTTTAGCAGAATAACTTGCTATCTTCTTTGTTTACACCTTGTTACTGTTTCTCTTTCCTCTCCTTTCGAATATCTAGTGCTTAGCATGATGGATTTTTATCATTTTAAGTGCAGGTAAGTTCTCTTAAAAAAGTTACTAGCAAAGGAGACTTTCCATCTTCTGTGGTAGTGAGTGTTAGTTGTAAATGGATCCCTCCGACATAGGAGCCCACCACCCAACAATTAAATAAAAAAAATAAAAGAAGGGAAACAAACTTCTCCTGCTGCACTGAATTTTTGGTGAATATTTCTGGTCATACACAACCTCTAACAAGATTGCAATTTTTTTGTTTTTGTAACCACATTTCACTTACAGTTTTGCCTATAATTAGGCATTGAAAGGAGGAAAGCAGAGGTGAAGAAGCCAAAGAGCAAAATAGCTCTTTGAAAAGAGAAAAATTACAGAGAGAGTTGAGTGTAATTTTATAAAAAGGGCTCTTGAAGGTAAGTGATAAAATAATAATAAAAATACTTTGAGTGTCACTATTTTAGTGAGATCTTAGTTGCCACCTCTAGATTTAATATAGTGAAGATTCTCTTTGTACCTATTATTTTATTAGTGAAAATTTTATTTGGAATTTGTTCTGTAGATGTAGCCCAAGAATAAAGGGTGAACCACAATAAATGGCTAGTGTCATTTTTGTTAATCATGTCTATTTTATTTTTGTATTTATTTTTGCTGATAGTACTTACTGTCCCAATAGTGAGCTGATTAAGACTCACAAGGTAATGTGCTGTAGTTTTAGTTCGTCAAAAGGAAATTGGTTTGTTATTAAATTGTAGTATTGTTTGGCATGTTGAAGGGCATACGGGGGTCAATACAAAGTAAAATGTTGTGAGATGTGAACCTATAGTGTTGTATGAGGAATATCAGAATTTTCAAAGAACAGAATTGGCCACTTGGCTTCCTTTTTCTATTTAGCTTTTGTTCTTTTTAGGGGATAATCTCTTACAGTGATTGGAAGGGCGTTGTGTCGGGATTTTGAAGGACCCAAACAGGCAATTAATAGGGCAAAATAACAAGGAGAAAAATAATGGACACAAGAATTAATGTGGTTTAGCTTATAGCCTACATCTACGAACAAAACGACCAACAAATCTTTACTAACAAATCAAATGGAGAATACAAAAGTGATTTGGCTACACTGACAAATTAGCCACACCCCAAATACACCATAATATATCTCTCAATGGTGTATTACTCTACACAAATTGGTACCCCAAATACACTTTAATATCTCTCTCAATGGTGTATCACTCTACACAAACTGGTACCCCAAATACACCCAAATATATCTCTCAATGGTGTATCACTCTACACAAATTGATAACCCAAATACACTCAAATATATCTTTCAACTGTGTATGATTCTTCACAAATTGGTACCCAAAATGATCACCCAAACTTAGGAGCCAAATGCCTTAAAACTCCTACATCTTGCCTCTCCACCTTGAATGATGTCTTATGCAAATTTATAACCACCATAAAGGAGTGGCATTTTGTTGCCATTTACTAAACCATGCAAAGGTAAAAGACAATGGCTAACTTGTCTCCTAAAAAGTCATATTCAATTGGAAATGCAAGCCACAAATCCTTGCAAATCTTCTATCCATGCAAATGAATAGTGTGGGAAAAGTCAACAATAGTGGGTTGAATTTGTCTCTCACTTCCTCCTTTGCATGCCTTGCAAAATCAAAAAATGTGGCTAGTCATTTTCAACAAATGATGGCTACATTAAATTCAAGCCATAATTCAACAAATCTCCACCTTGGCTTGAATTTTATCAAGCTCCAAATTAGTGAATTTCTAAATTGTCTTCTCCAATGCACACTTGAGCAATCCACTTCCTGCAGGCACCCAGATAAGTTCACAACAATGTTTGAACTTAGAAACTATAATTGGCTTGGTCATCATATATACTGTATTTTCATAAGTGCCAACCTTTTCAATCACAATGACACCTTGAGATATAATATCTCGAACAAAATGAAAATCACAAGCAGAGTCAGAGTCAACATATCCAATAACACTACCACTAGTGTTTGAACTCTATTCAAATACCAAATCCCAATATCTGTAGTATCTCAAAGATAATGACATGTGTAAACAAAAATATACATAATACTTCAAAAAATATCTAACACCACCTTTTGATGAAACAGGTGCAGGGGCCTATAGATCAGAATGGATGAAATCCATTGTGCCCTTAGTCTTGTGAGTGGCTATACTGAACAAATTGACCGAACAGGCACAGGGCCCTGAGATATAATTCATCATTCCCTTTTTCCTATGAGCAACGATACTGAACTTGACACAATGTTCACAAAAGTCAAGTTTTAATCTCCCTTTGATAAATGAAAACGAGGGCACCGCATGAAACTTTTAAAGCTCCACCTTCAATAGAATACCAAAGAACATAGGCTTCATTAGAATTTTTTTTTCAGTCACAAACATTCCAATTTCCAATGCCCTTGCTTCAACTATTTTGTTGTCGTAGAATTTTTCAATCTAAAATTTTGTCGCCATTCCAGAAGTATTCAAAGCTCTTTTTAATCAATATTGCAACCACAGAGCATACTAAGAATTTTAAAGAAATAAGCACCAATGGCTCTGATACCACTTGTTGGGATTTCAGAGGGCCCAAACAGGTAATTAATGGGGCAAAATAACAAGGACAAAAATAATGGACACAAGAATTAACGTAGTTTGGCTTATAGCCTATATCCAGGAACACAACAACCAACAAATCTTCACTAAAAAATCAAATGGAGAATATAAAAGTGGTTTGGCTACACTCACAAATTAGCCACACCCCAAATACACCATAATATATCTCTCAATGGTGTATCACTCTACATAAATTGGTACCCCCTAAATACACCCAAATATATCTCTCAATTGTGAATCACTCTACACAAATTGGTAACCCAAATACACCCAAATATATCTTTCAACAGTGTATGATTCTACACAAATTGGTACCCAAAATGATCACTCAAGTTTAGGAGCCAAATGCTTTAAAACTCCTACATCTTGCCTCTCCACCTTGAGTGATGTCTTATGCAAATTTATAACCACCATAAAGGAGTGGCATTTTTTTGCCATTCACTAAACCATGCAAAGGTAAAAGAAAATGGATAACTTGTCTCCTAAAAAGTCATATTCAATTGGAAATGCAAGCCGTAAATCCTTGCATATCTTCTAGCCATGCAAATGAATAGTGTGGGAAAAGTCAACAATAGTGGGTTGAATTTGTCTCTCACTTCCTCCTTTGCATGCCTTGCAAAATTAACAAATGATGGCTACATTAAATTCAAGTCATAATTCGACACATTGTTTTGATGATTCTACTATAGTAATTCTTGTTAACCTATGATATAGAGGTACTGTCTAAAAGTTGTCTATTGATTGAATTTCTTATGCTGCCCACAATTGGTTCATGGTTGTCATCTTTATCTTACAATGCAATTCATTTTATTGAATTTCTTCCTTTCTTTCTTATCTCCTATTCTGGCCTTTGCATTGTCTATTATTCTAGGAAGAACTTTGTTACTATATTGGTCCTTGTGAAACATCAACGGTGATCTGCAAAATGAGAGACTGAGGAGAATGGTAATGGAAAATTGCATATGTTCACTGACGTGTTTGGAGCTGATGTGCCCTATCCTCCAGAATTTTCTGCCATGTTTGATTCTCAGGTTGGTTATATTAACTTATAAAAACAAGCTCAAGCATCTAGTATTTCTATTTTTCAAATTTAAAAGTTGCATTCTCCTTTTTTTTTTTGACGTTGCTTTATATTTTTTAGTCCCAAGATGCTGGGCAACCTTCTCTGGGAGCGCAACACTCTACAAGCCAAGTGCCAAATGAGTAAGATAGGCTAGCTCCACCTAGTTAGTTTCATTTCGGTTGTACATGCATTATGCAATTTTCGAAATGACTAATGATATAAATATTTCAACATTATGCAATTATATTTTATTTTAAATGACTTGTCTGTATTTGACAATTTATATATATAAATATATTTTTGCTAAGCAAGGCTTCTTTATGAAATAAATTTATAATGATTTGATATTGTTTTATATAAAGGAATTAAAATTACACAAAAAATAGTAAATATCAAAACCACCGTTAAATATTAAATACATAAAAAAATACTAGAAATTCATTTAACATGTGGTTCAACAAAATGAAAAAAAGAAGTTAAAAAGCATTTAGGATTCATTTAGTGGAGGTTTTTTTTAACAATTAGCTACGGTCATGCCATTGGTTCTCTAAAATCTTGGCTAAATGACGTCTCGATACATGGGATAGCAGGAGTTTATACGCTCGCAAAATGGCTTAGTCGGAATTAAAATCCCCGCTAAATGCAATTTTTTGTTGTTGTAGTGAAAGCATGTCATTTAATCTTACCTAATTACTTGGCTGGCTTGTAGTATTTTTCATGCAGATTTTAACAAAATAATAACTTATATATTAAAGTGATGAGTATATAGTTTTATTGTAAAGTATGTTTCACTTTTACTTTAGACAATTTCATACTCTTTTCATGTCATTTTTGAGTTGAGATGACATATAAAACTTGAATTAATTAGTTTAATCCTAATAATAACATCATAAGAGTATGAAACTATAGGATTTATAAGTGAAATGGACTTTTAACAATACAATTGTTTATTTTTTTTAATACTCACATATTTATTTATATTAAAATTTAAATAAAAAGTACCATAGGATTATTAAATGATTATATAACAAATCATAAAGGAATTGAATGACACACTTTAATCTACAAGAGAACAAGCTAATTTTAGACTAGACGGCAGGGGAGTAAACTATAATTTACCTTTATAATTATTCCATTGGAATTGGAATAAATTATTTTCATATTTTAATGGTTATGAACATCTATATCTACTATTCTTTTAACTTGTTATTGTGAATAGAAGAATGGCAGGTAATTCACACTTGTGCTCTTGGACTACTAAACATCAAGGTTAAGTCCCTCACAAATATTGTCTATAACATAAGGAACTGAAATACAGATAGTTGAATTAATATTTTTTGATATGCTGAATTCTTGATTGAGACAAGTATAGAGTATACTTGTATTTTAGTCGGAGTTTTTAGATGTTTGCTGAAGAACTCTGGATTTTGAGAAAAGAGAAAGCTTAGAAGGAAGACATAGTTAAGAGAAGGAAACGTTTATTCATTCAACCTTGGAATACAACTGAACAATCCTTGGTATTTATAGCCGAGGTTGGACAAAAAACTATAAAAGTGATTGAGATCACCCAGTATAACACATGAACAAAGACTGACAATTGTCACATGTCTTTAATAAACTTGATGATGAGTGAGTTTTATATTCATAAATTAATTATCTTTAATTTATAATTTTGTGAGTTTTTGATTAAATTATGTTAGATTTATGTGTGATTGTGTGTTTATTTTGTAGATAGAAAGAAGATGAAGAATTGAGAGAAAATTGGAGAAAAAAATACAAAGGATTGTAGATTTTTGACAGCTTTGACGTTATTTTACTAATTTGGACATAACTTCCTCATACGAACTTGGATTAAAGTGATTCAAGTGGCTATGAAAAGCTAAGAAAAAGATACACAACTTTTATTTTATGAGTATTTTGTAATTCAGTGTCACGACACCCGATGTTAGTGTCTTGACACCAGGTGAATTAAGGAGTGGTGTCGCAACACCAAGCCAAGGTGTCGCGACACCAAGGAAAGTTCAGCGTCATGACACTAAGACCAAATGTCATGACGCCAAACTGAAAGCCATGATTTTTTATTTTGAATTACACAGATCCAATGGGCCGAGATATTAATTTAAAAAGGAGACATAGGCTGAGAAAGGGAGATGGGGAAGGTAGAGGGCAGGAAGAGATCCAGACTAGAAGACAAAGATAAGAGTTTTTATTCTATCATCAATTCTTTTTTATTTCCTTTAATTATTCTTAAATTTTTTCTTTTTACTTTGAGTTGATTTCATCTTTCAGTATGAACTAATTTTATTTTCTAGGGCTACAATGTAGCCTAATGATGAACTCTTGTAGTTTCAATCTTTTTAATACATGGATTATTCTTCTTAATTGAGTTTCAACACTATGCTTAATGCTTCTAATTAACTGGCCACTAATTATATGAGGGCTTAATCATAATGAGATCGAGAGGAGATTTATGTGTTTAGTTCATTGTGTAAAAATCATAGATTGCATGTGAGACAGAGATATACTTGCATGATCTATGCAGTTTTAATTGAGAACCATAAGACTTAATGAATCTTTACTTGTTATAATTCATATAGAGACATAGTGGATTAGCATTCGAAATGTGTTTCTGTTAGACCTCGAAAGAGGCTACTGGATTGTTTAAGGTATCTCAACTGTTAATTAGATTATAATTTCTAGGTTAAAAGAATTGAGAATGCAAGAAGGATTAATTAAGGTGAATTCAAAAACCCTAGAGTTTGCTTCATTAAATTTCTCTTCACAAATATTCATTTTTCGTTATATTTCTTATTTTTATTTTTATTTTCATATTTATCGTAAAATCAAGAATTCAAATATTTAGTTAGAGTTGGAATTAAATTAAGATAGTTATTAATAATCACAATCCTTGTGGAAACGATACTCTAGTCTCAATTTTTATCACTTGACAATGATAGTGTACGCTTTCACTCAAAACATATATATAATTCGTGCGTATCAAGTTTTTGGTGCCATTGCTGGGAATTGTTTTGATTTTTATTACTATTCTTATTATTAATTCTAATTTTAATATGAATTTTATTTTTTATTTTTTTATTTATACAATTGTCTCCTTTGAATTTTTAGGGGTCTGTATTGGTGCATGAGAAAATTTGGGAGCGATAATTTAATTCCCCTTAATATTGAGATTGAATGAACTTGTCGAAGGAATATGAAAGGAAAAAGAGAAGCTTCCAAAAATTCTCAAGAAACCATGGCTAACGCCGGAGACAAGCTAGAGATTGTGAACAACAATCTAGTGAATAATCAGACCAATTGGATGCTACAAGACTATGCAATGCCATCAGTGAATGGAATGAATTATGCCATTTAACATCCTACGGTAGATGCCCATAATTTTGAAATTAAGCTTGCAATCATACAGATGGTGCAATCTAATTAGTTTAGCGGTTTAGTAAGTGAGGATCCAAATACTCATATTACTAATTTCTTGGAGATTTGTGAAACATTTAAATATAATAATGTCTCCAATGATGCTATAAGATTGAGGTTATTTCCATTCTCACTAAGAGACAAAGCCAAGAGCTGGTTGAACTCTTTACCTGCTGGTTCTATTACCACCTGGAATGACTTAGCAGGGAAATTTCTATCTAAATTTTTTCCACCAGCAAAAACTGCAAAAATAAGGAGTGAAATTACTATATTTGGCTAGTTTGATAATGAATTACTCTATGAGGCATCGGAAAGATATAAGGATCTGATAAGGAGATGCCTACATCATGGACTTCCTGAATGGTTACGGGTACAAATATTTTATAATGGTTTAAGTAATTCTACTCGAACTATGGTTGATGCAGCTGCAGGGGGAGCCATTATGAGTAAAACACCAAAGAAAGCATATTCTTTATTAGAAAAAATGGCTGCTAATGCTTATTAATGGCCTACATAAAGGAATGCACCGAGAAGAGTTCAAGGAATTCATGAGGTAGATGCAGTTACTACTCTTGTAGCTTAAATAGCCAATTTGACTAAGAGATTAGATTCAATGAATGCCAATGCTAATGCTATTCATGTCCCAACTGAAGCATGTGAAATATGTAATGGTGGACATCCCAGCTCTAAATGTCAGTTTAATAATGTTTACACTTCTTCTCAATCAGAGCAAGCTCAGTATGTTGGAAATTAAAATAGACAAAATAATCCTTATTCCAACACATATAATCAAGGATGGCAGAATCACCCTAATTTTTCATGGAAGAATATCCAAAATGTAGTACAACCATCCAAAGACCATCAGCATCCTTATCAATCTCGGTCATCTATTAATTCTCTGGAAGAAGCTTTAACTCAGCTTACAAGAAGCATTATTCAATTGTAGGATGACTCTAAAGCATATATGGCAAAGACAGATGCAAACTTTCAAAGCCAAAGAGCCTCTATTAGAAATTTAGAGATTCAAGTAGGTCAAATATTAGAAGCTCTTAATCAAAGACTTCCAGGCTCATTGCCCAGCAATACAGAAAGAAATCCAAGGGAGCAAGTGAATGTTGTTACACTTTAGAGTGGTAAAGAACTACCAGAGCATGAGCCACCCCCAGTTGAGACCATTCAAGTAAAGGAATCTCAAGAAAAAATTGAAGAGGGCTAGCTTAGCTAGAAAGAAGTGGTGGAAAAGCCTAAATCAAGGCTATATCCTGATAATCCTCCATTATATGTTCCTCCTCTACCATATCCTTAAAGATTTCAAAAGCAAAAATTAGATAAGCAATTTTCTAAATTTTTAGAGATATTTAAGAAATTACATATAAATATTCCTTATACAGATGCCTTGAAACAAATGCCCAGTTACATAAATTTTATAAAGGCGATCTTATCCCATAAAAGAAAACTGGTGGATTATGAGACAATTGCACTTACTGAGGAATGCGGTGCCATTTTACAGAAAAAGTTGCCCCCAAAGTTAAAGGATCCAAGGAGTTTTTCTATTCCTTGCACAATTGGAAATATTTATTTTGATAAAGCTATATGTGACCTTGGTGAAAGTATTAATTTAATGCCTTTATCTGTTTTTAGGAAACTGGGAATTGGGGAAGTAAAGTCAACTATAATCTCCTTACAGATAAGTCCATTAAAAAGCCCCTGGGAATTGTTGAAGATATTCTGGTAAAAGTTGATAAATTCATATATCCTATAGACTTTTTTGTTCTTGATATTGAGGAAGACCAAGCAATTCTTATTATTCTTGGTCGACCATTCTTAGCTATAGAAAAAGCCCTAATTGATGTACAAAAAGGAGAGCTCAGCTTGAGAATGCAGGGAAAGTAGGTAACATTTAAGGTTTTAAAAGCTATGGATTACCCTACTAATGTGAAAAATTGCTTGCTAATAGATAATGCAGAGGAGAGAATAAAGAAAGAAAGTAAGTCAGCCTCCAAGCTGATTAAAATTACAAAAGGGCCTCTTGAAAAATTGGAAGAAGGAAAGCCTAAGCCTATCTCACTAAATAAAAAATACTTACCAGTGTTGAAGGAGCATGAAGCAGCCCTAGAAGGGCCAAATTATGATAAATATACAAAGGAGAGCTATAAATCATCTATGAAAAATAAAAGTGAGTAGAAATTCAAAATGAAGGAGAAAGAGGTAGGAATACTAAAACCTTTTGCAAAAGGTATAAATTATCCTGACCTTATTCAATTCTCTCCTCATAATGAAGTAAAGATCCAAAGCAAGAACATGCATATTAAGGTCAACTAGCAGTGGCTAAAAAATTATTTGGAGGATATAGGAGAAATTTTTTAAAAATCCTCTATTGCTTTCATCGATGCAAGCTAATGTAAATAACCATCCGGCTCAAAGACGTTAAAGATAACGCTAACTAGGAGGCAACCCAGCATACAAAAAAAGAAAAGAGAGTCAAAAAGTAATCACCCACGAGGCAAATATTTAGGGAAGTCCTCAATACTCAATTTTTAATTTTAATTTTTCTTTTTACATTGAGGACAATGTAAAATTTAAAGTTGGGGTTGAATTTTATGAATGAATGATTGAGCTTTGTACTAAATACTCTGATTCTCCTCAATGCATGCATTATTTATTGCGTTTAAGCAAGTTGTGTGATTGCTTGTTTCAAATTTATGTTTTGAGTGACTTGTTAGAGTAGATAACACTAAAAGCCTATGACTTGATTGCCTTTAAAATTCTTTATAGCTTTTGAAACATGGATAAAAATTATATTCATGTGTGAATTTAACTCTCTTGTAATTTATATTTTATTTGAGAATCCTGAAAAACTTTGAGCACTCAAACCTTAAGCATTTGACTGATTAAGTATTTAGAGAAAGTTAATGTGACTTTAATTATATATGATCTCAAAAGGACTCTAGAACTTATTTGATTGTCGCTTGAGGCAAAATCCTAGACTAACACTTTATTAGGAGATGATTTATGCATTTTTGGATAGTTTGAGCCTTTTAAGCATACCTATAAATTTTTATATCCTTAGTCTCCCTACTTTGAGCATAATTGAACCTTTACTTTGGTACCTATATTATTAACTAAGCCAAAAAATAGAAATATCTTTATTTTTACCCTTTTCACTAATATGCATGATTATTATTGAAATATTTTGTTAAGAGATATATTGTTAAAAGGGTGGAAGGGTAGAGCATGGAATGCGAAGAAAAAGGAAGTTAAAAAAAGAGAAAAAAGGATATATAAAAGAAATATATATGTCTATATATATATATATATATATATATATATATATATATATATATATATATCTCTCTCTCTCTCTCTCTCTCTCTGTGAATGAGGAGAAAAGAAGTAAAAAAAAGTTATGAATGAAAATAAATAAATAAATAAATGAAGTAATGGAATGAAAAAGGGAGTTGAAAAATAAGTTTGGGGGAAAATCTCTTGATAGAATCTAGAAGCTCTATAAAAGAATTTACAATGAACATGTGTATTTGGGTGATTTAAGCTTAGTTTAATATCATTTATCTTACCTTGAACCTAAGCCACATTAGAAGCTTAAGGAAACCCTTTTGATCCTAGGTGTGGTGCTTAGTCTACATTAGTGGAGAGTGACATGAAAAATAAGCCTATGAAACTCCTAAAACTTCAATTATCTAGAGATCTTCCCTTAAAGTATTGAGTTACATAAACTCATCTGAGTGCAAGAAGTTAAGTTTCATAGGGTTATTCACACACACACTTAGAATTCAAAATGGTGAACTATACATTGTATTTGAGTTGCATTTATACATGATTATATTTTTTTGAAATTTTCTTGAGCTACAGATTCTTTAAATTTCTAAGGCAAAAATTTAGTAAGTCAAAACAATTTAGCACTCAATGAATACTTTTGAATTTTCACTAATTTTATAGTTTTGCTTGAGGACAAGCAAAAAGCTAAGTTTGGGGGTATTTAATGAGTGAGTTTTATATTCATAAATTAATTATCTTTATTTTAGAATTTTGTGATTTTTTGAGTAAATTATGTTCGATTTATGTGTGATTGTGTGTTTATTTTGTAGATAGAAATAAGATGAAGAATTGAGAGAAAATTGGAGAAAAAATACGAAGGATTGTATATTTTTGACAGCTTTGACGTTGTTTCACTAATCTGGACATAACTTATTCATATGAGCTCTGATTAAAGTGATTCAAGTGGCTATGGAAAGATAAGAAAAAGATACACAACTTTCATTTTATGAGTATTTTGTAATTCAATGTCACGACACCAGGAGAATTAAGGAGTAGTGTCGCAACACTAAGACCCAATGTCGCAACGCCAAACCGAAAGCCACGATTTTGTATTTTGAATTACGCAGATACAATGGGCTGAGATATTTCTTTAAAAAGGGGACATAGGATGCGAAAGGGAGATGGGAAAGATAGAGGGCAAGAAGAGATCTAGACTAGAAGACGAAGATCAGAGTTTTTATTCTATCATCATTTCTTTTTTATTTCTTTTAATTATTCTTAAATGTTTTATTTTTACTTTGAGTTGATTTCATCTTTGAGTATGAACTAATTTTATTTTCTAGGGCTACGATGTAGCCTAATTATGAACTCTTGTAGTTTGAATCTTTTTAATACATGGATTATTCTTCTTAATTGAGTTTCTACACTATGCTTAATGCTTTTAATTAACTGGCCACTACTTAGATGAGGGGTTAATCATAATAAGACCGAGAGGAGATTTATGTGTTTAGTTCATTGTGTAGAAACCATAGATTGCATGTAAGATAGAGATATACTTGCATGGTCTGTGCAGTCTTAATTGAGAACTGTAAGACTTAATGAATTTTTGCTTATTATAATTCACATGGAGACATTGTGAGTTAGCATTCGGAACGTGTTTCTATTTGACCTTGAGAGAGGCTAATGGATTGTTTAGGGTATCTCGACTGTTAATTAAATTATAATTTCTAGGTTAAAAGGATTGAGAATGCAAGAAGCATTAACTAAGGTAAATTCGAAAACCCTAGAGTTTTCATTAAATTTCTCTTCACAAATATTCATTTTTCGTTATATTTCTTATTTTTATTTTTATTTTCATATTTAAAATCAAGAATTCAGATATTTAGTTAGAGTTGGAATTAAAGTAACAATCCTTGTGGGAACAATACTCTACTCTTAATTTTTATCACTTGACAATAATAATGTACGCTTGCACTCAAAACGTATATATAATTCTTGTGTATCACTTGATACTCACATGACTGTTTTAAATAAGGCTAATGTATAGTGACTATACTACACGATCACTTACAGTGACTATACTACATTTTAGAAAGCTACTTTATCAAGCCTATCATGCCATAGCATGCCAGATTGTTTTTTACATGAGATTGAGATTTATGTAGTCTAAGTTATCTGAGTCTACACTCTTAAATAACTTATACCAGCAGGGATTTTTTTGACCTCACTGGGTCGTTCTTATGAGTCTTGGGAGTCTTGAAGGGCATCTCCTTACTCAACACACATCCTTTTGTCTTTTCAAGTGTTTGGTTGTGGATTAGTGGATGATGAGCCCTAATAAGTCTCATCATAATTATTTGTAAATTAGTCACATTGGCTCTTTTGGGATAAAGTGTCCAGGTTTAGGCCTAATGGAAGGGTGTGTTACATCCTCTTACTAAGGAGTGAAATTGTTGTGTTCACAGAGATTATTTGAGAGAACTCAAGATTTGGCCTTGGTCTTTTGGGAAGTCAAAGAAGGTTTGCTACAAGTATGCTTGGTCTTGTGTCCATAAGAGCTTGTTCTCTAGATTCTGGACATATGTCTTATGTTAGATCAAAATGGATAAGGGAGATCTGTCTTGTACATTTTCCAAAAATGATTAATTCTAATGTTTTTCATGCAATTTTCCTATCCACCAAGGGAGTAGAGTGAACCATTCTAGCAATATCCATAGAAATGTGCCTTAGTTTGGAAATTAAGGAGGTGGTGATACATTTCCATGGTTGGGAATTCTATGGCTGCACAATAAAGAATTGTAAGACACCATAAGAACAATAATTCTTCCTCTATGATTGAGACATCGTGTGGATTAATCTTGAGAAGTATTAGGAATGAAGAGTTTGGGAAAAATATGGTGTCATCTTTACCATATTGTCTCTTTTCGAGGATTTTGAACAAGTACTGAAGCAGATTATCTTTGGCATAAGGCTTGATGGTGCTTGGATTAGGATAATGTCCTAGACTGGAGAGAATGTTTCTTTTTCTTGAGGCTGGTAAGCTTAAAGTGAAGGAGGTGGTCATGATTAAAGGGGAAGTTTCTGCTGAGGTGATGACTTTCATATGCTTAGTCTAGATAATAGATTAGGGATGAAGTTATGGTCTCTTTTCATATGTTGGACATCAAAACTATATTTACACAACCAATATTTTAATCTTAACAATTAAGGTTCTAGAAAAGTCTTCTTTTTGAACTCAAAGACCTTTTGAAATGATGGATTATCCATCAGTACCACAAACTGGCATCCCTGTAGGCGAATTCAAACTTTTCGATTCCATATTTTATATTTTACTGTGAGTATCTCTTTTGTAGATTGTGTGGTAATTCCTTTCTAGACTCTTTGAGTTGTCAACTAGCATGCCTGCAGTACTGTTTTCTCCAATCAATCTCTTCAATTAGGACTGCTCCTAGTTTAGAAGCCTAGAGAGAAACTCTCAAAATACTCTAAAACTCAATTCATTCAATGATACTTATACATGAAGAGATTGACCCTATTTATACTAATCCTAGAGGCCAATTTAAAGTTACTAACAACTGTTAATGAGTTATAAATAAAATAAATTACAATTTAAACACAAATTGTAAAAATGGAAGCTTGTCAAAAATGGTGGTTAGGTGGTTTAAAGTCAAGAATAATGGATCATGCATTGGAGAAATAAGTTGGTTCATGCATGGTTGGTAGAATTCATATGCTAAAGGATTTGTCCATATCATCCTCCCCAGGTTGGATATAACTCGCCCTCGAGTTAAGTTCTATTTCATCGTCCAAGTATAGTGAAAGATCAGGGACATTGAAGGTTGCAGAGACGCCATAGGGTCCTGGCAATTTTATCTTATAAGCATTGTCGTTGAATTTCTATACAACTTTGAATGGACCATTAGCTCTAGCGAACAGCTTGGCATTTGGTTGATTTGGAAATCATTTTTCATAAATGTATCTAGACTAAATCTCCCACTTTAAAAATTTGTTGTCTTCAGTATTTATCACACTGAGCTTTATATTTTGAGTTATGTTTCCTAATCCTTTCTTGGACTAGTTCATGTAGCCTCTTTATTTTTTTTGCTCTGCGTTCTGCATCTGCAATATACTATTGTTTATTAGATGAAGGGGTTAAGTCTAACTAACTATGCGGATGAATGCCATATACCACCTCAAATAGGCATTTCCAGCAGCTTGATTAGTTGAATTGTTGTAAGAAAATTCAACCTATGTGAGGACAAGATTCCATTGTTTTATATTTTTACCGACAAAGCTTCGAAGTAGGTTTCCCAAAAGCATGTTAATTGCTTCAGTTTGTCCATCTGCCTGAGGATGACTGGCACTACTAAATTGAAGCTTAGTACTCATCTTCTTCCACAGGGTTCTCTAGAAGTGACTTAAGAACTTGACATCTCGATCAAAAGTGATGGTTTCAGAATGCCATGAAGACGAACAATTTCCTTGAAATACAGATCTGCAACTTGAATAACATCATTGGTCTTCTGGCATGGAATAAAGTGGGCCATCTTTGAAAACCTGTCTACCACTACCATTATGGAATCATTTTGACGCTAAGTCCTAGGTAGTCCAAGGACGAAGTCTATGTTAACATCTTCCCAAGGTGCTTCTAGAATAGGAAGTGGCATATATATAACCTTGTGTTTTTGCTTTTGTTCTTTGCCAAGTGGCAGATTCTGCATCTTTGAATATGTCTGTAAACATCTCTTTCAAGCCTTGGCCAATAAAAATTCTCTTTTACTAAAATCACAGTTTTATCTCATCCAAAATGACCTGCTAATCCTCCATCGTGGGCTTCCCAAATAATGGCTTCCCATAGTGAGCACTGAGGAATGCATAAAGCCTTTCCTTTGAACAAAAATCTCCCATGCCTATAGTAGTCTTGGGAGGATTGTAATTTGGTGGCATTCCAAAACTTTTGGAAATCAAGATCATCTTGGTATAGCTCTTTGATAGTCTCAAAGACAACAACTTTAATCTATAGAGGAGAAAGTAGAGTATGACGCCTGTTGAGGGCATCGACAACAGTATTTTGAACTCCTGCCTTATGCTTAAGTAAGAATGGATAAGGCTATAGAAAATCACTCCAAGCTGCATGTCTATAGTTGATCTTCTGTTAAGAATTTAAGTGCTCGAGGGCTTAATGATCAGAATAGAGAATAAATTCCTTATTCAACAGGTAATGACTCCAATGTTGTAGGGCACGAACAATGGCATAGAACTCCTTGTCATAAGTAGAGTACTTAAGTTTACTATTGTTGATCTTTTCACTGAAGAAGGCTATAGGATGACCTTCTTGACTTAAAACAGCACTAGTTTCAGTGTTAAAAGTGTCACAATTGACTTCAAACACTTAGTCAAAATTTGGAAGGGCTAGCACATGTGCTTTAGTCAAATGTTTCTTCAACTCCTCAAAGCTTTTCTGTGCTTGCTCTATCTATTGGAACTTGTCTCCCTTTATACAATTTGTGAGTGAGGTAGCAAAGAAGCTAAATTTTTTTATGAACCTTCTATAAAATGAAGCTAATCCATGGAAACTCTTCACGTCATGGATAGACTTTAGGATATGCCAGCTATTTATGGCTTTGACGTTGCTTGGGTCAACTTGAATACCTTTAGCAATGATGATATAACCCAGAAAAGTAACTTCATTGGTTAAGAAAGAACATTTCTTTAGATTGGCATAGAGTTTTTTCTCATGAAGAGTCTGTAGCACTTGTCAAAGGTGCTTTAATTGTCCCTCTTGACCTTTGTTGTAGATCAAAATATCGTCAAAGTAGACGACTACAAATTTACCAATGAATGGTTGAAGTACCTAATTCATCAGGCGCATGAATGTGTTAGGAGCATTGGATAACCCAAAGGGCATCACAGTCCATTCGTATAGGCCATCTCTAATTTTAAAAGCAATTTTTCATTTGTCTCTTAGCCTAAGCTTGATATGATGGTATCCGCTACGAAGATCAATCTTGGAAAAGATAGTGGCACTATGCAGCTGATTTAGCATATCATTGAGCCTTGGTATTGGAAACCGATACTTAATAGTAATATTGTTGACAACTCGACTATCAACACACATTCTCCAGCTTCCATCCTTCTTGGGTACTAAAATAGCAAGAATAGCATAGGGGCTAACACTTTCCTTATCAACCCTTTCTTTAATAATTCTTTAACTTGTCTTCGAATTTCAGCATACTCCTGTGGACGCATCTGTAAGCTAGTTTGTTGGGAATTACAGCTCCAGGAATAAAGTCAATAGTGTGCTGGATGTCTCGCATTGGTGGTAGTCCTTGTAGAAATTCTTCTGGTACAATATCTGGAAATTCAGTGAGTAGTTGTTCAATTTCTACAAGAAAAACATCTTCTTGATTTGATATGAATAGTAGAATAAAGCTCATAGCCTAGGCCTCCTCTGTTGTCACCTTGAATTGTTATTTTGTAACTAAAGACACTAGTGGCCTAGATTCCTTCTTGTCTTCGTCAAGTTATCTAGGTGGTAAGAGTGTTAATTTTACTTTTACTCCATCTTTGACAAAGGATTAGGTGTTGCCATAATCGTCATATAAGGCGCGACGATCATATTTCTAGGGTCTTCCAGGGAAAAGGTGACATGCATCCATAGGAATAAAATCACACCATACCTTATCTTGGTATTTTTGACCAATGGAAAAGGTCATAAGGTAGCGTTTAGTAACTCTCACTTTGCTTCCTTTGTTAAGCCACTGCAATTTGTATAGATGTGGATGATATTGTGTCGGTAGCTCTAATTTCTCCACCATGTAGTTTGATACCACATTTTCACAGCTACCATTGTCAATGATAACATCACAAACTTTTCCTTGTGTAGTACATCGGGTATGAAAAATATTGTGCTTCAGCCATGGTTCTTCTTCAACTATTGTTGTGTGTAGGCTTCACCTGACTATTAACGATTCTCCATGGTCTGCAGGAATATGTTCTTTATCATACATAGGCTAGATCTCTTCTTCTCCATCTGGTTCTTCTTGGACTCCTTCCTCTTTAAACACTTTAGAAGCTTCCTTAAATGATGGTTATGGTTCTTCAAGTTGGGTAATTTGATGTTATATGTCCTAAACCTTGACACTTGAAGCATTTGGGTGCCCTAGGTTGGCTCTCTTTGGTAGTCTTAGAAGAAGGTTTGCTTGAAGTACTAGGTTGATCTGTTGGTGTTTTACGAGAATATAGAGAATTTTGATGGAGGAAAAAGTTATGTAAGAATACTTTTTGGGTAATTGTTTCTCCACTCGGATGGCTAGATGAATAACATCGTCTAAGGACCAGTATTGTTGGAGCTTAACTAGATGAGCAATACGAGTGTTTAATCCTCCAAGGTAACAAGCTATTGTTTGCTCTTCCCTTTCATGGATGTCGCACTTCCTCATCAACTTCTCAAATTCTTGAGTGTATTCTTCTATAAAAAAGTCTTTCTGATGAAAATTCTGTAGTTGAATAAAATTGTCTTGATAATATTGAGAAGGCAAGAACTTACACATTAGTTCTCGACGCATTTTATCCCATGTCTTGATCTTGCTTTTCCTTTCACGTTCATGCTTTTTTTAAGTTCTCCTACCATATGGAAGCGTGCTTCTTTAACTTTACAGCAATGATCTTTACCTTCTTTTCTTCTAGTATCTCTTTGTACTCGAATATTCGGTCAATAGTTTGAATCCAATCAATGAACTCATCTGGTTGGAGCTTTCCTTCAAAATCTAGAATTTTTACCTTGATGTTGTCGCCTCTATACAATTGTCTTTGAGGACGACGGCTTCTAAATGATGATGAATTGCTATTGGATTCTTCATTATCTGATCGTATGTGTTATGCTTCCAATAGGGCTTGCTGCGTATTTACAGTTTACTGTAATTGTTGGATTTGTCTCCTCAATTCTTCCATTTCAATTTCATGCAAATGTTGTCTTCTTGGAGACATTTTATGAGTTAAAAATTGTTAAAGTACCTGGTAACTGGAATAGTAATCGTAGTCTGTAAACAGCGCACCAAGTAAGTTCCAAGGAAAGAGGTGGGTCATTAATGGACACACTTAAATACCAAGTCTTTCCTAGTCAAAGCTTTCCTTAGACATAAGCTTTTCACAATACCACAATTTCTTTCCAATAACAAGAATCATTCTTTTCTGATGTGGAAGATCAGATGATACTGTAACCACTGAGCATACTAAGAATTTTCAAATGAATCCAGCAATTTCAAAATTTTCTAGAAAAATTGCAATTTTCAAAAGTTTATGGAATAAATGCAATTTTAGAAACTTTTGGTGACTGGCTTATGATGTGGCAATATGTGATCACGTGGCACGATAGGAGTTACTGAAGGATGACACGTAAGGATGATGTGGCAATGACATAATCATCTTCAACATCTAGATTTATGGCGGAGGTAGACAGTGGTCCGGTGAACTTCTGATGCGGCAGACGGTGGTCTGGTGAACTTTCCGAAAAACTTTTTCGACAATGGTGAAAAACTCCAGTCGAAGGTTTTTCAACCTCCTGAGTTCAATGGTGGTGTTAGTTTTGTGAAAAAATAACTCTAAATAAGGTTTTCAGGGGGTGATTGTGGCTCTTCCATAAGAAAAACAATGGAAAACTCAGAATTTCAGTCACTTCTCTCACCTAAACTCAACACCGAATTAAGAAACTTGCTCTAATACCAAAATGGCTCAGAAGCCTAGAGAGAAACTCTTAAAATACTCTAAAACTCAATTCATTCAATGGTGCTTATACATGAAGAGATTGACCCTATTTATACTAATCCTAGATGCCAATTTGAAGTTGCTAATAGCAATTAATGAGTTAGAAATAAAATGGATTACAATGTAAACACAAATTGTAAAAATGGAAGTTCATCAAAAATGGTGGTTAGGTGGTTTAAAGTCAAGAATAAATGGCTCATGCATTGGAAAAGTAAGTTGGTTCATGCATGGTTGGTAGAAATCATATGCAAGAGGATTTGTCCATATTAGCTCCTCAGTAAAAGTCATTGTCATCAATCTACAAAATTCTTTTTGTGTTGCCAGGAATCTTTAAAGGGGGAGGATTTTGAGCTACCTACTTCAGAGATTTTACAATTACTGTTTATTTAGGTCTCCAAAATGGGGACTTTTTCTTAAGCATCCAACTGGACAATTGGTTGGTATATTTAGAGACTTATGGGATAACGTCTGAGATAATTGATGATTACTGAGAAGTGTTAGACCTGCTTGGTTGCAGGTTGTCATTAAGAAATTTTAATAATTCTTGGCCTATGTGAGAGCCATGTACAAGCTTCCTTATGAAAAATGCATACTTGAAAATTCTATTTGGATCTACACCAATTGACTCCTTATCTTTGATATCATTACCCTATATTTTATGGCGAGCTCTAAGAATTGGCCAAATAAAAGTTTATGGGCTTCCTCATCTTTTAAGAATAGTAGGAAGTTCTCAATGTAGACAAGAGTATTGTGTAAAATGGGCTTTAAAATATGAACCATGGCCTTTTGAAATAGTGATGGGAGAACTTTGAGTCCATGTATATGGGAGATACTTCCATTGATATTGGGTATTATGGATACAAAAGGTTGTCTTATATTGATCTTTTAGGTCAGGCCCTATCTTCTAGAATGCTGCCTTAATATCAAATTTTGAGATGAACTAAGGGCTCTTCAGATAAGTGAACAAAGAGCTAGAGTTTAGTTAAGGAAACTTGTCATCTTTTGAAAAATGATTAAGCGAATCCCAAGTTATTTACTCGATTTATTTTCCTCCCTATTTTTAATAGATTAGCTCAGGATTTATTTTTCCTAGCTAATTTTTATAGCATATTTGAAAATTCTTGTAATGTCTTCTTCATCACAACTGATGTGATCCTTAAGTCTTAAGTTTCCACTTTCCACAATGGAAACTGTAATCAAACACAGGAAAATTTGCAAAACATAGATATAAAGATGGTTAAACCTAGGGTTTTTGTGAGACTAGATGATTTCTTGTCATTGTCCACTTCACAAGGAATATTAAGGAAAAGGGGAGCTCTTTTGGCATACATAATGTGTGTGCACGCTCCTATTCTTGATTGCTTGGATTCAAATTTAAGAGCTAGCACTTAAGAAATTTTATTCTTTTGAATGCACCACAATAATGTGAGAGATGCACTCTTACAATTGCCTAAGAAGGAAATTAGTCTTGATTTACATGCAAACTGACCTTAAAATACTCTAACCATATAAAAAAAATGCGTGCTGTAACATCCCTAATTTCGTTTTATGTATTAATAAAAGTACAAAAGTATTCAAAGTAACATCTCTAATTTCGTTTCCTTTATGGATAAACATACATAAATATTTAAGGAAATAAAATTTATTAGACAATTTTTAGATACCTAAGGAAATATAATCCTTAGAAATTCTTCAAACTTACGTGTATGCATAGAAATATTCTAACATTAATGGAATAGGTAAAGAGAGAAAACCTAAGAGGAGGAATAGGTAAAGAGAGAAAACCTAAGAGAAAATATTCGAAATAAACATGCCAAAGAAAGTTGAAATTCTTGGATAAGGAAGATAAATTTTTGTGAAGTAAGTAAATGTCTTAAAATTTAAAGAAGATTGGATTATGGTAATTTTTCCTAATTTAAGAGTTAAAGTTACTAAATTTAGTATCTCCACCCATAAATTGGGCTTTCACTTATGGACAATTCATATTGAAGTTTTCCACTTAACATAATTTTTTTTAGGAAGCCCATTGGATAACCTAAGCAAGAAATAAAACATAGACTTGGACTATGATATAGAAATTGGACCGGTAGCCCAAAAATCATGAAAATGTGACCAAGCCCATTATGAAATGTAGAATTTTAACCAAAATAAAGAAAATGGATAAGAGTGAGCCCAAATCCAATAGTAAAAATAAAAATAAAAATAAAAATAAAGTGATGAGATAACGGTGTAATCAAAATTAGGTGAAATGACATTAAGACAAAAATTTAGCAAGTGGTATGATAATACAAGGCTTTAGGACAAAAAATCTATATCCTACACTCATAATTTTAGCAAGTGGTATGATAATACATAGCATTAGGACAAAATATTTCTATCCCACACAAATAATCTCAACCAAATAATGGAGATTGAAGAGCTAGAAATTTGCCACTTAAAAAGGCAAACCTATCATAATTGATTAAGACAAAAGTAAAAGTAAATGAATCCCTAAATCAAAGGGACCTTGTCCCATATCTTAAGAACATATTATCATAATTTTCAAAATACAAATCTCCTTTTCCTATGCATATCTTGACTAAGGAAGAGGAAGACAAAAACATAAGTTGTTTGTTTTCCAAAACTTCAACCAAGTGTAACCTAATTGTGATAAGGTAGACCCATGATCATGAAAGGTGAATTATTTGGTGGTCTATATAAGAAAACCCACCCTTACAACATTAGAATTTTGTCCAAGTGAGGGAGAGGAAAAATAGAAGCAAGGTAGAGTGAGGAAAGGAGAGGAAGAAAGGAAGAAAGAGGAAGGAGAAGTCTAGGGGACTAAGTGCTCTAGGTAAGTTTAACAATATTTCTTTTTGAAGAAAAGTTTTGAAACTTGTAATATTTATATGGGATTTTGATCATAGAACTTTGATGATTGGTCATGGATGTTGCTATATCATGTTACATATTATGTATGTTTGAATACTTAGGTTGGTGTAGATAGTTCTGCATTGGTATGGATATGGGTGGCAGAATTTTAAGCTTTTGTGTTTTAATTTCTGGAAACATTCTATAGGGAATCTAAACAAATGGTTAACATAAAAAATGTATATTTATTTCTCACGGATTTTTAGCCACTAGAATCATTCAATTTAGAGTTCATATGAGGTAGATATGTTCCGATTAGTAAACAAAGGTCAGAAAATGGTTAATCAGGGAAGAATATGTTAGGATAGCTCCGGTGTTTTAATTTCTGGGAACATTATATAAGGAATTAAAATAAATGGTTAACATATGAATTACAGATATATGTGTCGTAGATTTTTAGCCACTAGAATCATTCAATTTAGAGTTCATATGAGGTAGATATGGTCTGATTAGTAAACAAAGGTCAGAAAATGGTTAATCAGGGAAGAATATGTTAGGATTGTTTTGGTATTTTAATTTCTGGGATCATTCTATAAGGAATTAAAATAAATAGTTAACATATGAATTATAGATATATGTGTCACAGAGGTTTAACCACTGGAATCACTTAATTTGGAATTCTTATGAGGGAGATATGGACAGATTAGTAGGAAGATGTCAGAACCTACCCGAGAAAAAATATCCTGTACTTTGAGGGAGTAATATCACTATGATCTCTTAATATTTCGTTCAATTGTTTAACATAATAGTTTTAGATAATAGTTTTATCTTTAAATGGACATCAAGATCACCTAAATCAGAGTTAAATTGAGGGAGTTATCCTCTGATTAGTAAGAGAAGGTCAGATAGGATGAAAACTTGCATCAAGAAAATAAAGGAATAAAATTAATATTTAAAAAAGAAGAAGAATTTTATAAATGAAAATAATAAATGACTAGTATATGCTATAGCCATTGCCAATGCATGAACTTCTTACCATTCTAAGTGTGTAATTTTGACATGAAAATATTTTGATGAAACATTATGGTATGTGAGTATAAAGAACATGTTATTGCAAATCATATTTTTGGCTATTAATGTAAAAAGAAAAGAAATAAGCACGGTCACATGGCGATCCGTGTGGTGCACCAGTAGGGGATGCCCTATCAACGGTTCTGAATATGTTAATGAGAAAAGAAAGAGAAAGTGTGCCATGTCGGACGGAGCGAGAAAAGCCCGTATCGGAGAGTAGAAAATACTCACCCTAACCGAGGTAGCTTGATATGAGAATAAATTGATAGTCATCATATGATATTCTGAAAATAATTAATCCTGTCATACATGTCATTACTGTACGATTCTCATGTGCATAGATATAGTGCACTCATGTGACCAAAGTTATTTACTGTAGTTTATACAGCTGAACATGATGTGATGAGCTATATTGATAATGATTTATTGTTGAACTTACTGGGATTTAATTCTCACTATATTTCCATGTCATGTTCAGAAAATTAGTTATGCAGATTTTTTTATAGCTCTAACTTTTAGTCCACGTTGGATCGAGTTATTCTATGATGGGCGGATCCTAAATAAAATATTTGTGGGTGAGTTGGCACAAATCCAGGTGAAGGTGCAACCACCCGCACCCGAATCTCTGGAATTTGTCAACCAGAATAAATAAGATGTAGATATTTATGTGTTTGAAATGTTGTACGTACATTTTGATTAATGATGTGTATGTGAACTTTATATTGTATAATAATAAATAAATAAAAAAGTTGTTACATAATTGGTATCAGAGCAGGTTGATCCTAGATGGCCAGTGGGTGGATGGTTATCTGAATCGATCTTATAGTGTCTTGAGTATGTTTGTGGTTGTGCTGTGTAGGGGATCAATGAATTCATATAGGTAAGAAATTACTAGTGTTTCCTATCTATATGCCGAGGTGGTGTTATGACTGCTGTTAAATATTTTTAAACTAACTATTGGGTTTGATCACCTCAATAGCAGTATAACTTTGTTTTTGCCATAGTAGGAAATGGCACCACCAAGGAGGAATCCAGCAAACAATGTGGAGGAAACCCTGCACAACCTGGCCACGGCAATTCGAGATCAAGTCATGACCATTAACCAAATTCTACAATACCTCCAAAATGCTAATAACTCGAATGGTGCTAACAACCGGATGGCTGGAAATGATAACGGCATATTCGAGTTCCTGAGGACTAGGCTAACTTGTTTTCAAGGCGACTTTGACCCGATTGTAGCTGAAAGATGGATAAGGGAGTTAGGGAAAATCTTTGAAGTGATGGGCTGTACTGAGGAGCAGCAAGTAATAGTCGCTGCATATATGCTAAAAGATAAAGCAGAATACTGGTGGCGGAGAGCTAGAGAACTTTTATCTTACCAGGGAAGACAGATCACTTTGCAGGTGTTCAAAGACACCTTTTTGGAAAAATACTTTCCAAGTACTGTGCGGGTGGAGAAGGAGATCGAATTTCTCCAACTCAGGCAAGGCAACATGACCATAGACCAGTACATCGGGAGATTTGAGGAGTTGTCTAAGTTCTCCTCTTACCTGCAATTTAACCTAGATGAAGCATGGAAGGCTGTTAAGTTCGAAGTGGGACTAAACCCGAAGATAAATAATGCTGTTATAGCTATGGAGATGAGGGAGTTTATAACTCTGATAAATAAATGCAGACTCCTGGAGAAGGGTTTGAAGGTAGTAGAGGATGAGAAACAAAGACGAAACTTTTGGAAAAGGAAGAATGGACCACAAAATTCTGGCAAAAATGTCAGAGGAAAAGGACAAGGTACTGGCAAGAGGCCAATGACTATGAGTCATCGACCCTTCCAACAAGACCTTGCTCCAATCAAGTGCACTAAGTGCGGACGCATGCATGGTAACTGGCTATGCTACATGGGACTAGATGTTTGTTTTAAATGTGGACAGAAGGGCCATTTTGCAAGGAGCTGCCCACAAAATATGGGATACCAGCCAGAACATAAGCCTCAGGTGAAAGGAAGGGTTTTCACCCTGAGCGGCCAAGAGGCAGCTCAATCTTCTGAAATGATTCAAGGTACATGCTATATCTATGGATTTGCTCTTATGGTGTTGTTTGACTCTGGTGCTAGTCATTCATTTATATCGAAAGAATGTATTAGGAAGTTTCAGTTTCCTATTTCTGAAACTCCCTATGAACTATCTGTAGTTACCCCCACAGGGGAAAGGGTATTAACTTCCTTTGTATGTAAGGACTGTCAAGTCATCATCCAAGAGAAAACCTTTTCTATAGACCTCGTCTGTTTACCTTTAAGAGGTATTGATGTCATTCTAGGGTTAGACTGGATGTCTAAAAATCGGGTCTTGCTGAATTGTTGTAACAAGACTGTTGAATTTCTATCTCCTACTCCAAAAGAGGAGGTGCATTTATTGATGTTTAATGCCAATCAAGTTAGTAGGGAGTTGAAGAATGGAGTACTTGGATACATTCTCTTGCACTTATCAAATCTAGAAGTTAAAGCGAAGCTTGATGAAATTCCAATAGCCAACGAATTTCCTGAAGTATTTCCATCAGATATTCCACGCTTACCTCCCAAGAGAAAGATAGAATTTTCTATTGATCTCTTACCTGGGATAGGGCCTATCTCTATTGCTCCTTATAGAATGGCCTCGAAAGAACTATAGGAACTCAAGAAATAGTTGGAGGAACTGTTATACAAGCAATTTGTTAGACCAAGTGTATCACCTTGGGGAGCTCCTATATTGTTTGTTAAGAAGAAAGACGGAAGCCTTAGACTATGCATAGACTATAGACAGCTAAATAAGGTGACTGTCAAAAACAAGTATCCTCTCCCTAGGATAGATGACTTATTGGATCAATTGAAGGGAGCCTCTATTTTTTCTAAGATTGACTTGAGGTCGGGATATCATTAGATTAGGATCAAGGAAGAGGATGTACCAAAAACTGCCTTCAGGACTAGGTATGGGCACTATGAGTTTCTCGTAATGCCTTTCGGGTTGACAAATGCACCTGTAATTTTCATGGATTACATGAATCGCATTTTTTGACCCTACCTAGATCAATTTGTGGTAGTGTTCATTAATGACATCTTGATATATTCTAAGAGTGAGAAAGAACATGAACACATCTTCGAATTGTGTTGCAAGTACTGAAAGAGAAAAAGTTGTATGCCAAATTGGAGAAGTGTGAATTTTGATTGTCAGAAGTAAAGTTTCTCGGACATGTCATCTCAAATAGAGGGGTAGCCGTAGATCCTAGCAAGATGGAAGCAATAATTCAATGGGAGAGACCAAAGACGGTTACAGAAGTCAGAAGTTTCATGGGTTTGGCAGGATACTACAGGAGGTTTATACAAAACTTCTCTCGTATAGCCTTGCCATTAACTAAATTGACCATGAAGGGAAGTCCTTTCAAATGGACTGATCAATGTGAAGCTAGATTTCAGGAGCTTAAGACAAGACTGATCACTCCTCCGGTTTTAATTATTCCAGATCCCACAGGACATTTTGAAGTGTATAGTGACGCTTCAAAGAAAGGGCTAGGGTGTGTGCTAATGCAAGACAAGAGAGTAGTTGCTTACGCCTCTAGACAACTAAGACCCCACGAAGGAAACTATCCAACCCATGATCTTGAATTGGCGGCGGTGGTGTCTGCTTTAAAGATTTGGCGACATTACTTATACGGAGCAACCTTTGAAGTATATTGTGATCATAAGAGTCTTAAATATCTCTTTGATCAAAAGGAGTTAAATATGAGGCAACGAAGATGGGTGAAATTTCTCAATGACTACAAGTTTGAGATAAAGTATCATCTAGGAAAGGCGAATGTTGTAGCTGATGCCTTAAGTCGAAAATCAATACACATGGGCCAGATGATGGTGTATGAGATGCAAATGCTAGAGGAGTTTCGAAATTTGAAGCTGGACACTACTTTTTCCTCAAAGAAGCTAATCATTAATGGTTTAAGTATAGGGTGTGACCTTAGAGCCCAGATCAAAGAGGCTCAAGTTCACAACCAATATTTACAGGATCATAAAGATCAAGGAAATTTTTCTGTCATGGAAGATCTAGCAATCATGTATCAAGGAGGGATTTGTGTCCCTCAAGAACGAGAGTTGAGGACTAAGATCCTACAGGAAGCACATCAGAGTAAATATACTGTCCATCCTGGATGCAGTAAAATGTACCAGGACTTAAAGAGGATGTATTGATGGCCAGGGATAAAAAAGGATATTGCGGAGTTCGTCGCGAAATGTCAAATTTGTCAAAAGGTGAAGGTGGAGCATCAAATGCCAGCGGGATTTCTACAACCTATTAAGATCCCTAAATGGAAATGGGACAGTATCTCGATGGACTTTGTTGTGGGTTTACCTAAGACTTTAGTGGGATATGACTCTATCTGGGTAATAGTTGACAGATTAACCAAATCTACTCACTTGCTGCCCATAAAAATTAACTTTTCACTGGATAAATTGACCCAATTGTACGTCCAAAAAATAGTTAGACTGCATGGGATTCCCTTAAATATTGTTTCTGATAGAGATTAGAGGTTCACGTCGAGGTTTTGGAAGGCGTTGCAGGAAGCTTTTGGTACTCAGTTGCGGTTCAGTACTGCCTACCGTCCTCAGATTGACGGGTAGACAGAACGGACCATTCAAACTCTAGAAGATATGTTAAGGGCCTGTGTGATAGAGCAAGGTAAAGGATGGGATAAGTACCTATATTTAGTAGAGTTTGCTTATAATAATAGTTATCACTCTAGTATTAAGATGGCCCCCTACGAAGCTTTATATAGTAGGAAGTGCCGATCTCCACTATGTTGGTTTGAGGTAGGAGAAAAGAACTTGCTGGGTCCTGATCTAGTTCAACAAACCATTGAACAAATCAGGATGATACGAGATAAAATACTCATAGCTTAAAGTCGGCAAAAGAGTTACTATGATAAGAGACATAGACCTCTAGAGTTTGAGGAAGGGGACCATGTATTTCTAAAACTTTCTCCGACCACCGAAGTTGGTAGGTCTCTAAGACCAAAAAGCTAAATCCGCGATTTTTAGGACCCTACCAAATTCTGAAGAAAGTAGGGATGTCAGCATATCAAGTTGCTCTCTCACCTAATTTGTCCAACTTGCATAATGTTTTCCATGTATCATAGCTCTGAATCTCCAGAATTTGTCAACCAGAATAAATAAGATCTAGATATTTATGTGTTTGAAATGTTGTACGTACGTTTTGATTAATGATGTGTATGTGAACTTTATATTGTATAATAATAAATAAATAAAAAATTTGTTACACGTGCATACTTCAACACTTTAGATGCCATGTCAACTCATTCCATTAGCTATTTTGAGAGAGTTTGAATCAATATATAAAAGGGACTCTTGTTAATTTAAAATTTTAGCAAAAAAAAAAGGGTATTAAAACTATTATTTTTATGTCTAAAGTTTTAATTAAACTATAGTTGAATAGAAAATATTGTTTGATAACTATTAATAAAAAAAGAGAGTTTCAGAGAAATAAATAAACTTTTGATTCAAAAATAACTGATTGCTTTAGAAAATAAATTTATTTGGGATGTCGTTTGAAATAGTTTTGAATTAGAAACTAAACAAAATAACAACAACAACAACAACTTTCTTATCCAATTTCAAATTTTGACAAAAACCCTCCGAAAAGTAAAAATACAAATTAAGCTTTTGTATAGGAAAGTATTTGCAGAACGTTAGACATGATCTTCCGCGAAATGTGCTGTTCTCTTGTTCTCTCAATTTCTCTATCTTTCTGTTATTTAATGACCTAATTTATCAATTTTTTGGTCATCATTTGATCAAACCTATATTCGGAACTCTAATATTATGGAGATTTTTTTTCTTATATCATTTGACCCTAGTATCTTGGATGTGAAGAATTATTTAAAATGTCAATTTTTGGTATACAAGTATCTAAAATGTCTGATGTTGTACAAGATACTAGGTTGATACAAATACAATAAATAGGATCTTCATTTCTTTTCTCTTTGTTTACTTAGAATTTCCAAAATGCATTTAATATGAAGGGTACGTGAAACTAGTCTTTTACCTGTGCAACTCACAGTTGTTTTTAGCTTACTCATTTAAAAAAAAAAATTAAAAGTAATAATTATAACATTAATTATGTTTATAAATTTAATTTATTTTTTTAAATTATAACGGACTTTAGCTTTTTAATAGAAATGTTGTTTAGTCAGATTAAGTAATTTGACCAATCTGACTTAACTTAACCGAAGTTCACCTTTACCTTTAAGTCTAATAAATCAACAATTGAACTTTAAGAAAAATAAACTTGTGAAAATACTATCAAGTAAATCAAATAGGGACATAATCATCAAAGCTAATGTGATATTCCATTTTTTATTTATTTATTATTATGAAGAAAATTACCCAAATACCCCTTTTATCTTAGAAGGAAAAGACTAAATTGCCCTTATATAATTTGGAAATGACAACAATACCCCTCCCATTAGTTTTTATGAATGCACACTGCTTCAGAAGAAAATTCCAGCCAGCAAAATGTGTATTTCTCTCCCACCCAAAACCCTACCATTTCCTTCCATTTTGTGTGCCATCTTCATCCAAATTTCCAGCCACTCAAGTCCCTTATGTTAAGGCTAGAAATCTACTGCAAAACCCCTAGGAAGTTTGAAGCAATCCATTGATTTTTCAGCTGAAAAATTCTGCTCTGCAATTTACTGTAGCGTGCTCTGCGATTTACTGTAGCAGCAAGGTAAATTCTCAACTTTTTGTTCTTTTTGCTGTTCTATGGAAATTCTGGGCATAGAATCATGTTAAGGACTTGTTGTACAACTTCTATGCCAATTTTTATAAGTAGAAAACATCATTTGATTACCTAGATCATGGATTTTTACTTCGGTGAACAGTAACATGAACAGTACCGCGCTCAAGAAAATTGATTTTGGATATTCTAGGTTGTAGAGAATGAATTGGAGGTTCAAATAATCCAATAAGTTTTAGGAGTAGTCATTAAAGAATCTATTAGTATGGAAGCTTAAAGTTGGTATATGTATGTGATAGGAATTTTGAAAGTATAAGGAAAATTCTTGAATTTTGGATTATAAGCTAGCTACTAAAGGAATTGGAAATGCATATAAAATTAAAAGTTGGTGTTAGATTGAGAAGTATATAGCTTTAGCCAAATTGATGTAGGAACCAAAAGGTTTGGTCTTGAAAGAAATATGAATTTGTATGTGATGAAATATTAGACTTATAGCATGGTAATTATGTGCCATGCAAGAATAATGATTATGTGATGTTGTATCATAGGTCTCGAAGAAAGTCCTAACCAAGTTGAAAGTTCGCTTAATAGCTTGGATATTGGAAGTGAAAGGAAAAAGGGGTTGCCCTCCATCAATCCCTAAAGTGTGAGTGGATATAATTTACTATAACGCCTTTCTAAATCCCTCTCATGTTCATGCATTTTAAAACAAAATTTTAATTGTGAATAGCATAACTTGAGTTTCATGTTAACATTGATTTATATTCGTAGAAGCCATAGGACATGCAGAACAGACCTCTAATAATCCCTCCTGAGTTTGAAATGAAAATATGGTGTTATGTGACACTTTATTGAAAGTTATAATTGAATTATTTTTTTTTAAAATTGTTTCATATGATTTATGTTATACTGATACTTCATTATTTCATGAATATGGTGAAATTGTATTTGGATTTATGTTTGGAATGTGTCTTTGGGGCTGAATATCATGATTTGTCTGGACTGGAATAAAACTGTTGTATTTCTAATTTTGGAGAATGAATTTCTATGCCGGAACTCTGTCCGGTGAATGTCTTGAAAGGGAGGGATATATTTATGTCTTAAAAATAATTTTAACTTCATGTTTTTCCAATTTTCTTTTCGTTTTATATTCTTGGTTTATAAAATTTGTTTATTATGGAGGAATCATTGTCAGAAACACTGTTAGCTAGCGACAGAGATAGTTAGCCTTGGTGCACCATGTAACCCAAGCTAGCAAGGGAGTTGCTAGCCCCTTGTGCGAACGGGCACATGAGAATTAAAATGTTAATAAATGTGGAGTTGAGGTATGTCTCCTCCAATAGACAGTGGCAATTGGCCTGGTTACCTATGATGAGAATGTGATTATTTACCCGTCCCATTGCTGTGTGCTTGGGATAGTCAACATATGAAAAGGTTAGGGAGTTGAGGAAAGCTCCTCCCAACCTTATGATATGAATGATGAGAATATGGTGATTTACCCAACCCATTGCTATGTGCTTGGGATAAAATGTGTATGTGGTGATTGCCCTTACCAGGCTTCGTGCTTGGGTATAAAAATTATAGTTATGGTTCTACTTTGAGTCCTCCTCTACACATTTTATTTTTAAAGAATTAATTTCTTATTTGATTTTGAAATTATTGTTTATTATATTAAATCTCAAGATCTCATAATTTCTCTTAATCAAATTTATTTACTTTGTTGTTGTTTACATTGATTTAGATATGTTATATTCTTGCATACTTTGTATTTATGAAAACTCGTGCGTATGGTTTATTCTGTTTCAGTTATAGTAAGCTATATTTGCTCACTGAGTTGCGTAAACTCACCCCCTCATATTTTATGTTTTCAGATAGCATTAAAGAGTCCAACCCGCATCCATCCGAACTTGAATAAAGTAGTAGTTTCAGTGGTGAGCCCAATTGTTCTTAGGGCTCCTTAATATATCTTTTGTAATCTTGTTTAT
Organism: Gleditsia sinensis; assembly: GCA_037074535.1. NCBI lineage: Eukaryota > Viridiplantae > Streptophyta > Magnoliopsida > Fabales > Fabaceae > Gleditsia > Gleditsia sinensis. The sequence goes on along the minus strand of CM073463.1, from coordinate 63,726,168 downwards.
TTTCTTTTGTAATCTAGATTGTGCTCCGATGATCATGGGCAGGATCCTGCTTCTGTTGTGTACTTTATGTGTGTTGGTTAATGTTATCTATATACAAGGACTGTATGACATGAATTAGTAAGAAGATGATTATGTATATAACTGAAATGTTCATTTATGATATTGTGTGCTAGGTTCTAATTTTCTATTTTGTGGCTTACGGTTTAAGGGTCATCCCCTTATGCCGTGCCAGTCATGTATCCTAAATTGGGGTCGTGACAGAGTGGTATCAGAGCGCTAGGTTTTCCTGTGATTCATCAGAGCAAAGAATTCTTTGGTAGGACCCTAAGTATGGATATGAGCCGGACATATTTATACTCAGGGTGCTGCTGTAGAATTCTATAGGTTGTTGTCATCTTTCTGTTCAAATTCTTTCTTTCCTAAATACGTTATAATATAGACACTACTAAATGCTTTAATTTTGTTTTTATCTTGTAAAGTTGTAGAGATGCCGCCTAGATTTCGAGGAGCAGTTAGAGGAGCTTTGGGTAGACAGCAAGTGATTGAAGAATCTGCTCAATCTACGAATCCAATTACTAGAGGTAGTGGTAGCAGCAGACCTAGTTCTAGAGCTAGAAGGAGGGAACGGTATATTCGGGTCTCAGAAATACTTAGGCAAGACGAGCAAAATGAGAATCAGGGTGAAACTCGTGAGGCAAGGACATCTCCTCCACATCCTCGAGAACCAGCTATGGCTGAAGTGATTGCTACCATGCAGGGGATGCATAGAGCAATGGAGAATTTAGCTGATTTGTTAGCAGAACAAGGTAGAAGGGGATCTCAACAACCGGAACCAGTTGTTGTCACTCAAGAGCAAGTGGAAGTAACTAAACAGAAAGATAAAAAAGGTGGCGTGCCAGTTAGTTTGTCAGAATTTATGAAGTTAAAACCCCCCACTTTTTCTGGGGCATCTAGTGGTGAAGACCCGGAGCAGTTTTTGGATGCAGTTGAGAGGATATGCAGAGCACTGGGTTGTTCAGATACTAGATCAGTGGAATTGGCTCCATTTCAGTTGTCAGACATAGCCAGGATATGGTTTGATACTTTAGATCGAAGTAAAGCAGCCTCAGCCCCTTCTATGGGATGGAATGAGTTTAAAGAAGCTTTTATGAGACGATTCATGCCAGAAAGTGTAAGAGATGCCCGTGCTAGGGAATTTGAAGAACTAAAACAAGTCCCAGGAATGACAGTAACAGAGTATGATATTCGATTTACACAGCTATCTAGATATGCTCTGCACTTAATCCCTACAGAAAGGGATAGGATAAAGAGATTTATCACTGGATTAATTCGTCCATTGTTCAGATCAGTAGCTCCACAAATGAACCAATTCTCTGACTATGCTGCAGCTGTAGATTGTGCCCGATTGATTGAGACCCGAGAGTTAGCTGAAATAGAAATGCATAAGAAATTGAAGAGAGACCGTGGTGGAAGTTTTAAGAGTGGGCCTGGCTATGAGGCAAAAGGCCCAAGAATGCAAGCACAGACATCCTCCTTACAGATTGAAGCTGGAGATTCTAGTCAGGTAGGAGCTAGTAGTGGAAAAAGGAAAATAAATCAAAGACCAAACAGTCAGTTTAGACCTGGAGCAACTCCATTAGTCAGACCTCAATGTCCTACCTGTGGTAAAATGCATACAGGACCATGTTATAGAAGAACTGTCTCTTGTTATTTTTGTAGACAGATGGGACATATGATTAGAGACTGCCCACTAAGGCAAGGATTTAGTCAGGGAACAACTCAAGCAACTTTGCCACCTATACCAATAGCCGCTCAGCCAGTTAGATCGATACCTGGCCAAGCAAGTAGCAGTGGTGTTGGTAGGGGAGCAGGAAGCAGAGGACAGAGTCAGACAGGCAGAGGCCAACCTAGAGTTTTTGCTTTGACTAAACAGGATGCCCAAGCTTCTAATGCTGTAATGACAGGTATTCTCTTGATTTGCTCACAACAAGCTCATGTATTGTTTGACCCTGGATCTACTCATTCATATGTGTCCCCATATTTTGCTAAATGGATAAGTAGAAGTCCAGATAAGTTGAGTTCTCCATTCATGGTTGCCACCCCAGTGGGTGAATGTTTCTTCGTTGAAAAAGTATACAATTCTTGTAAAGTTTCTATTTTTGGTAAAGATACCTTCGTTGATTTGATCATGCTGGATATGCTAGACTTTGATGTAATTCTAGGCATGGATTGGCTAGCTTCTTGCTATGCAACCTTAGATTGCCACCTTAAAGTGATAAATTTCAATGTCCTTGGTGAATCTTCATTCCAATTTCAATGTAATCGTAGTGAAGCACCAAACAACTTGATTTCAGTTTTACGAGCTCAGAAGTTGTTAAGGAAGGGGTGCCAAGGGTATTTGGCATATGTCAAAGATATAAATGAGCAGTTTACCAATATAAATCAAGTTCCAGTAGTCAGTGAATTTTTAGATGTGTTTCCAGACGAATTGCCAGGATTACCACCAGAACGAGAGATTGAGTTTGGTATTGATGTCCTCCCTGGAACACAACCAGTATCTATACCTCCTTATAGGATGGCACCTGCAGAACTCAAGGAGTTAAAGGAGCAGTTGCAAGATTTGCTAGATAAAGGCTTTATTCGACCCAGCATATCTCCTTGGGGTGCTCCAGTCCTCTTTGTGAAAAAGAAGGATGGATCCTTACGCTTATGTATTGACTATAGGCAATTGAATAAGGTGACAATACGAAACAATTATCCTCTACCCAGAATAGATGATTTGTTTGATCAGTTACAAGGAGCACAATGTTTTTCTAAAATTGATCTAAGATCAGGATATCATCAGTTGAGGATAAGGAAGGAGGACATTCCAAAGACAGCTTTTAGGACCCGATATGGCCATTATGAGTTCTTGGTTATGTCATTCGGGTTAACCAATGCACCTGCAGCATTTATGGACTTGATGAATAGAGTGTTTAAACCATTCTTAGATAAGTTTGTCATCGTATTTATAGATGACATCCTGGTGTATTCGAAGAGTTTAGAGGAACATGAGCAGCACTTGAGGATAGTTTTACAGACTCTGAGGGAGCAACAGTTGTGTGCCAAATTCTCTAAATGTGAATTTTGGTTAGATAGTATCACATTCTTAGGACATATAATAACTAATAACGGCATTCAAGTAGACCCTAAAAAGGTGGAAGCAGTGCAGCAGTGGCCCCGACCTACAAATGTGACTGAGATACGTAGTTTCTTAGGATTGGCTGGATATTATAGGAGATTTGTCAAAGATTTCTCCAAGATTGCCGCCCCTTTGACCAAGTTGACTAGGAAGGGAATAAAGTTTGAATGGTCTGATGCTTGTGAAGAAAGTTTTCAGGAACTAAAGAGGTGTTTGACCACAGCCCCAGTTCTTACAATTCCCACTGATATTGGAGGTTATGCAGTATACTGTGATGCATCTAGAGTGGGCTTAGGCTGCGTATTGATGCAAAATGGAAGGGTAGTTGCTTATGCATCCAGGCAGTTAAAGAAACATGAACATAATTATCCCACCCATGACTTAGAGATGGCAGCTGTAGTGTTTGCTTTAAAGATTTGGAGACATTATTTGTACGGAGGATCTTGTGAGATTTACACAGATCACAAGAGTCTCAAGTACATTTTTCAGCAAAGAGACCTTAATTTGAGGCAAAGAAGGTGGATGGAATTATTGAAGGATTATGATTGTACAATCTTGTATCATCTAGGCAAAGCAAATGTAGTAGCTGATGCCCTAAGCAGAAAATCCATGGGAAGTTTGGCCCATATAGCAGAAGTGCGACAACCATTGTTGGAAGAAATTCATAAGCTAGAAAGTGAAGGGATAAGGTTTGAAGTAAAGGAACCAGGGATATTTTTGGCTCATGTGCAGCTTCAATCTTTCCTAGTTGAGCAGATTAAAGCTAACCAAGACAGGGATGCCAGCTTGCTCAAGATCAAGAATGAGGTGAAAGATAACCAAGATTCTAAATTCTCAGTGGACACTGAAGGGGTATTAAGATATGGTAGACGGTTATGTGTCCCAAATGTGAATGATTTAAGGAAACAGGTGTTAGAGGAGGCACATCGCTCTACCTATACAATACACCCAGGAATGACAAAGATGTATCAAGATATGAAGGAATTATACTGGTGGGATGGTATGAAAAGGGATATAGCTGAGTTTGTTTCCCATTGCCTGACATGTCAGCAAGTGAAAGCTGAACACCAACGACCTGCAGGGTTACATCAACGAATAGAGATACCAGAATGGAAGTGGGAGAGAATCACCATGGATTTCATCACAGGGTTACCAAGGACCCTCAAAGGATATGATTCTATATGGGTAATAATAGACTGAATGACGAAGTCAGCTCACTTTCTTCCTGTGAAAACCACCTATAATGTAGCTCAGTATGCAAGGCTTTATTTAAATGAAATAGTTAAGCTACATGGAGTTCCTATATCTATTATATCCGATCGAGGGCCACAGTTCACGGCACGATTTTGGAGAGCTTTCCAAGAGGCATTAGGAACGAGATTGGATTTAAGCACAGCTTTCCATCCCCAAACCGATGGTCAGTCAGAGCGTACAATTCAGATTTTAGAGGACATGCTCCGAGCTTGCATTTTTTATCTTGGTGGAAGTTGGGATATGTACTTATCCTTAGCTGAATTTGCCTATAATAATAGTTACCAAACTAGCATACAGATGGCCCCATTTGAAGCTTTGTATGGTAGACGGTGCAGGTCTCCCATTGGATGGTTTGAAGTGGGAGAGGCTAAACTTTTAGGGCCAGATCTTGTGCAAGAAGCTTTGAACAAAGTGAAGCTAATTAGAGAAAGATTACAGGCAGCTCAAAGTAGACAGAAGGCATATGTTGACAATAGACGGAGGGAATTAGAATTTTCAGAGGGTGAACAAGTATTCTTGAAAGTCTCCCCCATGAAAGGAGTATTGAGATTTGGGAAGAAAGGAAAGTTAAGTCCTCGATATATAGGCCCTTTCGAAATCTTGGATAGGGTAGGTTCTGTAGCATATCGCATAGCCTTGCCACCATAATTGAGTGATGTTCATCCAGTTTTTCATATATCAATGTTAAGAAAATACCTACCAGATCCATCTCACATTATCCAACCCCAAGAAATTCAATTGGATAAGAACTTAGCTTATGAGGAAAAACCGATGTCCATAATTGATCGGCAAGTGAAAAAGTTGCGGTCAAGGGAAATCCCAATGGTTAAGGTTATATGGCAAAACCACTCAAGTGAGGAAGCCACCTGGGAAGTTGAAGATGAAATGCGAAATATATATCCCCAATTATTTGAGTAATAAGGTCAGTAACTCCAAATTATGCCTTGATTTCATGTGTTACTTGTAATTGGTTGATTTAAAATTTGGGGACCAAATTTCTTAAGGGGGGAAGAATGTGATATTCCATTATTTATTTATTTATTATTATGAAGAAAATTACCCAAATACCCCTTTTATCTTAGAAGGAAAAGACTAAATTGCCCTTATATAATTTGGAAATGACAACAATACCCCTCCCATTATTTTTTATGAATGCACACTGCTTCAGAAGAAAATTCCAGCCAGCAAAATGTGTATTTCTCTCCCACCCAAAACCCTACCATTTCCTTCCATTTTGTGTGCCATCTTCATCCAAATTTCCAGCCACTCAAGTCCCTTATGTTAAGGCTGGAAATCTACTGCAAAACCCCTAGGAAGTTTAAAGCAATCCATTGATTTTTCAGCTGAAAAATTCTGCTCTGCAATTTACTGTAGCGTGCTCTGCGATTTACTGTAGCAGCAAGGTAAATTCTCAAATTTTTGTTCTTTTTGCTGTTCTATGGAAATTCTGGGCATAGAATCATGTTAAGAACTTGTTGTACAACTTCTATGCCAATTTTTATAAGTAGAAAACATCATTTGATTACCTAGATCATGGATTTTTACTTCGGTAAACAGTAACATGAACAGTACCGCGCTCAAGAAAATTGATTTTGGATATTCTAGGTTGTAGAGAATGAATTGGAGGTTCAAATAATCCAATAAGTTTTAGGAGTAGTCATTAAAGAATCTATTAGTATGGAAGCTTAAAGTTGGTATATGTATGTGATAGGAATTTTGAAAGTATAAGGAAAATTCTTGAATTTTGGATTATAAGCTAGCTACTAAAGGAATTGGAAATGCATATAAAATTAAAAGTTGGTGTTAGATTGAGAAGTATATAGCTTTAGCCAAATTGATGTAGGAACCAAAAGGTTTGGTCTTGAAAGAAATATGAATTTGTATGTGATGAAATATTAGACTTATAGCATGGTAATTATGTGCCATGCAAGAATAATGATTATGTGATGTTGTATCATAGGTCTCGAAGAAAGTCCTAACCAAGTTGAAAGTTCGCTTAATAGCTTGGATATTGGAAGTGAAAGGAAAAAGGGGTTGCCCTCCATCAATCCCTAAAGTGTGAGTGGATATAATTTACTATAACGCCTTTCTAAATCCCTCTCATGTTCATGCATTTTAAAACAAAATTTTAATTGTGAATAGCATAACTTGAGTTTCATGTTAACATTGATTTATATTCGTAGAAGCCATAGGACATGCAGAACAGACCTCTAATAATCCCTCCTGAGTTTGAGATGAAAATATGGTGTTATGTGACACTTTATTGAAAGTTATAATTGAATTATTTTTTTTAAAATTGTTTCATATGATTTATGTTATACTGATACCTCATTATTTCATGAATATGGTGAAATTGTATTTGGATTTATGTTTGGAATGTGTCTTTGGGACTGAATATCATGATTTGTCTGGACTGGAATAAAACTGTTGTATTTCTAATTTTGGAGAATGAATTTCTATGCTGGAACTCTGTCCGGTGAATGTCTTGAAAGGGAGGGATATATTTATGTCTTAAAAATAATTTTAACTTCATGTTTTTCCAATTTTCTTTTCGTTTTATATTCTTGGTTTATAAAATTTGTTTATTATGGAGGAATCATTGTCAGAAACACTGTTAGCTAGCGACAGAGATAGTTAGCCTTGGTGCACCATGTAACCCAAGCTAGCAAGGGAGTTGCTAGCCCCTTGTGCGAACGGGCACATGAGAATTAAAATGTTAATAAATGTGGAGTTGAGGTATGTCTCCTCCAATAGCCAGTGGCAATTGGCCTGGTTACCTATGATGAGAATGTGATTATTTACACGTCCCATTGCTGTGTACTTGGGACAGTCAACATATGAAAAGGTTAGGGAGTTGAGGAAAGCTCCTCCCAACCTTATGATACGAATGATGAGAATATGGTGATTTACCCAACCCATTGCTATGTGCTTGGGATAAAATGTGTATGTGGTGATTGCCCTTACCAGGCTTCGTGCTTGGGTATAAAAATTATAGTTATGGTTCTACTTTGAGTCCTCCTCTACACATTTTATTTTTAAAGAATTAATTTCTTATTTGATTTTGAAATTATTGTTTATTATATTAAATCTCAAGATCTCATAATTTCTCTTAATCAAATTTATTTACTTTGTTGTTGTTTACATTGATTTAGATATGTTATATTCTTGCATACTTTGTATTTATGAAAACTCGTGCGTATGGTCTGTTCTGTTTCAGTTATAGTAAGCTATATTTACTCACTGAGTTGCGTAAACTCACCCCCTCATATTTTATGTTTTCAGATAGCATTAAAGAGTCCAACCCGCATCCATCCGAACTTGAATAAAGTAGTAGTTTCAGTGGTGAGCCCAATTGTTCTTAGGGCTCCTTAATATATCTTTTGTAATCTTGTTTATTTTCTTTTGTAATCTAGATTGTGCTCCGATGATCATGGGCAGGATCCTGCTTCTGTTGTGTACTTTATGTGTGTTGGTTAATATTATCTATATACAAGGACTGTATGACATGAATTAGTAAGAAGATGATTATGTATATAACTGAAATGTTCATTTATGATATTGTGTGCTAGGTTCTAATTTTCTATTTTGTGGCTTACGGTTTAAGGGTCATCCCCTTATGCCGTGCCAGTCATGTATCCTAAATTGGGGTCGTGACAGCTAATGTAGTAGTAAATAGTCACTCATAAATAAAGACAATGAAATCTATCTATAACTCAAGAGAAGCAGCATTTTATCATTATAAAGCAATGGCTCACAAGTGGAATTAAAGTTTATGATTTAAACAAAGTACATAAACTCTCAATACCAACATCCTTCCTAACAGATTCACAAGTGATGGTTGGGTAATCTTCATTTGCTGAGTCCTATAAAGGCAAATTTGAAGTTTAAATTTTTATTTAAAAGTAAACATTTTCATCATAAATTGATGAATGCTTAAATAAGTTCGCCACGATTGATTGCAATTGTAATTACAAATTTTCCTATCAATTCAGCCTAATCATACATTAATTTAGAGTAGTTATGATTCTACCAAAACTATCAACAATAACCCATAAGTTTATAATTCAAGTGATAAACAAGTTTAAGTTCAACAGTTGAAGGATCTCTGCAATATCAACAATTCAAGTTTACAAAAAAATATTTGTGAAGAGAGATAGTTTCAATACTTTAAACGAGATTAATACTAGATTCAAAAAGTGCGGGATACTCATATTATCTAAAGAATATAAACAATAGAATATTACACAAAATAGCATAATCTAGAAGTGACAGCAAGTTATGTCATAGGCTTTTCCACTCCTTGGCAAACTTGTTGCACATTCCAATTTTGTTTCTTAACACCTCAAATTTAACTTTACAAAAGGCCATAGTTAGTATGTCTGCAACATACTCTTTTGAACTGTAATGCTTCAAATTGATTGCCATATTCTATTGAGCTTCTCTAACAACATGAATCACTCCCCCAGAGTACCAAGTCAACAACTAATAGCCATATTGATTTCATCCTTTCAAATAGGCTTGATTATAGTTTGTCCAACTTAAAAATAATAGATTTATAAAAAAAATATTAAAATCCAAATTAAATTCAAGTTAAGTCTCATGTTTTTTTTTCAAAACAAATTTAAGTTTAGCCCCACTCAAAATATATATATATATATATATATATATATATATATATATATATATATATATAATTTCAAAAGAAGACTTAATTTTTCAAAGTGTATATTAAAAAGAAGTATAAATCTATCATACACTTCTCTTTTTTCTTCTTTTCTCTTGCTGCAGCATGACAATTTTTCATTCTACCATAATGGAATGGCATTTTGTTGCCATTCATTAAGTCATGAAAAAGGTGAAAAAATGGTGACTAACTTGGTTCCACTTTCAAATTGAAATCCAAGCTGCAAATCCAATGAGTCGCAAATGGTAGGTCCAATTTTGAACAAGGTTGGTGGGGTTTGACAATGCATGCATGATGGCTAACTTGTCTTCTAAAAGCCACGTTCAAAATTAACAAATGCATGCTACAAATTACTTGCATATATTCTAGCCACTAAATGACAAAAATGCATGCAAATATAGTATGGGAAAAATCAACAATAGTGGCTCATTCTCTCCCACATTAACCTTTGCATGCCTTGGAAGTGGCTACCCATTTTCAACCAATGTGGCTAATCAACTTTCAATAAATATGGCTACATTAAATTCAAGCCACAATTCAACAAATCTCCACCTCGGCTTAAATTTTTATCAAACTCCAACTTTGTGAATTCCTAACCCCCTTCTCCAATGCTCACTAGGAAAATTCACATTACCACTAGTGTTCGGAATTTGTTGAAATACCAAACTAACATCTATAGTACCACGAAAATAATGAAAGATCTATTTCACAGCCTGCCAACACACCTTGCTAGAATGCAACGTATATCTAATAATAGCATTTGAAAGATCTGAACATGCGCAAACCATAGCAAACATAATGCTTCAAAAAAAGGTATCTAGCACCACTTGTTGATAGAAGAAGCACATGACCCCAAAGATCAGAATAGATGTATTCCATTGTGTCCTCAGTCCTATAAACTACTGAATTGTGTAACATTACCAATTTTATTTTAATAAATAATATTGAAGTATCAATTTTTAATATTGGAGGGAAGGAAAAATAGTAAAGTAAGATATTGGGAAAATCCTAGAAAATGATAAAAAGCCCTAAAAACAACAAAGTGATTTAAATAACTAAAAGGAAAATTTTACTAGGATAATCCCCATAAGGTGGACTGAGATGAGTTAGTTTTATTATCCTTTAGTTAGATGTCCATAGGAAATAAATAGAAGAATTTTTATTCTTGAAGAAAAATTAGAAGAGTAAAATTGGAATTTTACAACTTCCTAGGGCTAAAACCGTGCACAAGAAATTAAACTAGGGATGCGCCTTTCATTGTAACCTTAACACCAATTTTCATTCTTCTAATAGAAAATTAAAGTATTTGGAGTAATTAAGAAATCCAAACGAAGCCTAAAGTAATGGAAGGTTAAAATGTAATGGTAAGAGCAAGTTAGGAAATAAATGGTAGTTAAAGGGGCATAGTTGGAACTAAGGTGAATTATAGACCAAGAAAGCAATATTTTATTATTTTTGATGAGGAAGTCAGCCAAGAGCATTTTAGAAGCCAAATTTCGGCCAAGGAAGGGGAAAGGGAGAAGGAAAACCGAGAGCTAGAGGGAGAGAAATAAGAAGAGAGAGAAAGAAGGAAGAGAGAGAAAATGAAGAGGAAGAAGGCCAAGGTGCAGAATTTTTGTGGAGAAGGAAGAGAATGTGGCAGCCTAAAGGAAGGAAACCAAGGGAGCTAGGCAAAATTCTCCTAGGAACTAGGAAAGCTAGGATTTGGTAGGTTTAACAATAGTTCTTCATTCAATTTCCATGTCTTTTGGAAGATTTTAAAGCGTTTTAAATGTTGTATATGAATTATATGTGATGTTGAATTATGGATGTATAAATGATGAATGCATTGTGTTTGTTTTTTTCCTTGGAATGGATGGAAATAGATACTTGGAATAGGTGGATTTAGGGGCTGTTCTAATAATAAAGATTATGGTTCCTCATAGTATAATGGAAAAATGACATGAAACAAAGGTTAGCTATATGCATGAATGTGGAATTTGAGTTAGAATTCAAGGAAAGGAAACATGCAACATCCATAAGTATGTATGTTGGCCGAAAAACTTGCACCCCTTTATGTGAAATGATGGTGTGACACTACTAAATGCCCAAATGATTAATTAAGAGTGGAAGGAAACAAATGGGACATGAAATTCCACGTTGGCTGAGACATGGAAGTGAGATAGGTAAAAAAATATTACCATTACCTAGGGTTTTATTTCGTGAGAATAAATAAAGGTTAATGGATGATGACATTAAAAAAATTAATAAGGCATTGTATCCATCACATTTCAAGTAATAGAAAGGTAAGAAATAACCTTTAGAGGAACCTTAAGAAATCAAATCATATGGTGAAGAATAGAAGAAATTACTTGTAACGCCCCCAATTTTCGAGCACGTTAAACAAATTTTTTTTCCACAATCATATATTTTTCTTAACATGCATAACACTATTCTTTGTCATAGAAATAGATACATATAGGTTCTCTCATGTATATACGTAATACAGACCAAGATATAAATGTCAAAGTAACAACAAAAGCAAAGATCCTGCCTGTAGTAATCAGAGCACACTTTAGAATACAAACACAGTAGAATTCAAAACTATGAGCCTTGAAAGCAACATAGACTCACCCAGAGAATATGTCACCTAACTGATCACCTATCTGCAGAATTAGACTCTGTATTCTTATATGAAAAATGTGGAAATATCGTGTAGTGAGTTTGACAACTCAGTGAGCAGATAATAACTCCTATGATCTCTTAGGTCAGCATATGGATGTACTCATGTTTTAAAATTTGCCACTTAGAAAATACAGTTCAGAAGTATATCCATATAGGACTCGTATTTCAAATATTTTCAAATAAAATGATATTCAGATATTCAAACCATATTCAGCATGGTATGGTCATTAAACAAATGTTGTTATGCTCAGTTGTATAAACTATAGTAAAATAACAAGTTTTTGAGATAAAGTTATAAACTTTTAAAATGACATGTCTCATTCGGCAATCTGGTCAACCCAATTTAAAATGACCTGCCTCATTTGGCGATCTAGTCAACCCACACACACATGTACTATACGCATAGTGACCGATCAACTACAGTCACAATAGTGATCAGAGAATGTGAGTCCATCACCCATCTACCTCCTCACATTACCACTGTCACCCAGTTGGAGCGGCCCTCCCTCGACTCACTCAAGCTAATAGGGCGTCCCCTATTTGGTATCGTCACAAGCCATACAACCTGTCGATATTCATTCATACATATAAATACATATATATATATATATATATATATATATATAAATGCATATTCATCAATGCAATGTAAAATTATCAAGCAACTCGCCATGAACTTTACGTTTGTCATTCCATCATAATCAGTAACTTTATAGTTTTACAAATTAATGCCGCGTGCATAAATATTCACTTTATCATTTAATGAGAAATACATGTGAAATCAGATATACCATGAATTCAGAAATTCATTTTCAAAACTATACTCTTCTCGAACTATATTCCAAATTGTAAGTAATTCATATAATTTTAATGCATTTCAGAAACATAAAGTGTAAATATCTCATAAACATAATCAAATACATGCTTAAAGATTAAGAAGAGTATAGGAAAAGTCATAGAAATAATAATCTACTCACAAGGTAAGGGCTTTAGATTAGACAGCCCTAAAATACACTTTTTCAATCTATATTTGACTAAATAGACTTCAAAAACACGTTCAGAGGGTCCAAAATTGAGAAAATGACTCTGGAAACTTGGTCACTATTCATGGCCGAAAAATACTATTCACCGTCGGAAAAACACTATTTATCGCCGAAAAATACTATTCACTAAGAGCAAAAAGTTGTCAGATAACTGAAAAATTTCATATCCTAAGGTTCATCTAACTCTTGAATTTATCTACGGTGTCAGATTTTCAATTTGAAATATCTAAATAAGAGTTTCAGAGTTTACCTTTTTATGAGATTTTCTATTTTTGATCTACGGTAATTCTACGGCTGATTTGAGAAATTACTTGGTCAAAATCGTAGTATTCTCCGTTCTGAATTCAGTAATACCCTTAATTTAGAGATGAGATGCTTGTAGAGACTCCAGATCTAGAGAAAAAATATTGAAGTACTATTTACACTATTCACTATTCATTCTCTTCCTCCCTTCCCCCTTTTCTCATTTTTATTATAATTATTGTTATTATTATTTAATAATTTAATAATATAATTTTATTTTTTATATATTCATATAAATATCATTTTTCATCCTAAAACATCTCAAAATTTTTTAAAAATTTACTTTCTCATAAACCTTTAGTTAAACTCTTAAATCATGATTTTTTTTTTATAAAAATTTTAATAAAACAAATCACAAAATAAATATCTTTATACATAATAAAAGAAAAAATATTTCTAAAAATACAACAAAAATTTATTAAAGGCTAATATAATTATTTTAAGTAAAACAATAATTACTTTAATTAAAAATATATTTACTTTTAACAGAACATAATCATTTTTAAACAAATAAAAATATATTTGTTTATAGCAAAAAATTATTATTTAAAAATAAAAATTACGGGATGTTACATTACTTATATGAATAGTAAAAGTGATCAAATGAATAGTAAATTTTACCATATAAATAGTAACTATGGTAATTAGTAATAAAGATTTAAAAAGAACCATTAATTAAAAGGATGATATTAGTATTAAATTGGAGGATTATAATACACATCAAAGTGAAGAGTGTTAAAGTAAAAGAATTTGAGAAGGAATACTATAGTATAAATAGGAATTAAATATCCATGAAATCTATAGTAGGCCGAAAAGGAGGTAAAGGAATTTATCCAAATTAAAACAAAGTAGGCTAAGAGTTAAATGTAATATTTTAAGTATAAAAAGGTGAAGAAAGGAAGTATTAAATTGAATTAGATTAAAAATGTGTTATCAGGAAAATTATACAATTAAGAATAAAAGGAAAGGATAACTAGATAATTAGTTAAAAAAAATGAGCCGAAATTGGAAGTAAAGGAATTTGGGAAAAAAATTAAGGCATATTAATCTAAAGCACAATTTTGTTAGTTGAAGAATTAGAAGCGTAAGCCTATACTATATTATTGTTTATAAAGTGTAACAAAAGACAACCTCGTAAAATTGAAAGGGAAAAACCACATGCATTGACTAGTAAGATTGAATATGAAATTATAAGAGATAGTTTACCTCCACCATTCCATAGTACTAGTTTCATAAATTCTTGCAAATATATGAAGGCGTGAGTAAAATATGCTATTACATTGATACATATTTACCAAATAATTTGAGATGTTGAAATGGGCACTTGAGATGTATAATATCAATGACAAGCATACTTAGTATATATTTATACTATGGAGGAAAATATTATGGCCAAATATGAAGATGGGAGTAGAGAATATTACGAGGATGACCCTTGCCACAGCAAGGTGACCAGGGAGGGTCATATAGTTTTATGATGGTACTAAATAGGAGACATCCTATTAGTCTTGAGTGAGCTTGGATGAGTATAGCTCACTCTGACTTTGTAACAGTGTATATGAGAGAATGGCTCATATTACCTTATTAGTGAGATAGAAAAGATGAAGAGTAAGTAGCTATTATGTATAAATATCTATTATAATTGTAATTGTATAGAATATGTGAAGATGAGATGCTAATGCATAATGTGTCTTTAACATGATATTTGCATTCATTGTACATCTGTTATACATGACTAGTAGTATTGTAGCATATACAGCTAGACATAATCTTGTGAATCTCATTTATCATATACTATACTTATTGTTAAACCCATTAGGAACTCCTGGTCTCATTATTATTTGGTATTATATTTAGATAAAAGCAATTAAGATACTGACAGTGTTCCTATCAGTGGGTAAAAATACCCAACCTAGACCAGTTCCCTATTGTCCAAGATGTAATAGTGATAAGTATGTTCGAGATGCTGGCATATGCACCTTCTCCTCCACCCCTTGCCCCTGAAGAGTAGTATGTTGTTAGTGGTTTGACTCATATATATAAAATAGTGTATATGACTATGTGAGTCACTGTACTTTTATAAAGGTACTTGGGTACCCTCCTGCTTCTTGTACAACAAGTAGTATCTCAAGTTAACCTCTGTAAATACACTAATTCACTGATGTAACACACTAGCTCAGCCCTAATGAATTATGCTCTACTTTGTACTTTGGATGTTGTCTATTTGATATTTCTTTTATACTTTCATTTCACTTGTGTTACCTATAGAATTTTTGTTTACCAGTTCTAAGAAATCAATCAGAGTCTCAAAAAAAAAAAAACAAAAACAAAAAACCTGGGCTCCGACAAACCGAACTTGATACAATGTTCACAAAAGTCAAGTTCTCCAATCTTATGCCTATTTAGCATGTCATGTTCGCTCAAAATAAAAATCCATGTCTCAATCGTATGCCCTAAATGCATATGTCACAAATGAGCAGTATCTGAATCTAGATTAGATGATGATACAGATGTACTACCAACTACCATGCTTCCCAGAAGTAAATAGACACCACTGACCAATCTCTATTTGATCACAAGGGCTCCACGTGAAACTTTTAACGCTTCACCTTTAGTGAAATACTCATAGAACATAAGCTTCATCAAAGTTTTTTATAACCACACTAGCTGCATTGCCAATGCTTAGAGCACCATCTGTAGACTCCCTTTTCTCTTTGAGTCTTAGACATTCCGCTTTCCAATGCCCTTCCTCCTTGTAGTAACAACATCTACCTTTTCGGGATTTGAATTTTCACTCATCTCCATTTCCACTCAAGCTATTATCTTTATTTCTACCTTGAGCAACCAGACCCTCAGCCTAGTCTTCACTCTAGTTTTTAGAGACCCTTTTTTTCAATTGACAGGAATTCACTGACCGCCCAACTTGGGTTGCTCTGAAACGCAAGAGTTTCAGCGGACTTTCAAAGTGATTGATGCATAAACAGAGCACAAACTTAAACATTCAATTTTTTGTTGCCCTTTGATTCTTTCCACCATATGAAAGAATGAAGGATGGAAAACAAGGAAAATATCAAATGAGAGGCATTTGGTGTATTTAAGCATCCCATAATACAGTTTCTAGGGGCTGCGAAATATGAATATGCTGCACCAAAATGAATATTTTCTCCTTGAACCTTTTTTTGTTGCTCCCAAAAGCTGTATTATGGGATCCCTGAATAGAGTTTTAAACTGAAGTAGAGATTGTTTGGTGATGGGGTTCATGTAGGGGAACAGGGCATGCAAATGGGAGGAGAACAATGCAAGTAAGAGAAAGTTTCTATGTATAGTTGGGGAAGTTCTACTCCTTCTTCTCACCTTTGTCTGGCTTTTTGTAGAAGAGAGAAAAACAAAGAGGAAGAGAGAAAGAGACCTAGAGAGAGAAGGTGAGAGAGCTTCTGTTTGAGAACAAGAGTAGAAGAAAACAAAGGATAATAAGTAAGCAAGAATAAAAAAATGTGACATAGCATGCCACATAAGGATTTAACAGAGTAGAGTTGACAAATAAGACAGGGATATATTTAGGGATTTTAGTGAGGAAAAAAAAGTTTAAGGACCAAAATAAAATTCTAAATAAAGGTAGGGGACAAAAATGCTAATTTAACTATAAATTAGATATTCTTCAGTGTCTTGTTTAAACATGGTATGAATGCTGGATTTGTTAGTCCATCAATATAAAGTAGTACAAAATATCCACTATAAATAGAGCATTAGAATAGAATAAGAAGACTATCTGTAGATTATAACTCACATAGTTTGATTGATTCACCTAGATTTTTCTTAATTTTTTTTTCTAGTTTGCTTATATACTATCCCTTTGCACTTCAGACTCTAAGTAAGCCAATCAAACTATGTGAGTTATAATCTATAGATAATCTTCTTTTGGCTAGTGTTTCCTGTTTATAGGATAAAAAATAAAGGAAAATTTAGGTTGTGTTCTTGAAAGAAAAGTAGTTGGTTTATGTAAAGCAATTTCGGAAAGACTTGGATATCGTTCTTTACAGAAGCATAGTGTGAAAATCAATTAAAAAACAAAGCTTATAAAAAGGACATAGGGTCAACAATTTAAATAGAACCTCTAAATATTCCATTTGTACTCTTCAAACCCATCAACATTTTATATTGATCACTTGTTACATAGATTGTGTTGTTGAACATGTTGTTTTCAATTGTTTAAAAAAAAGTACAACAATCTCAATTTGTTTTTTCAGAAATATCAAAGCTTGAAATAATCCCTTCACCTATTTCCTTTTTATCTATCCCTTTCCCCCAACATTAACTTTTCACCGTTGGTTGTGTCTTCTTTGGATCAGCTTCTTTAAATTCAGTTTAAAGGGTTTAATGAGAAGGAAAACAAAATCTTGTGGCAATGTGTGGTTTATGGGATTTGTGGATTGTGTGGTTGGAGAGGAATCCCTTCATCTTCAAAGGCATATTTTTGCCTTTAAAATCGTTATGGGATAGAATTGTATATTTCTCTTCCCTTTCGTGCTCGCATATTAATATATATATATATATATATATATATATATTAAGAGAAGTACTATTTTTTATATGCAAAGAGATTGAAGAGTTGTTTTACACTAATTAATTTATATGGTGCTTCTTGTTCTGTTTTGAATTCTTTTTTGTTTTTTCTGATTTAAGGATTTCCTATCATCCAACAAGTTGCACCTGCGGAACACCATAAAAAAGTGTAATAAAAAAGAAGATGCCAATTATTTCTGTCAAGTAAGGAGTAGTTTTATCATATAATAAAAATGCCTTATGTGACTGAAAATTAAAACTTAACCAATAGTCTTATGTGACATCAGAATTGATAAAAACACAGTTTAAGGGTTGGTGATAGATGAGTCTACCTATTCCTTTGTGTTATTTAAGAATTTAAGAAACAGAGCCAATTGAAATGGTATAAGTGTAGTAAAGCAAATATGAGGACTTGGCTGTAATAAGCTTCACTTCCATAGCATCAGAAACACCATCTTGTCGCCTCTAATAAAGTTGGGCCAAATTGATCGGACCAAGAATGCAAATTGAGTAATCTGCAATTGAACATATTACCTAAATTGAGTTGTGAATTTTGAATATGCAGCATATATGGCATGAGAAACAACTTTGCCTAAAAACTGTAGTGCTCCCTCTCTTTTTCTATTATAATAATTGGATAAGTTCCTTCCATCTGATTTTCTCAAGGAAACCCAAAATTTTGCTAGTAAATTATAAATTATTTTGTTATGACTTGTTTTCTTGTAGTGCCTTAATATAGACTAAATTAGCCAACATATAAAATTATATCAGAGTTCATTAGAAAATTTAAATTTTATTTTATTGAATAAAATCTTTAATCATAAAAATAAGTTTATTTTGCTTACCACTTTGGCAACTAAAGGATTTCAATGAAGCGAGTTCATCTTCAGGGTGATGAAGATATAAAGTCTGTCTCTCATGTGTTCAAGAAACTTGAAATTAGCATGTCTAAATCTTTTGTTGAAGAAAATGGTAACACAGACTCCCCAAAATCCTACAGTAAATCCAACACCCATGCCAATATAGAACCCTGACAATTTTGCAGATTCATCTTCTCTATATTGCTTTTTGTTGTTTGATTTTTCTCCTAGTATGCAGTTATTTGGTAGAGGGGGATTTTCCTAGAAAAATTGTTGAATGACAAGTTCAAGTTATTGAGGAAAGATAGCATAGACATGCTCTGTGGAATTAGACCAGACATTCGATTAATTGAGAGATCCAAAGATTCCAGAAGTGTTATGCCTCTAATCTCTTCTGGTATCTTGCCCTCCAAATGATTATGAGACAAGTTTAAAGATTGCAAAGTTGAAAGAGTAAACAACTCTAGTGGGATAACACCAGACAAGTTATTGTTTGAAAGATTAATCATATGCACTAACTTTAGGATGCTACTGTAGATCGACTCTTGCCCTTTCATAAGTAGCATGAGAGTGTCAGGATTCATAAGTGGCATAAAAGTGTAACGAATTATAATGTGAGCGTCTGGAGAAAGAGTTTGAAAATTTAAAGTTCTCCATAGAATGTCAAACCTATGTTCATTTGAAGGACTTGTAGAAATCATGGAGGTCTATTATAGGTAAGATCCAATATAACAAGAGAAGAAAGTTGGCATATTTCTGATGGAATACTGCCTTTGAATTGATTGGATCGCAATTTAAGAGCCCTCGAGCTTTGTCCCATCCAGCTAGGAATATTTCCTGAAAAATTATTTTCTCCTACATCAAGTAGCCTCAAACTTCTACAGTTCTGTAGAGACAAAGGTAAATCACCAAACAACTGATTTTTAGGCAAATGTAATGATTAAAGATTAAATAATGAGCCCATTGAGCCAGGAATTGTACCATTTAGTTTGTTTTTGCCTAAGTTCACATAAACCAAAAATTTCATTTTTTGAAGCAATCTGGAAGTTCCCCAGATAAAACATTGTGTGATAGATCCAGATATCTTAATTGGTTGTTTTCATTCATTGGATGACACAGAAGTGGTGCAATAGATACTGAGAAAGAGTTATGTGCTATCTTTAGCATGAGAACATGTGGTGATAAGCGTGGAAGCCTACCTATGAAATTATTGTTCCCTAGCTCAATTAAGCTGGAGTTTAGCAAAACATTTGATAAGTCCCCATCGATCAAGTTGTTGGAGAGATCAAGAGCATTAGTTCTCATGGCTAAACTCCAAATCTTGTCTTCAACAATGAAGGATATTCCTCAGCTAGAAATGTTCCGATAGTAGAGAGATCCTAGAGAATAGAGCCATTCAGGAAAGATGGATCCTAGTTTTGAAACACTCAAATCAACATACTCAAGTTGCTGAGGAGGGATCTAATTGGAATCCATATTAAAGATCAATTTTGATGAACTCAAGTCTAGCATGAGCAAAATTTCCAAGTTTGAGAGTTTCCCAAGACTTTCAGGAATAATGCCATTTAGGCGATTGTAATTGAGTTCTAAATAGACTAAGGATGACAGGTTTCCTATGGTGGCAGGAATGGACCCATCTAAAGAATTATGATCAAGTTCAAGATTTTGCAGATGTTCGCATTGGCCAAACCACTCCGGAATTTTTCCATTGAGTTCATTAAAAGACAATGACAAGGATTCCAAATTTTGAAGATTTTTCAAAGTGGTATTGGACCTTTTAATAGATTGTTGCTAAGGAAGAGATTAGAAACATTATCACTGAGATTTAACACCGATTTAAATATTTTAGAGTCAAAATAGTTTTCTAAAAGGTCAAGAACTTGAAGTGAAGTGAAATTGGCATACCATCCAAGAGCTAGATTTATATTGCTTAATTGACAACCACTCAAGATCAACTCCGAAAGTGAAGGAAGCATAGTTATAGGTTGAATCCAATGAGTTTCCTTATGTAGATTAATGCCACTAAGATCAAGACTTTTCAGGATGGAAAATGAGAGAGCCATTGAAGATTATCCATATCAAGGGCTGTATTATATGACAAGTCAAGATACATAAGGTTGGATAAATTTCCACATGGAGGGGGCATAGTTTGTGACAAGTTGTAATTTACATGTACATGAAAAAAATGCATAGCTTTGAATTCATTCCCACTTAAATCTAAGGAGCTGAGAAATTTAAGCTAAGATAAAAGTATGTTGATTTCACCTCCCATGCAGTTGGATTTCTCATAACTGTAGGGGCAACTGAGATCTAGATCTATGACTCTGCCTGTGATGCGATCACACTAAACACCAACCCACTGGCAGAAATCTTTCTTGACAGACCAAGAAGAGTGAAAGCTATTTGGATCAATGACGCCTTGTTTAAAGCCTAAGAGTGCTTGTTTGTCCATTTTGTTGCAATGAGGCCTCAAAGTGCTGAGCCTAAGTTGAAGGTGGCTGCATATAGTAACCATATGAAAAGAGTTACAGCATGTAAAGTGGAGGAAACCATGGCCGAAGAAGAAAGAATGGATTGAAAGAATTCTTTGTCCCAAGATGTTTTGACCAATGCAAGGTATTCGAAGTAAGTCCCACGGCTCCTCCAAAGGTTCTTAGTTATCCAATTGCAAGGTTAAGTCCTACATTGAAAGAATGATATTCTAATGTGGGGCTTCTATGAAGCTTGGTTCTCCAACTTCAATAGCTGGCTTTCGCGATATAGCTTTATTAAAAGTTCATATCACAAGACTTCTGCCAAAGTGAGCTACCCGTTAAGCAAGGTCAGCTGAAAAAATGGATGATTGTCATTTTGGTATGGAAACTTTCCAAATGTCGTTTCTCTTCTTTCCTTTCACACTCTGAAATTTCCTAACCGCACCTATCAATCCTTCATGAATATATCTACAAAGAACAGACTGAGTTTACCGGTGGACCATTGAACTTGAGGATTTTTCATGGTTATTACCACCTGACAAAGAATATATAATTTTTTGGGTGCAATTTCCTACTGGTATAGTACCCAGACTTGAATTTGTACCCTTAAAAATACTTTGAAAATCTTCATATCTGAACTCAAAGTGAGTGAAATTTACAAGTATCCATTGTGGATATTTTTGTCATCTCCATCAGTGCAGGGATGAGTACTGACAAATGATCAAAGATGCCACTCTTAAAATATTAGTCAAAAGTGCATAACCTGGACTTTTCTCTTCCTTCTTTTTCTGCATTCATTTTTAGCTTCTTCTTTTTTAATCTTTTTTAACTTAGAGGTTCTGCTTACAAAATTCTTTTTCTCCTTTTCTAACTTAGAATTGCTGAAATGCTTTTAATATAAAGGGAATGTGAAAGTTGTAGCTGTTTACTAGTCTTTTACCCATGCCAATCACTGTTACTTTTAGTCACAAACTATAGGCATCACATTTGTTGAAATTATAAACAATTTATGGTAACCAAGTTAGTTACATATATAAAACGCATTGTATAGCTTATGCAAGTAGTATATGTTGTTTGAACAACCATCCAAACTAAGCGAACCATAAAAGGGTATTTGAACTTTAGTTGATCTTCTCCGTTTTAACCTGTTAGAACTTGCTATGCTTGGTCTTTGGATTCTTTTGCATGACTTTGTGGTGGATATTGTCATTGTCGACCTCTAAAATAGTTCTCGTAGAAGGTGTGATTCTATTGAAGGAGCTAATATCAGTTTCATCATCACAATCAATTGAAACAATATCCTGCAATTTATTAAATTACACCTTTGAAAGAGATAATCAGTCATAAATTGGAAGTAATATAGGGTACAAGAGATAACAATTGGAGATTGAGTTATATATATTTTATTAGTTTAATGAATTATTCAGTCATAAATAGATTAAATTCATAAATAATTAAAAAATAAGAATAAAAAAGAAGCAAAATATATGACATGACCTAATATCAAAAGAGAATCTTTTGAGTAACATATGAAATAAATGAGAAATGACATTTAAGATTAATATAAGTAAAGCTTATAATCGAGTAGAATAGGATTTAAAAAAAATACTTTCTTAAAGATATATAGGTTTTAAATGAGAGTGGATTGCTATTATTATGGAATGTATTAAGACTGTATTATTTTTATAGTAGTGGAGGATCAGTCTTTTGACTACCTTTTATATTTCTTGGTATGACCTGGAGTCATTATAAGAAAAAAGACTTTTAATTACGATTTTTATTGTCATCGCTGAAAAATTAAAATTTGTCACCAAACGTTTTCATAAAGTTGCTATTTATACCTTTATTATTGAAAGTCTTAAATGTCAATTTTTTGAATTGTCACAAAACATTCATTTTCCACGAGGACAAAATTCACCACCAACGGGTGGCTACCAAATGTTATATACCTATATAGTTGCCAAAGTTGATTCTTAGTGACAACGTAAGTAGATCACCCTTGAATCTTTTTTTTAGTGACAACATTTATAGTTTCCATTGAAATTACTTTTAGTGATGACATTAAAGTGTCACCATAAAATCATCTTTTAATAAAGACATTCTTTATTGCCTTTGAAACTACTTTCAGTGGCAATATTAATAGGTCATCATTGAACATCCACTTTCAACGACAACAATCATCATTGAATATCCACTTTTAAGTTCAGTGACAACCTTTTAATGTGCCATAACTACAAAAGGCCACGTAATCTTCAGATTTTATTTTTCATTTCTTTTTAATATGGATTTGATACTTTATTAATAAAACCCTTATAGATTAACTGTAGAACCTGGTGTAGAATTACTCGTAGCATAAATGGTTGTTGTTCTCACCATTATTCCTTTCATTACGTTTATCATACCTGTCCAAAAACCAAAGACACAAAGTGCAGAGTGCAGACCTCCTTATAGATAATCTTAAACTTCTTTGGTTTAGATGTGGAATAGAAAATGTCCAATTTTTCACGGACAAGTCTTAGCAATAGAAAACACAGGACATTTTTGCATCACATTTTCCCCTGTTTTCACCTTTAGTAACACTCCTAATATAAGCCACAATAGCAGGGAAAGCAAGCACTACATCTAAGCAGAAAAACGATAGAGCATGCCTTCAATTATGCTTAGCAACTTAGCATTCATGAACAAGAAATTGGAAACTAGATTACAACCTGTAGTAAAATCACTCAGGGCTTTGGTATTTTCTATCTACGATAGAGCATGTCTTTTCTATCTACCATCTTTATGCAGCATTTTTTTTAATAATTTTTATAAAAAGGCTGGATAAAAAACTTATCACAACCTGCCTAGTTGACCAAAAAAATAAAATAAATACAAGCATAGAGAAACCAAATAATGTAAACAATGGTTATTATTTGTTTCCAAACAACCATAGCTATTCGAGTGTTAATCAAACTAGATGATAGGAACAAGTTTCAATAGACAATACATAGTACACAATTTATTTCAGTGGACAATACATGGTACAAAATTTAAATTATGTTATGATTATTTCGAAGGATAACTTGTCAACATGTTTTAGGCCTAAAACTTGAACAAATAATAGCAAATCATTGTTCATCATCAGGTGCAATAGCTGTATAATTCTCTTGCATATTACTTGTATTCTTTCGGATGATTATAAACCTAGCTCCAGTTTTGAATCAAAGTGATGTAAATTTCTTTAGATCATACCCCAAGCCAACCTGAGTCAATTATACATAGGCTGAAAAACATAACATGGTCTCATAGCTTGCCCACCTGAGTCAATTGATTTCTATAAGGATTTTGTTATGTTGTCCTGTCTTGAATCTTTTGCTTGCTTTTTTTTTTTCTAGTTTGAGGATTTCTTATCATCCAGAATGTTGTACCTGCAGAACACCATAAAACAGTGGAAAAAAAACCAGTTGTTTCTGTTAAGTAAGAAATATTTTAATCATATAATGAAAATGCCTTAGGTGACTAAAATTTAAAACTTAACTAATAGTCTTACATGACATCAGAATTGGTAAAAACACAGTTTAAGGGTTGGTGGTAAATGAGTCTATCTATTCCTCTGTTTTATTTTAGTCTTTAAAATCAGGGTATAGACACGATTTTTTTTATTTTTCTTATTCTGTCGACAATATACTAAAAATTTTATTTAGGAAACACAGCCAATTGAAATGGCCTAAGTGTAATAAAGCAAATACGAGGATTGGCAGTAAACAGGTTCACTTCCATAGCATCAGAAACACCATCTTGTCCCCTCTAATAAAGCTGGGCCAAATTGACCAAACCAAGAATGCAAAATTAAGTAATAATTGTTACAGACTATAAGGCATGAGAAATGACTTTTGCCTTAAAACAACTTTTTTCCTCCTCTGTTCAAGGCCACTAGCACAAAATTATGTAAAATTGTGACCATTTAAGTTACCAGCATTTTTCAAAGCACTTTGGTTCATTAATCAATTACTATTAGTATTATATCTTAATTCATAAGTATAAATACGATTATTCCATTTCAGTTTTAATTGGTGAAATGAATCCCCTAAACATAATTTATATCAAATATATGTGGTAATTATGAGATTTCTCTAATCATTTATACAAAACCAAAACCAAATTAGTCACTCAAACAGTTAATTGAAAGGACAATTATATCATATTTCATTAGAAAATGTCAATTTTATATGACATAATAAAATTTTTAATCATAAAAAGAATTTTATGCTACTTACCACTTCCGCAACTAAAGGATTTCAATGAAGGGAGTTTATCTTCAAGGTGATGAAGACATAAAGTCTTTCTTTCATGTGTTCAAGAAACTTGAAATAAGCATGTCTAAATCTCCTATTGAAGAAAATGGTAACACAAACTCCCCAAAATCTTGTAGTGTAATAACCGTAAAATTTAATGAAAATTTCAATTAAAGAAAATTTGGAATAAAAGAGATAATTTCGAAAATGGGGTTAAGAACCGTAGAAAATATGTATATTTATTACATGGATTAAAGAAGTATAAAGAAAATATGAAAATTTATGTTTTGGCGCGTAATTTTTATTTTAAAATGAATATATTTTTATTTGTTTTAAAATAATTATGTTTTGCTAAAAGTAAGTAGACTTTTAAGTAAAATAATTATTGTGTTGCTTCGAATAATGATACTAGCCTCTAATGAATTTTTGTCATATTTTTAGAAATATTCTCTCTTTTGATATTTATTTGGTAATTTGTTTAATTGAGATTTTTATCGAAAAAAATCATAATTTAAGAGTTAACTAAAGGTTTATGAGAATATAAATTTTTAAAAATTTTTGGGATATTTTATGATGAAAAACAGAATTTATATGAATTTATATCAAAGAAATTCCTATTCTTAATTATTTAATTATTATTATTATATTAAAAAAGAAGAAGCAAATGATACAATGGAAGAAGAGAAACCGGGGGCATCGTCTGCAAAAAATCGAAAAATAGAGAGGAGTGAATAGTGAATAGTGAATAGGAGAGTGAATAGTATCTTCAATTTTTTCTCTCGATCTGGAGTGCCTATTGGCTTCCGATCTCAAAACTAAAGGTGTTATTGGATCCAGGGCGAAGAATACTTTAGTTTTGACCGATCAATTTTTCAAATCAGCCGTTGAATCGCCGTAGATCTGAAGTAGAAAATCTCGGTAAAAGGTAAGTTCTGAAAATCTTACTTAGAGACTTCTACTTGAAAATCTGATACCGTAGATGGATTCAGAAGTTAGATAAATATTAGGATATGTATTTTTTTCGATCATTTAGTAACTTTTTATGTGGCAATGAATAGTGATTTTCAGCATGAATAGTGCGGTGAATAGTTATTCCTGTGGTGAATAGTGTTTCTGCGGTGAACAGTACCAAGCTCTCGGAGTCATTTTTAAGGTTTTTGGACCCTCCGGACACATTTTTGAAGCTTATTAGAAAAGTGCATTTTAGGGCTGTCCAATTCGGAGCCCTTACACGGTGAATAGATGATTCTTTCTATGATTTGCTCTATACTCTTCTTGATCTTTAAGCATGTATAAGATTATTATTATGAGATATTTATACTTATATATGTTTCTGAAATGCATTAAAGTTATCTGAATTGTTTACATTTTGAAATACAGTTTAAGAAGAGTATAGTTTTGAAAATGGATTTATGAACTCATGGTGTATATGATTTCACATGTACTTCTCATTAAATGATAAAGTGAATATTTATGCATGTGAAATTATTTATAAAGTTATATGATTGCCTCGAAAGAGGGCATCTACGTGTGAAAAATCTTGAATGGGAAAATTTATGATAAAAGATTTTGTACTGAGACTGAAAGTTCTGTTTTGAATGATATGTAAAGTTATAAGTTGCCGAATATGATTGAATGGCAAGCATAAAGCTCATGGCGAATTGTTTGATAATTATGCATTGCATTTGATGGAAGTGCACTTTTATACATTTATATATATATATATATATATATATATATATATATATATATATATATATATATATATATATATATATATATATATGTATCAATGAATATTGACGGGTTATATAGCTTGAGACGGTATTGTGAAGATGGTATTAGTGGTAATGTGAAAAGGCAGTAGGGTGATGAGCTCACATTCCCTGATTACCTATTGTGATGATGACACGGTAATGTGAGGAGGCAGAAGGGTGATGAACTCACATTCCCTGTTGATCTATTGAAGTTGTAGTCAGTGGTAATGTGAGGAGGTAGTAGGGTGATAAACTCGCATTCCATGTTTATCTATTAAGTATATTGAAAGTTGTGACATACTTGAGCATTATATAAAAGAATTGATTTTTAATGCATATCAAATTTGATTTAAGATCAATTTGTATCATATGTGGTTACAGATATTTGAATGTGATTTGAACTGAGAATATTTTGAAAACGCGAGTCCTATAAGGATGTACTTCTGAACAGTAGATTTTGATATGATAAATTTTAATATATGAGTACATCCTTATGTTGATCTGAGAGGTCATAGGAGGTATTATCTGCTCACTGAGTTGTAAAACTCACTACACGTGGTTGATATATTTTTCAGATAAAGACCCAGAATTTGGTCCTGCGGCTACGTGACCGACTAGGTGTCGTACTTCGGTGGTGAGCCTAAATTTGTTTCTAGGCTCTCAGTGTTTTATATTGTAATATATTTGTACTCTAGAGTTGCACAGACAGGATCTTTGTTTCCACTGTAAAACTGATAAGTGTAGACCTGGCATGTATAATTAGATATACTGAAAACGTGTAAATGTATGATATTATCCTGCTATGACATATTATATGGTCGATTGTAATTGAATAAAGATGAAGTTTTCTTATAGTTGTGTTATTCGTGTTCCATTAAATTGGGGCGTGACAAGTTGGTGTCTGAGCAATAGGTTTCCCTGTGGCTATCAGAGCAAAGGATTCTTTAGTAGAACCTTTAGTATCGATATGAGCTGGACATATTTATACTTCAGGTGCTGCTGAGGGATTCTATAGGATATTTACTTCCTTTCTATTCCAAGTGTCTGTAAATTCCTTGAGTAAAGTTTGAATACATATTATAGTATCTTAAAGAGGTGTTTTATTCTATATAGTTAATGATGCCGTCAAGAACTAGAGCGGTCACTAAAGAAGAAGCTGTAGATCGTGCACCCTCTACAGAAGAGTCTGCACAATCTACAATACCAGTACAAAGAGGCCGTGGTAGAGGCCGACCTAGAGGAAGAGGTAGAGGTAGAGGGCGTGCACGACGTCTGAGAACCCCAAGACAAGATGAACAGACTCTTGTATCTGATAGAGTTCCTGAGGAAAGAGTAGAAACCCCTCAGGAGCCACCTGATAGAACCACTGATATGATTGCTGGTATACATAGAAATTTAGAAACATTGGCTGGATTTATAGTGGAACAGGGTAAAAAGGAAGGCCAGCCAGCAGAAAATGCTCATAAAGTGCCAGAACTGGGAAGGACAGTTGAGAAAGAGGACAAGCTTACAGGGATTGAGGTATCATTACCGCAATTCCTTAAGCTGAAACCTCCAACTTTTTCTGGGTCAGATGTTCAAGAAGACCCACAGATATTTATTGATGTTGTGGAATGAGTTTTCAGAGCCTTGGGGTGCTCTAGTAGAAGATCTGTTAAATTGGTGTCTTTTCAACTATCTGATGTGGCCCAAGTTTGGTTTGAGACACTTGTACAAGGACGGGCAGTTATTTTACCACCAATGGAGTGGGACGAATTTAAGGAAACTTTTATGAATCGGTTTCTACCAATGAGTGAAAGAGACAAGAGGGTCAAAGAGTTTGAGGAATTGAGACAAACACCAAACATGTCAGTTTCTGAATATGACATCCGTTTTACCCGGTTGTCCAGATATGCACCATATCTGGTTCCTACTGAAAAGGATAGAATTAAGAGGTTTATTTTGGGATTGATACGCCCATTGTTTAAGTTAGTGGGTCCTCAGATAGATCATTTTTCAACTTATTCAGCAGCTGTGAACTGTACTAAAATGATGGAAACATGAGAGCAAGCAGACATAGAAGGTCTTAAGAGAAGGAAAAGAGATCGAGATAGTAATGCTTAAACTAGATATATTCCTACTGTCAGTGGGTCAAGATTTCAAAATCCACTGCGTTTTACTCAAACAGGAGCTGGTAGTTCTAACCAGCCATCAGTTAACATTAATAAGCAGAGAATGTTCCAAAGAGATATGAGACTCTCGAGTCAACAAGATTCAAGATCAATTCCCTTATGTCCCCTCTGCGGAAACCCTCATATTGGACAGTGCCGCAGAGAAATGGGTGCCTGTTATAAGTGTGGACAAGTGGATCATTTGATGAGGAATTGCTCACAACTACGAAGTTTTAGTCAAACATCAGTGCAACCAGCTTCACCCCCTGCATTTGTGCCAGCACGACCGAGTAGAGCAGCTTCAGTTCAAGCAAGTAGTGGTGGTATTGGTAGAGGATCAGGAAGTCGAGGCCGAGAACCAGCTTGAGTTTTTGCCTTGACATGACAGGATGCTCAGGCCTTAAATGCAGTTATGACAGGTACATTATCAGTATGTTCCCATAAAGCATATATTCTGTTCGATCCTGGTTCTACTCATTCTTATATATCACCATGCTTTGCTAAGGAATTGTATAGAGATCCTACTAGTTTACATTGTTCTTTCATGGTTGCTACTCCAATGGGAGAATTCTTACTGGTAAATGATGTGTATAGATCGTGTGAAATTTCGATAGAAGATAAGGAGACTCTTGTAGATTTGATAGTTCTAGATATGGTAGACTTTGATGTGATTCTAGGAATGGATTGATTGTCATCATGTTATGCCGTTTTAGACTGTCACCATAAGGTGATTAAATTTAATGTCCCTGGAGA
This sequence comes from Gleditsia sinensis, assembly GCA_037074535.1. Lineage (NCBI taxonomy): Eukaryota > Viridiplantae > Streptophyta > Magnoliopsida > Fabales > Fabaceae > Gleditsia > Gleditsia sinensis. The sequence goes on along the minus strand of CM073463.1, from coordinate 63,696,208 downwards.
ATCTTCCTTCATGATACAAGGAGATCGTAGTAAGGAGTCTAGTAATTTAATTTCAGTTTTAACAGCTCATAAACTGTTACAGAAAGGATGCCAGGGGTATTTAGCAGTAGTCAAAGATGTTGATATGAAGTATACCAGTGTAGAGCAGGTTCCAGTGGTTAGAGAATTCCCTGATGTGTTTCCTGAGGAATTGTCAGGATTACCACCAGACCAAGAGATTGAGTTTGGTATTGATCTCCTCCCTGAAACACAATCAATATCCATACCTCCTTATCGGATGGCACCTGCAGAACTTAAGGAATTAAAGGAGCAACTACAAGATTTATTAGATAAAGGTTTTATTCGACCCAGTACATCTCCCTAGGGTGCTCCTGTTTTCTTTGTGAAGAAAAAGGATGGATCTTTACGTCTATGTATTGATTATAAGCAGTTGAACAAAGTGACTATAAGAAATAAATATCCTTTACCCAGAATAGATGATTTATTTGACCAGTTACAGGGCGCCCAGTGTTTTTCAAAAATTGATTTGAGATCTGGGTATCATCAATTGAGGATAAAGAAGGAGGATATTCCAAAAACTGCATTTAAAACTCGATATGGGCACTATGAGTTCTTAGTAATGCCATTTGGTTTAACAAATGCTCCAGCTGCATTCATGGATTTGATGAATAGAGTATTCAAACCTTTCCTGGATCAATTTGTCATTGTATTCATAGATGATATCCTGGTTTATTCAAAGAGTTCAGAGGAGCATGAGCGATATTTAAGAATAGCATTGCAAACCCTAAGAGAACACCAACTGTATGCCAAGTTTTCAAAATGTGAATTTTAGCTTAGTAGTGTTGCCTTCTTAGGGCATGTGGTTACTAAGGATGGTATTCAAGTTGATCCTAAAAAGATAGAAGCAGTGCAGAAATGGCCACATCCTACCACAGTTACAGAGATTCGTAGTTTTCTTGGTTTGGCAGTCTATTACCACAGATTCGTGAAGGATTTTTCAAAGATATCTGCTCCCTTGACAAGGTTGACAAGAAAGGGAATAAAGTTTGACTGGTCAGATGAATGTGAAAAAAATTTCCAGAAACTCAAAGAATGTTTGACTACGGCGCCAGTATTAGCTATTCCTTCAGGTACTGGAGGATACACAGTATACTGTGATGCATCAAGAATTGGATTAGGATGCGTGTTGATGCAAAATGGTCGAGTCATTGCATATGCATCTAGACAACTTAAACCACATGAGCAGAACTATCCGACTCACGATTTAGAAATGGCAGCAGTAGTTTTTGCTCTTAAAATTTGGAGATATTATCTTTATGGTGAGACATGCGAAATTTATACAGATCATAAAAGTCTCAAATATATTTTTCAACAAAAAGATCTTAATTTGAGACAAAGACGATGGATGGAATTACTTAAAGATTATGATTGCACAATACTGTACCATCCAGGCAAGGCCAATGTTGTGGCTGATGCATTAAGTAGGAAGTCTATGAGTAGTTTATCTCATATCACAATGGTAAGAAGGCCGTTAGTTAAAGAAATGCATAAGTTAGAAAGTGATGGGGTAGTAATGGAAGTAAAGGAGCCTGGAATATTGTTAGCTCATATGCAGTTTCAATCATCTTTGATCGAGCAGGTGAAAAAGACACAGAGAGAGGATGCATATTTGTACAAGAAAATAAAAGAAGTGAAGAATGGTGGTGAAGTTGAATTCACTGTAGACTCTGAAGGAATTCTGAGATTTGGCAAGCGGATATGTGTATCTGATAGAGAAGAACTAAAGAAAGAAATTTTAGAGGAAGCCCATAGATCCATGTATACAATTCATCCTGAAATAACTAAAATGTATCAGGATCTAAAAGAAATCTATTGGTGGGAAGGTATGAAGAAAGACATAGTGGATTACGTGTCTCGATGTTTAACCTGTCAGTAGGTGAAAGCGGAACATCAAAGGCCTGCAGGACTACATCAGCAGATAGAGATACCTGAATGCAAATGGGAAAGAATAACTATGGATTTTGTTACAGGATTACCAAGAACACCAAAAGGGTTTGATTCAATATGGGTGATCATTGATAGGTTGACTAAGTCAGTACATTTCCTACCGGTGAAAATCACATACAATGTACCTCAGTATGCAAGATTATATTTGAATGAAACAGTGAGGCTTCATGGAGTGCCAATATCAATTATTTCTGACCAAGGACTACAATTCACAGCTCGTTTTTGGAGAGTTTTTCAAGAACCTTTGGGCACGAAGTTGAATCTCAGTACTGCATTCCATCCTCAAACAGATGGGCAGTCTGAGCGGACCATTCAAACATTAGAAGACATGCTTTGAGCTTGTGTTTTAGATTTTCAGGGTAATTGGAAAAAATTTCTACCATTAGCTGAATTTGCTTATAACAATAGCTATCAAGCCAGTATATAAATGGCTCCTTTTGAGGCATTATATGGCAGGCGTTGTTATTCCCCGATTGGATGGTTTGAAATGGGTGAAGCAAAAGTTTTAGGGCCTAATATGGTACAGGATGCACTGGTCAAGGTAAAATTAATTAAGGAAAGGTTGTTGGCAGCTCAGAGTAGACAAAAGGCCTATGTTGATAATAGACGTCGACCATTGGAATTTGCCATAGGTGAACATGTCTTTTTGAAAATATCTCCTATGAAAGGAGTAGTAAGATTTGGGAAGAAAGGGAAATTAAATCCACGGTATATAGGACCATTTGAAATTCTTGATAGGATTGGTCCAGTAGCTTATCATTTGGCTTTATCTCCTGAATTGGGTAATGTCCATCCAGTCTTTTATGTGTCTATGCTACGGAAATATTTACCAGATCCTACACATGTTATACAGTGTCCACAGATTCAGTTACATGAAGATTTAACCGATGAAGAACAACTAGTAGCAATAGTTGTTAGACAAGTAAAGAAGTTGCGGTCAAAAGAAATACCTATAGTGAAAGTGATATGAAAAAATTACTCTTCTGAGGAAGCTACTTGGGAAAGAGAGGAGGATATGCACACCAAATATCCACATTTGTTTGAACAATAAGGTTAGTATTTATCTGCAACTGTGGTGATGAAATTCGGGGACCGAATTTCTTTAAGGGGGGAAGAATGTAATAACCGTAAAATTTAATGAAAATTTCAATTAAAGAAAATTTGGAATAAAAGAGATAATTTCGAAAATGGGGATAAGAACCGTAGAAAATATGTATATTTATTACATGGATTAAAGAAGTACAAAGAAAATATGGAAATTTACGTTTTGGTGCGTAATTTTTATTTTGAAATGAATATATTTTTATTTGTTTAAAAATAATTATGTTTTGCTAAAAGTAAGTAGACTTTTAAGTAAAATAATTATTGTGTTGCTTCGAATAATAATACTGACCTCTAATGAATTTTTGTCATATTTTTAGAAATATTCTCTCTTTTGATATTTATTTGGTAATTTGTTTAATTGAGATTTTTATCGAGAAAAATCATAATTTAAGAGTTTAATTAAAGGTTTATGAGAATATAAATTTATAGAAATTTTTGGGATATTTTATGATGAAAAACAGAATTTATATGAATTTATATAAAAAAATTCATATTCTTAATTATTTAATTATTATTATTATATTAAAAAAAGAAGAAGCAAATGATAAAATGGAAGAAGAGAAATCGGGGCATCGTTTGCAAAAAATCGAAAACGGAGAGGAGTGAATAGTGAATAGGAGAGTGAATAGTACCTTCAACTTTTTCTCTCGATCTGGAGTGCCTATTGGCTTCCGATCTCAAAATTGAAGGTGTTATTGGATTCAAGGCGAAGAATACTTCAGTTTTAACCGATCAATTTTTCAAATCAGCCGTTGAATCGCCGTAGATCTGAAGTAGAAAATTTCGGTAAAATGTAAGTTTTGAAAATCTTACTTAGAGACTTCTACTTGAAAATCGGACACCGTAGATGGATTCAGAAGTTAGATAAACATTAGGATATGTATTTTTTTCAATCATTTAATAACTTTTTATGTGGCAGTGAATAGTGATTTCTAGCATGAATAGTGGTGATGAATAGTGATTCCAATGGTGAATAGTGTTTTCGGCGATGAACAGTACCAAGCTCCCGGAGTCATTTTTAAGGTTTTTGGACCCTCCGAACACATTTTTGAAGTTTATTTGGTCAAATTCAGATTAGAAAAGTGCATTTTAGGGCTATCCAATTCGGAGCCCTTACACGGTGAATAGATGATTCTTTCTATGATTTCTCTATACTCTTCTTGATCTTTAAGCATGTATAAGAGTATGATTATGAGATATTTATACTTATATATGTTTCTGAAATGCATTAAAGTTATCTGAATTGCTTATATTTTGAAATACAATTCAAGAAGAGTATAGTTTTGAAAATGGATTTATGAACTCATGGTGTATATGATTTCACGTGTACTTCTCATTAAATGATAAAGTGAATATTTATGCATGTGAAATTATTTATAAAGTTATATGATTGCCTCGAAAGAGGGCATGTACGTGTGAAAAATCTTGAATGGAAAAATTTATGATAAAAGATTTTGTACTGAGACTGAAAGCTCTGATTTGAATGATATGTAAAGTTATAAGTTGCCGAATATGATTGAATGGCAAGCATAAAGCTCATGGCGAGTTGTTTGATAATTATGCATTGCATTTGATGGAAGTGAACTTTTATACATTTATATATATATATATATATATATATATATATATATATATATATATATATGTATCGATGAATATTGACGAGTTATATGGCTTGAGACGGTATTGTGAAGGTGGTATTAGTGGTAATGTGAGGAGGCAGTAGGGTGATGAACTCACATTACTTGATTACCTATTGTGATGATGACAGTGGTAATGTGAGGAGGCAGAAGGGTGATGAACTCACATTCCCTGTTGATCTATTGAAGTTGTAGTCAGTGGTAATGTGAGGAGGCAGTAGGGTGATGAACTCACATTCCCTGATTACCTAATGTGATTGTGACTATGGTAATGTGAGGAGGCAAAAGGGTGATGAACTCACATTCCATGTTTATCTATTAAGTATATTGAAAGTTGTGACATACTTGAGCATTATATAAAAGAATTGATTTTTAATGCATATCAAATTTGATTTAAGATCAATTTGTATCATATGTGGTTACAGATATTTGAATGTGATTTGAATTGAGAATATTTTGAAAACGCGAGTCCCATAAGGATGTACTTCTGAATAGTAGATTTTGATATGATAAATTTTAATATATGAGTACATCCTTATGTTGATCTGAGAGGTCATAGGAGGTATTATTTGCTTACTGAGTTGTAAAACTCACTACACGTGGTTGATATATTTTTCAGATAAAGACCCAGAATTTGGTCCTGCGGCTACTTGACCAACTAGGTGTCGTACTTCGGTGGTGAGCCTAAATTTGTTTCTAGGCTCTCAGTGTTTTATATTGTAATATATTTGTACTCTAGAGTTGCTCTTAACGTCACAGGCAGGATCTTTGTTTCCGCTGTAAAACTGATAAGTGTTGACCTGGCATGTATAATTAGCTATATTGAAAACGTGTAAATGTATGATATTATCCTGTTATGACATATTATGTGGTCGATTGTAATTGAATAAAGATGAAGTTTTGTTATAGATGTGTTATTCGCGTTTCATTAAATTGGGGCGTGACATGTAGCAAATCCAACACCCATGCCAATATAGTACCATGACAATTCTGCAAATTCATCTTTTGTATATTGCTTGTTGTTGTCTGATTTTTCTCCCCGTGTGCAGTTCTTTGGTAGAGGAGAACCATAAAGTTCAGGATTTCCTATATAGCTTACTGCATCAAAACTCTGAAGTTGGGTCCTAAAAGGGATCTTTCCAAAAAAATTATTGAATGATAGGTTCAAGTGATTGAGGAAAGATAACATTGACATGCTCTCTGGAATTGGACTAGACATTTGGTTGATTGAGAGATCCAAAGATTCCAAAAGTGTCATGCCTCTAATCTTTTCCGGTATCTTGCCCACCAAACTATTATGAGACAAGTTTAAATATTGCAAAGTTGTAAGAGTAAACCATTCTAAAGGGATAACCCCAGACAAGTTATTGCTTGAAAGATCAATCATATGCACTAACTTCAAGATGCTACTATAAATCAACTCTTGGCCTTTAGAAATAGCACGAGAGCATTAGGATTCGCAAGTGACATGAGAACATTAGGATTTATAAGCTGCCAAAAATATTTAGCATTTATATGCATCACAAGAACATCACAACTTATAAAGTAAGCGACAGGAAAAAGAGTTTGAAAATTTAAAGTTCTAAATAAAATGTCAAAATCATGTTCATTTGAAGCATTTGTACAAATCATGGAGGTGATATTATGAAGACACTTGGGTATTTTTCTAGATAGTCTATTATAGGCAAGATCCAGTATCACAAGAGAAGAAAGTTGGCATGTCACGACCCCAAGATAAGAGTACGTAACTGGCACGAGTTTTGAGAATAATCTCTTCCCGTAAGCCTCTAGTATGATATATATAAATGAATTTCTCACAAATAGTATAGATTGTAACCAAACTCATAGTCACATTCATTTGAGAGTTTTATTATCTATACTGTATAATTTCAATTATCTCAAAATATATATAAATACTATGCAAATGGAAGCTGAGATCCTGCCTGTGATATATAGAGCAACTCTAGAGTGCAAAATACAACATAAGTCAAAAGCTAGGAGCCCTTGAGATAAAGTAGATTTACCTATAAAACGTGTCGCCTAACTGACCAGTTATCTGTAGGAGAAGGATCAAACTCTGAATTTTTATCTAAAAAAAATATAGAAATATCGTGTAGTGAGTTTGACAACTCAGTGAGCAAATATAGCCTACTATAACTGAAACAGAACAGGCCATACGCACAAGTTTTCATAAATATAAAATATGTTAGAATATAACATTATCTAAATCAATGTATATAACAACAAATTAAAGTTTTAAAGGGGATAAATTTTATTAAGAGAAGTTCTGAAATCTTAAGATTCAATATAATAAAAAATAATTTCAAAATCAGATAAGGAAATAGGAAGGTAACTCTTTATGAAAAAAAATGTTTAGATCCGACTCAAAGTAGAACCATAATTAGAATTTTTTATACCCAAACACAAAGCCTGGTAAGGGCAATAACCACATATATATTTTATCCCAAGCACATAGCAATGAGACGAGTAAATTATCATATTCTCATCATTCATATCATAAGGTTAGGAGGAGCTTTCCTCAACTCCCTAACATTTTTATATGATGACTATCCCAAGTACACAGCAATAGGACGGGTAAATCATCACATTCTCATCATAGGTAATTAGACCAAATGCCACTGGCTATTGTAGGAGACATACCTCCGCTCCATACTTATTCATAATCCAATCCTCATGTGTCCGTTCACACAAGGGGCTAGCAACTCCCTTACTAGTTAAGGTTACATGGTGCACCAAGACTAACTATCTCTGCCACTAACTAATAGTATTTCTATCAATGATTTCTCTAGAATAAACAAGTTTAATAAACCAAAAATGTAAACTGAAAGGAAAATTGGAAAACATAAGGTTAAAATTGTTTTTAAGATCAAATATATCCCTTCCTTTCAGATATTCCTCGGATAGAGTTCTGGCATAGAAATTCATTCTCCAAAATTAGAAATACAACATTTTCATTCCAGTCTAGACAAACCATGACATTCAGTCCCAAAGACACATTCCAAACATAAATAATATGAAATAGTTTGAGAAATGATACAATTATAAGATTCAATAAAGTGTAACATAATACCATATTTTTATCATAAACTCAGGAGGGATTATTAGAGGTCTGTTATGCATGTCCTATAACTTCTAAGAATATTAATCAATGTAAACATGAAATTCAATTTATGCTATTCACAATTAAAACTTTGTTTTAAAATATATGGGCATGAGAAGGATTTGAAAAGGCGTTATAGTAAATTATATTCACTTACAAGGTAAGGGCCCAAGAGTGGACAGCCCCAAAAATGTACCTTTTCAATTCCAGTGTGACCAAATAAACTTTAAAAACGTGTCCGAAGGGTCCAAAAACCTAAGAAATGACCACGGGAGTTTGGTCAATGCTGGTAATTGTTCACAGCTAGGAAGTACTATTTACTGCTGAAATCACCATTCATACCCGCCGAATTTATTATCAACGACACACAAAAAGTTGTCAGATGGCCGAAAAAATTCATATCCTAAGGTTTATCTAGTTCCTAAATCCATCTACGGTATCAGATTTTCAATTTGAGATCTCTAAATAGAAGTTTCAAAACTTACATTTTTTTAATATTTTCTACTTTTGATCTGCGACGACTGATTTGAAAAATTGTTCGATCAAAATCATAGTATTCTCCGTCCTGAATCTAGTGGTACCCTTAATTTTGAGATCAGAAGCCAATAGGTACTCCAAATCTAGAGAGAAAAATGAATGTTACTATTCACACTATTCATTCTATTCATCGGTTACGGAAATTGGGATTTCGCATTCCTCACTTCTGTTTCCCCCTCCCCCTTTTTCTTTCTTATTTATTTATTATTATTTAATAATTAAATATTTAAAATTTATTATTTTTATTTTTATTATATACATATAAATACTATTTTTCATCTTAAAATATCTTAAAATTTTTAAAAATTTACATTCTTATAAAACTTTAGTTGAGCTCTTAAATCATGACTTTTCTTGATAAAATTTTTAATAAAACAAATCACAAAATAAATATCTTTATACATAATAAAAGAAATAATATGTCTAAAAATAAAACAAAAATTTATTAAAGGCCAATATAATTATTTTAAGCAAAACAATAATTATTTTAATTAAAAGTATACTTACTTTTAGCAAAACACAATCATTTTTAAAAAATTAAAAATATATTTATTTATGGCAAAATATTATTATTTAAGAAATAAAAATTACGGAATATTACATGGCATCTTTCTAATGGAATATTGCCTTTGAATTGATTGGATCTCAATTTAAGAGTCCTCAGGTTTCGACCCATCCAACTAGGAATATTTCTAGAAAATATATTTTCTCCTACATCAAGCAGCCTCAAACTTCTACAGTTTTGTAGAGACACAGGTATCTCACCAAACAACTTATTTTTAGACAAATGCAATGATTGAAGATCAGATAATGAGCCAAGTGAGTCAGGAATTGTACCCCTAAGTTTGTTGCTGTCCAAGTTAGCATAAACAAAAAATTTCCAATTTTTGAAGCAATCTGGAAGTTCCCTTGATAAAGCATTGTTTGATAGGTCCAAATACCTTAATTGGCCATTCCCATTCATTGGTTAACACAGAAGTGACTCAATTGATCCCGAGAAAGATTTATTTGACATCTTTAACATGAGAACATGTGATGATAAATGTGGGAGCCTACCCATGAAATTATTGTTGCCTAGCTCAATCCAGTTGGAGTTTAGCGAAACAGTTGATAAGTCCCCACTGATCAAGATGTTTTGCAAATCGAGAACAACAGTTCTTATGGCTAAGCTCCAAAACTTGTCTTCAACTATGGAGGATATCCCTGAGCTAGAAATATTCAGATATTCGACAAATCCCAGAGAATAGAGCCATTCAGGAAAGGTGGACCCTAGCTTTGAAGCACTCAAATCAACATACTCAAGTTGCTGAGGAGGGTTCCAATTGGAACCCAGATCAAAGATAAATCTTGATGAACTCAAGTCTAGTGTCAGTAAATTTGTGAGAGCGAAAAAATTTATTTTGAATGCCACACCAACCAATGAATTGCCTCCAAGTAGCAAATCTTTCAAGTTTGAGAGTTTTCCAAGACTTTCAGGAATAAAGCCATTTAGGCGATTGTGACTAAGGTCTACTAAAGAGATTAAGGATGATATGTTTCCTATGGTGGTAGGAATAGACCCATCTAATGAATTCTGATCAAGATAAAGAGATTGTAGATGTTCATATTGGTCAAACCACTCTGGAATTGTTCCATTGAGTTCATTAAAAGACATTGAGAAGTATTTCAAATATTGAAGATTTTTCAAAGTGTATGGTATTGGGCCTTTTAATAGATTGTTGTCAAGTGTGAGAGTAGAAAGATTTTCACTGAGATTTGACATCCTTTTAAATATTTCAAAATTAAAATAGTTTTCTGAAAGGTAAAGAAGTTGAAGTGAAGTGAAATTGGCATACCTTCCAAGAGCTAGGTTTATATTACTTAGTTGACAACCACACATGAACAACTCAGGAAGCATAGTCAAAGGTTGAATACAATGAGTTGAGATCACGAACTTTCAAGGATGGAAAATGAGAGAACCATTGAAGACTATCAATATCAAGGGCTGTATTATATGACAAGTTAAGATACAGAAGGTTGGAGAAATTTCCACATGGAGGAGGCATAGTTTGTGGCAAGTTGTAATTTACATGTACATGGCAAAAATGCATAGCTTTAAAGTCATTCCCATTCAAATCGAAGGAGTTCAGAAATTTAAGCTGAGAGAAAGGTATGTTGATTTCACCTTCCAAGCATTTGGATTTGCCATTGTGGGGACAACTGAGATATAGATCTATATGGATCAATGACACCTTGTTTAAAGCTTAAGAGTGCCTTTTTTTCCATTTTGTTGCAACTGCAAGAGCCTATGTTGAAGAGGCTGCAAATAGTAACCATAGGAAAAGAGTTGCAGCCTGTAAGCTACAGGAAACCATGGCCGAAGAGGAAAGAATGGATACTAGTTTAAGAAGGAAGAACAATTGCAGTGTATTTATTTATAATACAAATTCTTGCCCGAGATGTTCTGATCCAATGCAATGTACAGGAAGTGAGTCCCACGTTACAAGTATAAGATTCTAATGTGGTTCTTACTTTGACCGTGGGGTCATGAGATAACTTTTGGAATATGGCTATTCCAAATATTTGTTCTTATCCAATTGCAAAGTTAATTGTAATGTGGTGCTCGTCTGAACATTGGGTCTCCAACTTCAAGCTTTTGTGATATAGCTTTCCTAAAGGTTCATTTTACAAAACTTCTGCTAAAGTGAACAACCCGTCAAACAAGGTCAAATGGAAAAACGGATGATTGTCATTCTGGTATGGCAAATTTCTTAATTTTGTTTATCTTCTTTCCTTTCCCATTCTGGACCATTGAACTTCGGGAGGTTTCATGGTCAGTGCCACTTGACAAAGAATATATGTTTTTTTGTGCAAGTTCTTCTTGGAACGGGGTGAATATTATAGGCATTCTTTTTCTGCATTCCGTTTTAGGTTCTTTTCTTTTCTTTTCTTTTTTTCTTTCTTTTTTTGACTTAGAGGTTCTGCTTAATACAAATACAATAAACAGTAATCTTCGTTTCTTGCTCTCTTTGTTTACTTAGAATTGCCGAAATGCTTTTAATCTGAAGGGTATGCGAAAGTTGCAGTTGCTTTTTATCTTACTCATTTTTTAAAAAAATTGAAAGTAATAAATATAACATTAATTATGTTCATAAATTTGAAGAAGAAGTTAGTTACTTTTAGTCATAAACTATAGGCATCACATTTGTTGATCTGAGGAATAATTTATTGTTCTATATACTACTAAGCAGTAATAAATTAACCAAAGGCAAATAAAGATTTGAAGGCGTAATTCTTATAACATATACAAAACACATTGTATAGCTTATGCAAGCAGTAATTAAGTTTCAAACTTTATAAGTATTACAATCATTCAAAAGAAGTGAGCCATAAAGGTCATTTGGAACCTTTGACTTAATTGTTTCAGCCACAACAAAATAAAGAATAATAATATCAAAGAATTTTAGACCATCTTCTCCATTTTAACCTGTTTGAACCTGCTATACTTGGTCTTTGGGGTCTTTGTGCATGACATTGGTGGCATATATTATCTTTGTTAATCTCTAAAGTAGTTCTCTTAGAAGGTGTAATACTATTGGAGGAGCTAATATCAGTTTTATCATTACAATTAGTTGAAACAATCTTTTGCAATTTATTTACACCTTCGAGTAGAAGTGTGCATAACCCGACTAAATCTGTTAAAAAAATGCAGTGATTAGATAAGTTCGAATTAAAGATTTTAAATAGATTGTATTTTATTAAAAAAAAATCATATTTACATAAACGGATTAGATGCAATTTTTAACATAAACTCAAATTTGATCCAACCAACCCAATAGTCTTCTTTTAAAAAAAAAATTCTTCATGTAACTTTCCTACCATTCTATTGTAGCATAACTTGACCAACTTGAATGACCTAGCAATACAAATTTGAAGTTTAAGTTTTGATTTCAAAGTAAATGTTCTTATAGGGGAAAAAAACTTCGTTAATTATTGTATGATCATTGGACTGAAAAACAAAAAGTAAAAAAAAATTTGTAAAAACTTCTAATAAAAAACAAACGGAGTTTCGGAGTAAAATATACTAGATTCCTCTTGGTATAAGAATATTACAATCTACCCAAATAATACTCCACCACATTTGTAAATGTATTTAGTCTCTTAACCATCTGTGATATGTTTTTTAGATATTATGATAACTTCTTTTTTGTATATCTGGGTTATTATCATTTTTATTAACAAATAAAAGTTCCATCTTTAGCGAAAAGGAAAAAAAAAAAGTTTACAGATGATATAACATACCATAGTGGAAGTATGAAAATATTATATATCCAGTTTTAAAATCTAACACATTCAGTGAAGTTCTTAAGGATTTGATATAAGTATTGGAAGGTTTTGGAACGAATTTAGGTACTTTAAGATAGAAAGTGTGAAAAATCTATATGTGAAGATTTGAGCCTTGATGCTTGCACTTTAATTTTGACCAGATAAGGGTTAAGAGATAGAGTCCTTCTTCTTGTTAGGAGAAATTTGGATTTAGAATAACCAAAACACTAAAAATCATATGGATTTATTTAACCATGCAGTTTGGTTAAGTTTTCGTGGCTTAACTTGCTCACTGTCAATTCAAATACTAAATTACACTCACCTCATAGTAAATTGGTAGTCAACTTAAACAAATGGGGGAAGTATTAATTTTAAGTATAAAATCTGGTGGAATGTAATACTTTAACACTCAAGAAATTCGGTGTATTTTACTCTTCATTTTTATATTAAAAATTTTCCTTTAACTACAAATTTTAAAAATATTGTTAAACACGATTAGATGCAAATTAAATTGAATATTCGATTTTCATATTCCTTTAACAACTACAAATTAAATACTGAGTTGAGGGTATTTTACTTCTTCTTTTTTAATGACACAAATTTGATTATTTTCTACTACAATAAATCTGCACGTGATTTATGATTAATCATATGAATATAAGTTTGAATCTTAAGTTAATTTGTTTGAGCGACAGCCATGGCAGCCCCCTCTTCAGAAAACAGGCATATGCCTCTTAATAATTGGTCTCTTGGAACCTTCGAAGTATGGACACTTAAGTGCAATTAAGGGTCCACGTTAAGAATAGAGAAGGGCTTGGGCTAGTTATTTTTCAATTCCTTGTAGTTGTTACCAGGAACTAGTATTATAATTGGACAAAAGCTACCAGACATAAAAAATGGGACCTAATTCCAATTCCAATTCGCAAGTTAAATTCTAAAGCGCCATTCCAAGTGCCAAAGGGATCCAAGTCTTTTCTTCTCTAACATTCTCCCTTTTTTGGAAGATGCTAAAAAAAAAATGCTGCTTCCTTCCCCCTTCAACTAAGTCTTTCTGTCTCTCTTCCCTCTTGACAAGTCGAGCCCTCCATAAAATTACAATAAAAGAAAAAAGTTTCTTCAACGAAAGGGAATAATTCAACTATTTTGTTGTCGATCTTAATTGTTCAACCAACAAGAAATGTGTGACTTAAAAAAAATACCAATTGTTTCTGTTTAGTAAGGAGTAGTTTTATCATATAATGAAAATGCCTTGGGTGACTGAAAATTTAAATTTAACCAATAGTCTTACATGACATCAGAATTGACAACAACACAGTTTAAGGGTTGGTGATAAATGAGTCTACCTATTCTTCTGTTTTATTTAAGCCATTACAATCAGGGCATAGATATGATTTATTTTTCCTTATTCTGTAGACAATATACTCAAAATTTTATTTAGGAAACAGAGCCAATTGAAATGGCTCAAGTGTAATAAAGCAAATCTGAGGACTTGGCAGTAATCAGCTTCATTTCCATAGCTTCAGAAACACCATCTTGTCGCCTCTAATAAAGCTGGACCAAATCGACATGACCAAGAATGAAAATTAAGCAATAATAGTTGCAACTTGCAATTAAACATATTCATCTAAATTGAGTTTTGAAGCTCGAGTAAGCAGCATATAAGGCATGAGAAAGTTTTGCCTAAAAACTATGGTGCTTCCTCTGTTTTTTCCATATAATAATTGGATAAGTTTCCTTCGTTTTGATTTTCTTAAGGAATCTCAAAACTTTGCTAGTAAATTACAAACTATTTTGTTTTGACTTGTTTTCTTGCAGAGCCTTAATTTAGACCAAATCAGCCAACATATAAAATTATATCAGATTTTATTAGAAAATGTAAATTTTTTATGACCGAATAAAATCTTTGATCATAAAAAGAAGTTTATTTTGCTTATCAGTTTGGCAACTAAAGGATTTCAATGAAGAGATTTCATCTTAAGGGTGATAAAGACATAAAGTCTGTCTCTCATGTGTTCAAGAAACTTGAGAGAAGCGTGTCTGAATCTCCTATTGAAGAAAATGGTAACACAGACTCCCCAAAATCCTACAGCAAATCCAACACCCATGCCAATATAGAACCCTGACAATTCTGATGATTCATCTTCTCTATATTGATTTTTGTTGTCTGACTTTTCTCCCCGTGTGCAGTTCTTGGGCAGAGGAGAGCCACAAAATTTTGGGATTGCCTATATAGCTTAATGCAGCAAAACTCTGAAGCTGGGTCCCAGAAGGGATTTCCCCGGAAAAATTGTTAAATGACAGGTTCAAGTGATTGAGGAAAGATAGCATAGACATACTCTCTGGAATTGGACTAGACATTCGGTTGGTTGAAAGATCCAAAGATTCCAAAAGTGTCATGCCTCTAATCTCTTCCCACCAAATGATTATGAGACAAGTTTAAATATCGCAACGCTATAAGAGTAATCAATTTTGGAGGGATGACCCCAGACAAGTTATTGCTAGAAAAATCAATCATATGTACTAACTTTTGTTGGGCGCAGAGGGTACGACACATATGTCCACAATAGTATGATATTGTCCACTTTGGGCCTTTTGGACTTCCTCCAAAAGGCCTCATATTAATGGAGATTGTATCCTTACTTATATACATATTTTCTTCTCAATATCTATCCAATGTGGGACTTTGTTTGCATTCTTAACAATCCTCCCCTCGAACAAAGAACCACATTCGGGCCTCCACAACAATCCCTCTCCTCAAATAGTACTCTCATTCCTTATTCAGAACCATGGGATTTCATCGAATGACAACACATTAATCCCTCCCCTTGAATGGTACTCTCCTTCCTCATTCATAACTAGGGAGATTCTGTCGGTAAAAGCACTACATCAACTCTCATCATCCGAAACACTAAGGGCCTACCACTTTTTGTTCAGCGAATCTCCTCCACATAGCTAGACCGAACTCTGATACCAGTTGTTGAGAGCAGTAGGTACGACACATATCTCCATAATAGTATGATATTGTCCACTTTGGGCCAAAACCCTCATGGTTTTATTTTTGAACTTCCTCCAAAAGGCCTCATACTCATGGAGATTGTATCCTTACTTATATACCCATTTTCTTCTCAATATCGAGTCAATGTGGGATTTTGTTTGCATTTCTAACAACTTTAGGATGCTACTGTAGCTCGACTCTTGCCCTTTCATAAGCAGCATAAGAGTGTCAGGAGAAAGTGTTCGAAAATTTGGAGTACAGTATAAAATGTCGAACTCATGTTCATCTGAAGCATTTGTGGAAATCATGGAGGTGATATTATGAAGACACTTAGGTATTTGTCCAGATAGTCTGTTATTGGCAAGATCCAATATCAAAAGAGAAGAAAGTTGGCATATTTCTGTTGGAGTACTGCCTTTAAATTGATTGGATCTCACTTTAAGAGCCTTCAGGCTTTGACCCATCCAACTAGGAATTAATATTTCCTGTAAATTTATTTTCTCCTACATCAAGCAGCCTCAAGCTTCTGCAATTCTGTAGAGACACAAGTAAGTCACCAAATAGTTGACTTTTAGGCAAATGCAGTTATTGAAGACCAGATAATGAGCCCACTGAGTTCGGAATTGTACCCTATAGCTTGTTGCTGCCTAAGTTTACATAAACCAAAAATTTCCAGTTTTTTAAGCAATCTAGAAGTTCCCCAGATAAAACATTGTTTGACAGGTCCAGATACCTTAATTGGTTCTTCCCATTCATTGGATGACACAGAAGTGGTGCAAGAGATCCCGAGAAAGAATTATTTGCCATCTTTAACATGAGAACATATGGTGACAAACATGGGAGCCCACCCATGAAATTATTGTTCCCTAGCTCAATCAAGCTGGAGTTTAGCAAAACATTTGATAAGTCCCCATCGATCAATTTGTTGGAGAGATCAAGAACAATAGTTCTCATGGCTAAGCTCCAAAGCTTGTCTTCAACTATAGAGGATATTCCTAAGCTGGAAATGTTCAAATAGTGGACAGATCCTATAGAATAGAGCCATGATATCAAAGATAAATGTTGATGAACTCAAGTCTAGCATCTGCAAATTTGTAAGAGCAATGAAATTCATTTTAGATGCCACACCAACCAATGAATTGCCTCCAAGTAGCAAATTTTCTAAGTTCGAAACTTTCCAAAACTTTCAGGAATAAAGCCATTTAGGCGATTGTAACTGAGCTCTAATGAGACTAAAGATGACAAGTTTCCTATGGTGGTAGGAATGGATCCATGTAATGAATTCTGGAAAATTTTCATGATCTTGAAGATGTTCATATTGGTCAAACCACTCTGGAATTGTTCCAAGCAGGACTGTTCAGCTCCATTCAAGACCCAAGAACCTGCAGTAGATGATGAGAAATTTCTAGATGTTCCTATGACAATATTTCTCTAATAAACACTATCTCTACCATGTAGAACTAGTTTGATTCAGCCTATGCTTTTGTGAATGTTAATATATCTTGTATAAGCTTAAGATTGTGTGATATATATAAATAGCATCAAACCTGCTATGCGCTTTTCTAAACTAATTTTCTGGTAGCAAAGAGAGTTTAGTTAGATGCTTTGAAATGTGAGACACAACATTTGCACTTTAAAAGGAACTAGTCCTTTCTTTATACTTCTCATTACCATGTTATTGGTTTGAGTACATCCATAACTAGCTTATTATCATTGTTTGGGTTTTCATAAACAATGTAATTTGGTAGAAAAATAGGCATTCGCCATATTTAAATAAATGACCTAAGAAAAAGGCAACGAGTGGTGAGGGATTCGGAAACATGCATAACTCTCAATTCCCTCCACCAGCTAGCTGAAACGTATACTCATACAATCATAAAAACAACCATAAAAACCAAAACAAAGCAATGCATGTTCTTTTTTTAAAAAAAAAAATTTAAAAATTTTCTAAAAAAAATTCAAAACGCACCCAAAAGGCTACGTTTTGAAGCATTGCAGCCTCTATTGTGCCTTTGAGCATAGCAAATTATCCATTTCCCTTGTGCGCGGGGTTGAGGAACAGTATGCGGGTTTAATATTATGGGCACAGCATATCATCTCTTCTTTTAATTGAATTTGTCTATTTTTTTACATTTTTATTTATTTTACTTTTAAATTTTTTTAATAATATGTTTCTTTCAACTAAAGTACTTCTTCTGTTTTGTAAATATTCATTTATTAAAACTATTTATTAAATTCTGATATGCTTCTTTCATTCTATTAGAGGTTCAATTTACTTTCAAGATAAAAGAATGAATATGCACTGTTGATTTCTACCAACAGTTTAATTTCAACTGGCGTTATCATTGGAAAAAAATATAATTATTTTGTTTATTTTTCATATTATTGTAAAGAATTTTTCTAATTAATTTTAACTTTTGATTTACATGAAAATCCTGTGGCAAACTAACATACAGATAATAACAACTATTACACTTTCTAATAATAAAAAGTATAAAAATAGATAAAACTCAATAAACACAAAACCAGGTAGTGACAGAAACAAAAAGAAGATTAAAATATAGTATTAACAAACTTAATAATTTTTTTACACATATTGTCGCCAAAGTCAATTCCAATGGCCTTTGTTATATTTGATTACTTAAAGTAAGTGATTATATTATAATTAATTTTAACTTTTGATTTACATGAATATCCTGTGGCAAACTAACATACAGATAATAACAACTATTACACTTTCTAACAATAAAAAGTATAAAAATAGATAAAACTCAATAAACACAAAACCAGGTAGTGACAGAAACAAAAAGAAGATTAAAATATAGTATTAACAAACTTAATAATTTTTTCGCACATATTGTTGCCAAAGTCAATTCCAATGGCCTTTGTTATATTTGATTACTTAAAGTAAGTGATTATATTATAATTAATTTTAACTTTTGATTTACATGAAAATCCTGTGGCAAACTAACATACAGATAATAACAACTATTACACTTTCTAACAATAAAAAGTATAAAAATAGATAAAACTCAATAAACACAAAACCAGGTAGTGACAGAAACAAAAAGAAGATTAAAATATAGCATTAACAAACTTAATAATTTTTTGGCACATATTGTTGCCAAAGTCAATTCCAATGGCCTTCGTTATATTTGATTACTTAAAGTAAGTGATTATATTATGGTTCAAAACTTCAAATGTAAAGAAAATTACTAAGTCAATTCCTAATAATAAAAAAGGTACAATCACAAAGAATAATACAAGCCTAAAATCATTAAATTTAATTAATTATTTCATCCTCTTTTTATTAATTGCAGTATCACTTTTTAACTTGTTTAAATTAAACCCAAAGATGCTTCTCTTTTGGGTGATTTTATTTAGTTATATAATAGTTCAGAAAATTTTTAGAATTCAAGAGATATGCACAGCCATTTTCGGGGACATGTTGGTGTATTTTGGAGTTTTTTCTTTTTCTTTTTTAAAAATTGGTCTTTAATTGATTTTAATAAAAATATTTTTTTTAATAATCTTTTGCTTTAAAGTCAATTTTTTTAAAATTTTGAAAGATACATACATTTTTAATGTTATTTTTAAAATTTTACCTTATCAATTTAGTATTTAATTAAAAATCAATTTATGTTTAAAAACTTTTCAAATTTATTTTAGTAGTAAATATTTATTTCTTATCTTATAACTAAAATTTTATTTTGTTTAATTAAAAATATATTTTAGTTAAATGTACCAAGAATTTAGAAAGAAGAAAACAAAGAGGGAAAATTGAATTTTTTCCCTTCAATGGTCACCCTATAAAGTCGCTACTAAAAGGTAAACTTTCAGTGACGACCCAATAAAGTTACCACTGAAAGGTAAAGTTTCACTAGTGACTTTCATGAGTCACCACTTAACATAAATATTTAGTGATAACTTATCATAATTGCCACTAAAAGTGATTTTTAGTGACGACTTTGTCTAGTCGTCGTAAAAAAGTCGCTACTGAAACATATGTTTCTTGTAGTGTAATGCAGTGATTATCTAGTAGGATGGAAATATCAAATATATACTTTTGGTGCCTTTTCTGGGATTTCTTATCCCCTTTGAGTTGCTTTTTTTTTTTAATTCATATTTCTTGTGGGGGAATTTAATTTATCTTTTTTATTATTTGGTTAAATTAATCTTGTAATTTCTTCTTGGGAAGTTTAAATATATCCACTTTAAGGAAAAAATTATATCTGAAGAATTAGATAATATGTGAAGGAGTAATATAAGGATTATAAATTATCTCTCTATGATCATATATAATTAGATAGGCGATCCTTATGTCATAAACCAAAAATCGACTACTTTAGTCTTTATAAAGAAATTTTGCAATTGTGGGCTAAGTATTCTTCCAGAATCGGAGTAGACTCAGCGGTTCAACTGAAAATTGATTTGTGGTCCAGTTTAGTTTTGACTAGCTATAGAATCGTCGTTGTTCGAAATACTTTAATATCGTGGTCCAGGTTAGTCTAATTTTGTATCAAACTAGAATCGAGTAACCCGGTTTGAACATGAATGATGTGGTAGCCTCAGAAGGGGCCACAGAAATATGTTTCCTGTTCATTAACCCAAAATTTTTTTTTTGTTAAATTAAATTCAAAGTGAAAGGATAGTTAGATTTTGTTTGAACCCTTTTAGGTAATATTCTGTTTCATAATAATAAGTAGCAAATGCAATTTTTTTACGTCTTTAACTATTTTTTAATGCATGCTTTTAAACATTAAAAAATAAAAATTATTTAAAAAATTAAGATTCGATGATAATATGAAAATTTTAATCAATTTAATATCATTATATATTTATATTTATTTTAAAAAACTGTATATGTATTAATTTGATTATAAATGTTTAAATATTTTTTCTATAAATTTTAAACTCTGTTGTTTTATGGAGGCAGTTGGGGGCAGATCTCCTTCTCTATCATGGAGATGCATCCTAGCTGTTAGAGATGGTTTAAATCTTAGGTATATTCCGCAGAATGGAGAATGGAGCTTCCACGAGGTTAAGGGCTGCTCCTTGGATCTCTTTGGAGGATAACTGTGTAGGGAATGAGCGTGTTAATCCGCTAATGATGCCAACTGGGCATTCTCTGTCAAGATGGCTTACAAAGGCTATGCCCTTCATTTGGACTTAGCTTCTAAAGGCAGTGCTACTCCCTCAGAAGACCGGGCGTACATGAGATCTGTTATGTGAAAACAAAGAAATAATCCATATCATATGGTGCAAGAGTTGACAATTAGAAATTGAGTTATAAATATTAGTTAACCATAAATTAATAAAATTAATAATTAATTAAAAATATTAGAAAAAGAAAAGTAAAACATTAGATATACACTAAATATTGAAGGAGATAATTTTTTGAGTAATATACATAATGAATTTGAACTGGCATTTAAATTTGATCTATGTAGAGCTTATGATTAAATATATTTTGGTGAAGATATGCTTCAAATAGGAATGAGTTACTGTTATCACTACCAGAAATAAGGGCTTTAACGATGAAAAAAGTCATCCCTGAAGTTCAAAAAATTTTCAGTGTCTTTTTGTCGCCACTGGTTTGTCCGTAGGTCTCATAATTGAATCTTACAGAGATGATATTTTATATTATCATCAAAAGATGATTCAATTATGATAAAAGTTGTCACCAAACATCCTCGTCTTAGTCCTAATAGTCATAACTAAAAATCATTTTCAGTGGCGACTTTTTCTCTTCACTAAAAGTGTCTCCAATGTGACAAAATAGATGTCGTCGTCCCCCCTTTCAATAGCGACTTTTGTTGTCATCGAAAGTGGATTCAATGACAACAATTTTGAAGTCATCACTGAAATTTACACTTTCATTGGTGACATTTGTTGTCATAAAATGTGACTTCAATGATGACACTATGTTGCTACTGGAAGTTAAAACATTTTTTTTGCTTCATCACGACTCAAATTCTTTTCCTTACAACTATTACTCAAGAAGCAATGAAGAATAATGCAAATTTACCATACATTAAAATTCAAATGTAGCAATACAAAATCTTTAACCCATACAACAAGATTCTATGTATAATTGTTACTCACAACTATGTATGTCATATTAATGCAAACACAAAGTCTTTGAAATCACAGTTCTTGTCTTGGAGGATTAATCAGAAGGTTGGGTGCAGTAGAGATGACAACTTGAGATTGCCCCTGAGAAGAATAAGAGGAGAATAAATCAATTTACCTTTAAATAAAATTATTGCATAATAATTTGCCAACTAATCCACTAACTAGAATAAGTCAATTCATATTAACTTCATTTAACAAACATTTGAGGATACCCCAATAAAAAATAATGAGTAAACCCATACATGTGTTGGAACTTATCTGCTGACCCATTTCTCTATAGAAAACAATGTTATGCGAAATTCAACTTTCAAGGCAAATCTCCATATCTCAACCAACCAATTTGAAGCCTGAAAACCGAGGGAAAGAGAAGTCATTTCACTCACAATTAATAATTGATATCTATCAGACAATTGTCGCCACTAATGAATTTCAATGACAACTTTTTAAAGTTACAATCGAAAGTCAGATATTCTGCAACGAGTTTTTAATGTTGTCATTAAAAGTTTTATCTTCAATGATGAATTTTTAAGATTGTTACTGAAAGTCTTACCTTCAATGAAAACTTCGAAATTAATTGAAAGTGCAGCCCAATACCTTCCAGTGATGACTTTAGGAAGTTATCAGCAAATCTACAATTTTACTAATGATTTTTATGGTCGTCAACAAAAGGTCATCATTGAAAGTGTTAAAATTGTGATATTTTTCAGCAGTGGAGGGCCAGCCTCTTCACTATATTTTTGTCTATCTAGTGCTATCTGGTAAGGTGACCTTCTATCCCTCTATCTCTTTATCATATGTGCAGAAGGTTTGTCTTCTAAGCTACAAAGAGCAAAAGTAAATAATTCTTTATCTAGATTTTTTTCCCTAAAGCAAGCGATGAGAAGTGTGGAACTTTCTCTCAGGTTCTCAAAAAACATGAATCCATCAGTGGCCAAAAAGTAAACTTGAATAAGATATAATTTTCTTCTTTAAAAACATATCCCACAGACTACAAGACTAGATTTCTTTCTTGCTTCAGGTTATCAATACAAAGGTAACAGCGAATCCGTTCTGAAAGATTAGAGATAAAATTGAACTAAATGAAATTTCAGGGACAATAACAAAATTTATGTTAAACTTTAGGAATGAAAAAAAAATATTTTAGTCTAAAATTTTGTATTGTTTCGACGATGAAACTTTTGGCTAAAAATCCTGTCGCATAAATTCTGCAATATTCACAATTAATGCTTAACGTTAACTCTTAAGTTTGACCAGATTATGTTCAATTTGAAGTCAACAATATAAACGTGGAATTCTTCTGTTTTTTTTAACTCGAAAATTGACCCAACTTCTTGTCTACTGTCTACGTACTCTTGTTTAACATTGACGAGACCATCCATAAAAATCAATAAACTAAACTATTTATTAATAAAAATATTTAAACATATCAAAAATTATTCTCATTAAAAAAAATTAATATATTGAGTAAAATATACTCTCATATCTTGTGTATTATTTTTATTATACTGCCCACTCTTTTATTTTAAAATATACACATACCTGCCCTGAAAATAAACACATTCTACTATTTAACTCATACCTTATTTGTTTGACCAAAATACCCTCATTTATATTAAATATTTTTAAAGGGCAAAATATTGTGTGCTTATATATATATATATATATATATATATATATATATATATATATATATAATTAAAATTTGGTATTATTTAATTTTATAAAAATTTTGATAAAATATTTAAAATTTTGTTATAAATAAATAAATTAAAATTTTTATACATTTATATTAATTAAAATACATGCTTTTTAAATAAATACTTGATGTAAATGAGGGAATTTTGGTCAGGGGAATGCCATGTAATAAAAGCAATACACTAAAGAGGAGAGTGTATTTTACTCTAATATATTTATATATCTATTAATAATTAGGTTGATACAAGTAGTTAAAAAAATATACTTTGTATTTTGATTATTTGAATCTTGAGATTGACAAGTAAAAGAATTTATTCTCTAAAATACATCAGATCAATGTGATTAATGAACCCTAAAAATCATTTGAAGAACCAATAGCTTTGATTGAAGCACAAGTTAGCTTGATAATACATTTACCGTACAAAAATCCAATTGTGGTCCATATTTTAAATTCTAAACATGGATTTGTGATATCAAGATTCGATGTTTGTAATGTGAAATGATCTCCAAGGAAATTTCAATACTTTTATTCTCTTGACTTTTTTTTATCACAATAAAAACTCAACACTCTACAAAGAAAGGCATGCACTCATATTGCCAGCTTCGCGAACAAGAAACGCAATTCTAGGATGTACATATATAAATTTCCATCCTTTATTTATTCATCCAACTTTATAATATAACTCAACTTTTTTATTTAAAAAATTCAATGACCCCCAAAGCTGAGAAAACACAAGCAGCAACTTGATACCTAGAAAACCCAGCACCTTTACATAGAGCTTCAAATTCTTTCTCAGTTCTTTCCTTCCCACCAGCTTGGAGAAACATCGTATTGTCATAAATTGAAACATACTTATCGCAGTTGGTTGCCTTCGGTATTTCTGGCATTAACACGTCAATGAGAATGACCTTCCCATCTTTCTTGAGGGCTTGATGGCAATTCTTCAAAATTTGTATGCATTTTTCATCGGTCCAATTATGGGTTATAGCCTGGAAGAAAACATAGCCAAAAATAACAAGTTGCAGTTAGCAAAATATCCTCTGAGGTATTGTGAATTGCTAGTCCTGTCATTGTAAAACACTAGAATTTATCTGAAGTTATAGTGTTGAACTGACCTTAATCATTATAGCATCACCTTCTGGGACACCTTTGAACATATCTCCTCCAACATGATGGATTCCTTCACATTTTTTATTCATTTTAACAGAACTTATTAATAGATAAATCATTTACCAAAAAGAAAACGATGAATCATTTCATTATCTTGTTATAGGTTTTGACAATGTAGCCGAAGAAGTTCTTAATTAGTAGATCTAGTCTATCAAATTGAGATAGATAGACTAAATTAATTATAAATAGATATGAAAACATATATAAAATGAGTTATCGAAATGTGTGTCTTGCATATCTGCATATATATTTACGTTTGCTTAGTCTATTTATCTTTAAGAGACACTTCAAAATTTCTCTTATAGTAGTATTTATCACATTTCTTTTACTATTTTCTTGTTTTCACTTTGTATATTTATATAAAGAAATACATTTACCTGGGTGAGGTAGGGCATGTTGTACCACTTGAGGTAAATCAAAGTTAATACCCTTTATTGAAGGGTACTTAGAGATGATCATTTTGAGGCTTTGCCCAATGCCACCTGCCACGTCAACAAGTGTTGATATCCCTTCAAATCCTTTGTATGTTTCAAGAATCTGCCTCATGTGCATGGTTGAGATATCGGCCATTGCCCTATGGAATAACGGTTTGAATGTTGGGTCTGTTTCCATATATTCAAACATAGACATCCCATGAACTCTCTTGAATAGGTCCTCTTCATCATCAAGAATCACTTGCTTGAAGTTTTGCCTAGAATTGCGTCATAGAAGACAAAAAGTAAATCTTCTTTGCAGGAAAAGAGTCAAATCAATAAAAAGATCAATAGAAACTATATAAATAAAAGAAAAAAAACATTTTTGCCATTGCATAGAAGATCCTTCAATAAAAACGTGACAAGATACACTATTTTTTAATTTCTAAATCAGCATCACATTTAACCACTTCAAAAATAACTACGTGGTTAAAATTTTATTAAAGAAGTTAATAGTAAATATATAAAGAATTGAATGTAACTTTTTTCCATAAATAAAATTGGATCTCTATGTCTCCATGCCTAACTCTTTCCAATAAACACAATCAAAAGTATAAGGGAAAGTATAGCTTGAAGCCTAAAAATAAAAATGTGCAGCTACTTACAAAACTTTTATATAAGCTGGGTGACAAAACAATTTTGAAACTGAAGCATAGGAGACTCCATCATCATCAATGAACAGGTATTTACCGGTGGGCGATAGCCCATAATGCCTCTCAACCATACCATCTTGATGGATTTTCTTAGAACAAGCAAGCAGAGAGTAACTAGCAAGCAAAAACAACACTCGATCGAGTCTGCGAACTGTGTTGGCATGTTGACTCGGAAGCTTAGAAGCAATATCCGAGGGTGACATGCCCTTAGGGCTTCCCTTGGCAATGATCTCAAACAGGTTAAGCTCAATGGCAGCATTTAACACTGCAGGGTAGACCGGACCACTGGATAGCAACATGGCATCAAGACAAGCATCATATTGATCACTCTCTGCGGTGATGGGGTTCATGCTTGCTTCTTGGGTATAAATGGAAGATGATATGTAGGTAATTTTGTAACCTAAAAGCTCACACAAAATCTGCTATTTCAGGTCTTGTTTAAGGGGTATTTATAGTGTACATTGGCCATTGAAAATTCCTGAGATGAATAAAGTCTACATAAATAGTTGTAGCACGTTTAAAATTCGTCCCTAGAGTTTCTTCGCCGACTGAAACACTTAAAGGAGCTTCCGTGTCAATCACTCCCATTCCTCTCATCAAAACCATCTGTAGCTTGTAGGAAAGAGATAGACTGGGGCATTAATTTTAGGCCAAAAGTTTATATTTTCCTTTAAGGAACGGTGGAGATATCTTAACACAGTGATTATTCGTTGGACTATTTCATCGATCAGGATGGAAATGTCAAATATATACTTTTGGTTCCTTTTCTGGTGGAGGAATTTAATTTATCTTTTTTATTATTTGGTTCAATTAATCTCTTAATTTCCTCATGGGATGTTTAAATATATCAATTTTAAGGATAAGGATTATATCTGAAGCATTAGATAATATGTGACTGAGTAATATAATAATTATAAGAATCTCTCCCATCATATATAATTAGATAGGGGGATCTTTATCTCATATAACAGAAACAGAGTTTACACTTTATAAAGAAATTTTACATGGGGTATTAAGCATTCTTCTAGAATCGTACTAGACTAATCGGTCCAACTGAAAATTGATTTGTGGACCAGTTTAGTTCTGACTAGCAATAGAATAGTTTGATTTGTATCAAACTAGCCGCCAACTCGGCACATGTTTCATCAAATACACCGGTTTGAACACGAATGATGTGACAGCATCACAAGTTGCCACATCATCCACTCCATACGAGGATGCCAAGGAAATGTCCACCTACCAGCCATACCATTTATTACACAAATATGTTTCCTGTTCATTTGTTTATTATCCCAAATTTTTTTGATAAATCAAAATTAAAATTAAATGGATAGTTATATTTTTCTTGAATCCTTTTAGTTAATATTGTGTTTCATAATAATAAGTAGAATTTTTTTTTAATGAATGCTTTTAAAAATTATTTAGAAATTAAGATTCGATAATGATAATACAAAATTTTAATCAATTTAATATCATTATGTAGCTATATTTATTTAAAAAATATTTTTCGTAGTATATGAATTAATTTTATTATAAATGTTATATATGTTTAAATAATTTGTCTATATATTTAATAAAAAAATATATATTTAAATCACTATTATTTTATGGAGGTAGAGTTGGGCTGGTCTCCTTCTCTAACATGAAGAAGTAACTTAGCTGGTAGATATAGTTTAAAGCTACGTATATTCCGCGAGCAGAATAGGGAACGGAGCTTCCACGAATTTAGGTGCTGTGCCTTTTGGATCCCTTTGGAGGATAACAGTACGTTGGGAATGAGCTAGTTAATACGCTAATGATGCAAATGGTCATGTTGCAGAGCTTGGTAAGCCTTAGCAGCTCTGCATGCTGCCCGTTTTGAGTTGGTTTTGGGAGTGCTTGATATTCAGATTGAGGGCGATGCTCAACTGGTGTTTCGAGATGGTATGTTGGATAAAAACAAAGTGTCTTATAGGGGTTTGGTGATCCATGAATTGCGGGATATTAGTGTGTCTTTCAGAAGATGTCTTTTGTCATGATGAGGTAGCTAGAGATGCAAACAAGGCGGCTTATTCATCCCTTACACATGAAGGTCATCTCCTTTCAGAAGAAATGTCTTGGGTGGATACTCCCCCTGATTTTCTAGCTGATGTACTCTTAGAGCTCGTTTGGAGCGCTGGATAAGAAAGATAGGATAGGATAATTTATCCTATCCTATTATTATCTGGCATTTGGTGAATCATCGGATATGATAAACACTATCTTCTTCGTTATCCTATCCTCCTTCTTTAGTTAAAATCACTATCATGAGGCAACAACTGGGTTATAGACCGGATACATATTTTTCACAAGAACCCCGAAATCATCCCTCGGCAGAAACACTCTTCCTCGTCAGCCTCCAGATCGCTCGTCCTACCTCATCCCCGAGAACGCCCATCCTCCTTCAACCCCGAGAACTCTCGTCGTCCCTGACTCTGAGACGTCGTCCTTTGCCGTTGAGAAGGCTCCCCTCTTCACTCTCTAGAACGCTTCTCCTCCCTGACTTCGTGAACGCTCCTCCTCCCTCACCTCAAAGAACATTCTTCCTCCCATTGTCGATCTTCTTCAACCAAGGTAAGCATCGATTTCTCCCTCTCTGTATAGTTTCATTCTCTATCATTCTCAGCCTTTGGGTATCGATTTACCCCTCATTAGCATCGATTTCAATTTATGCCTACATCTGCTTTTTCTCTTTTCCCTTTCCCTTGCATCTGCTGTGATTTCTGCCTTTAGGTATCGATTTTGGGTATCGAGGGTGAATGGGAGATTGGAGCCAGAAAGAAAGGAGAATAGTTGATTTGATTTCTTCAATTATTCATTTTTTTAAAATTTGCTTTTGGTCGTGACGTATGGGTATTGAATTTGGAACTTGTTTTGGTGCAGCTAGTTTTGATTACAGAGGTATTTTGAAATTGCATAAAGATTAAACGCAGCATAGAGTTTCATGAATAATTTGGTGACCTCTCCCTGTTTTGAAGAATTGGATTTGTTTTTCATTTTTTTTAAAATATGTATCAAGATCCCTCATTCCAGTTGTCTATGGCTTACAATTGGTGTCTACAGGGAGGGGGATAAGGATTATCCTGTGGGCTTGGCCGTTCAAGTGGTGGGATTACGATAATTATTCCTAAGAGACTTGAGTTATGTAATTTTATTTCTTTCATTTAAGTTTGGCATTTGGTTATGAGTCCTTATGTGTGCTTGAGATTTGGCTGATTAATTAATTATGTCTGGTTCAAGGTTGGGTGGCAGGAGCATATCTATGCAAGATTAGAGGCTGCAGGAATTTTCCCTTTTGGAGACTCTTCAGATTGATATGTTTTGCCAGATTGGAAGGGGGTCAACAACTAGATAATTTTCATGATTCTTTTTTTACATCAATTGCTTGAATAATTGTTCTTACTTTGATCCGTGTTGAAAGAACTAGGTTTTGAAAGTTTTTATTTGCAGCATTTTTGGTGTCTGGAAACATTTGAATTTGATTGGATTAAAAATAAAGCTTTTGTTGTTCATGGGTGAATGGGAGATTGGAGTTGGCGAGAACGGAGGATTTTTTAGTTAATTTCTGATTATTCTTCTTATAATTTCTTTTTGAAGTCTTGGACTTACTTTCCATTTTTTCTGGAATATGTGTATGAAGATTACTCATTCCATTTTTTCATGGCTTACAATTGGTTTATACAGGGGCAGGGATAGGGATTAGCTTGTGTACTTGGCAGTTCATGCAGTGAGAGTACCATGACTATTTCTATTAGACTGGGGTTGTGTAATTTTAGATTCGGTTATGCTCCTTCCTCTGCATTTGGTTAAAGATTTGGCTAATTAATAGATTTTCCTGGTTCGAGTGTTATAGTTTCTTCTATATTTTGGTAGCAGGGGCAGATCTATGGAACAATAGAGGTTGCAGGAATTTTCCTTTTTTGGATACTTCAGATTGATAATTCTTGCCGGATAGAAAGGGCCAACAACTTGGATAATTTTCATGATTCTTTTACATCAATTGCTTGAATTATGACTTTCAAGATTTTTTATAGTACTCGTCTGTGGCTTGAATTGGTGTTTTCAGGGTGGGGGATAATGTTTAACCTGAGTGCTTGGCTGTTCTAGCAGTGGGAGTATGATGGTTGTTGCCAGCAGATTGGAGTTGTTTTATTTCTTTAGGACCTTCATCTTCTTTTGTGGATCTTTTGCCTTCACTTATGCTTCTTCCTCTTTGTCTTCAATCATGATTCTCTTACATCAATTGTTTGAATAATTGTTTTGGCTTTGATCTATGGTGAAAGAACTAGGTTTTGAAGTTCTGTTTATTTGTTTGCAGCATTTTTGGTGTCCAGAAACATTTTGGATCAGATCAGATGTTTAGTGAAGTTTTCTCTTTCTTGGGTGAATGGGAGATTGGAGTGGTGAAGAATGGAGGATAATTGATTTGATTTCTTCAATTGATTGTCTTAATTTTGTTCATTTAGTTTTATCCGTGGCATATAGGTATTGAATTGAGAACTTGTTTTGGTGCAGCTGGTTTTACTACGGAGGTGGTTACAAATATTTCATTTGAAGCTATGCCTATGTTTGAAATTTAGGAACAATTTGGTGACGTCTTCCTGATCCTTTGATTTGATGTTTCTATTTCTAGACTTCGTAGGTTCATTATGAGTTTCAAGATTTCTCACAGTACTTTTCTGTGGCTTGCACTTGGTGCTTTCAGGGTGGGGGATAATGTTTAAACAAGAGGTTGGGAGTCCTGATGCTAGTTACTTAAGAATTTTCACCTGCAAAGACACAGGATTCTTCTAGAAGGAGTTTTTCTGCTGATGCAGATTTTGGGTTTGACTCTATATGCCACTCACTAAAGGCTTGTAAGCAAGAGGGTGACTCACTGGGAGATGGTGCAAAAAATGGAGTTGTCAAGAGCATAATTGATGATGGCCTATTTTGATTTGTATAATGTATAACTTTTTAAATGACTTTATATTATTGAATTTTTTAGATAAACAATGAAAATTATGGATGACAATGACTTTATATAAATAGATGAAATTTATGCATGACAAAGATTTTATCAAGATACTAGCTAGAATAGGAAATTTATGGATAGTCTATTTTGATAGGATGAAACTTATGGATATGAATGATGGCATATTCTATTTTGAGAACTTATATTTATGATTTGAATGTATAATATATAACTTTTTAAATGATTTTAAATATTGTTGATTTGATGAAATTTATGGATGACGATAATTTTTTAAATTGTTATATTACAACTAAATCAAATAACATACAATTAAAAGATTATTTTTTTTATATTGTTGTGAAGTATTTTATCATTATATGATATATTAATTTATGGATGAAATTTATATATGACAATAATTTTTTAAATAGTTATATTACAACTAAATCAAATAACATATAATTAAATGATTATTTTGATCATATTGTTGTGAAGTAGTCTATTATTATATAATATATAAATTTATAGATATTATTTTGTTAATTATATATATATATATATATATATATATATATATATATATATATATATATCAATGTATAAAGTAATCAAAATAATTGTATTGAAATTGAATTTAAATAAATATATATGCAATTTTATTATAAGGGTAGTTTTGTCATTTTATTCCATTCTTATCCTATCCTATCATTATCTAATTTATTCCAAACACAGCTTATCCTATCCTGTTGCACATCAAACACAGGATAGGATAAAAGTTATCTATCCTATCCTGCTATCCTATCCTATCCTATCCTATCCTGCTCTCCAAACGAGCCCTTATAATATTGGACGTTGATATTGGAATAAAATGATACATTTTCGATAAAAAAAAATATATACGTAAATTGATTAAAAAAAAGTTCAAATAAACCATTCACCTATAAATGGCTTCCTTATCCAATTAAATGACTGGTACCACTTTTGAAAACATTGATTTGAAGTGAAAAGTAAAGTGCAAGAACACATATTCAACCGAAGGCGAAGTCATTTAAGTGTGATAAATTGTTAGTGGTGATTAGTTTAAACAGTTGAAAAAATATTTAATTTTATTATTTTTATTGTTAAATAATAATGAAGATAATTTAGTTCGGATGCTAAAAGCATGCACAAGATCTCTTTTCATTCTCACCCTTAATTTCGTTTGCTTTACTTAACAATATATTTATAATAATATTTTATTTTTATTATCGTTATTGTTATTATATTATAGAGGGGGTGAATCCCTCGACAAAAATCTTGAATCCGCCAATGACAAAGCTCCACTCACAACACCCGGCCTACAAGGGATCTGTTATGTGAAAGACAAAGAAATAATCAAAGTCACAAATTCGAAGTCATTTGGTGCAAGAGATGACAATTTGAAACTGAGTTATGAATATTAGTTAATCATAAATTAACGAAATTAATAAATAATTAAAAATTAGAATCATTGAGAAAAAAAAGCAAAATATTGGATACGCATTAAATATTGAAGGAGTAACTCTTTTGCATATATAACGTCATACATCATGATTTTGAAATGGCATTTATATTTGATATGTGTAAAGCTCATGACCAAGTGGAATTGAATTTACTGAAATATATTTTTTTGAAGATATGCTTCAGATCGGAATGAGTTGCTATCATCACTGCCAAAAAAAAGAGCTTTAACGATGATAAAAGTCATTACTAAAGTTCAAAAAAATTTGGTGATGAGTTTTTGTCACCATTGGTTTGTCACGTGAGTCTCATGACTGAATCCTACGGTGACTACATTTTATATTATCACCAAAAGATGATTCAGTTATGACAAAAGTTGTCACTAAAGTCTCACTTTAGTCCTAATAGTTGTCACAATAAATTATTTTCAGTGACGACTTTTGGTCGTCACTAAAAGTGGCTTCAATGCGACAGTATAGATGTCATCATTGAAACTCCCCTTTCTTGCATGGAATACAAGCCATATAATATAAAATATAACGCATCCAATCACAGGAAAACATGTGGCAAAACAACCTAATGGTATTACATGTTTCTCACGTTTTGTTTTTTAGCTCATGAAGTAACAAAATCCCTCATCCATCCAAGTTTGCCTTTGGTATGTGCAGGTCTACCAATATTTTTGTCTTCTTTTGTCATGCCACTATCATTCTCGTCGTCTTTTTGAAACACCTTGTCCTCAAGGTGTATATTCGGATAGGCTTGCAACAATTCAGAGACGAGCTCCCAAGAAGCATCTTCAGGATAAACCCTTGCCACTGAATTAAAACTCTGTCTTGCAAAGCATCCGTATGAGGTTGATAGTCTAGAATGACTAACAATTGTATAACCGGTTGGCTGTTAACTGCTTCAGGAGGTAAAGTGAGTAGGTGAAGGTTAGGATCAATTGCCATGGAATGGCTTAAGCAGTGATGAATGAAAGGCATGATGAATTTTTTATATTGCTGGAACTCTAACTCAAAGGCAACCTTTCCATAACTTTTGATTATATGAAAAGGCCCATAGTAGCGTTTGGCTAGCTTTTGGGTAGTTGGTCCCTTTACTGAAGTTTGGCAATATGGTCGGAGTATGACCAAAACTGAATCTACGACTTTAAATGGGTGCACAATTCATTTATGGTTTGCATACAGTTTCATGGTTTGTTATGCCTTTAGGAGTTTCTGTACAAATAGTTCAGCAGCTCATCTTAGTTATGGAGCTTAGTATCCACAACCTTCAATTTGCTAATTCCTTCCACATATTGAGGAATGGTTGGGGGTGGCTAACCATAAACTACTTGAAAGGGAGAGATCCCGATGGAAGAGTGTGAAGTTGTGTTATAGCTCCATTTTTCCCAATGGAGGTAATGGCCCCACTGCTTGTGTTGATCATGCACATAATCCCATAGGTATTGTTGGAAGGGGCGATTAACGACTTCGGTCTGTCCATCGCTCTATGGGTGGTAAGTCGTGGTCATTCATAACTAAGTGCCACTCAGGAAAAACAATTCTTGCCAAAATTGGCTCATGAAGATCAGATCCTGATCAGAAATCATGCTCTTTGGTAAGCCATGTAACTTGCAAATGACTTAAGCAAACAAGTCAGCCACCTTTGACGTAGTGTAGTGTGTAGTCAACATACCAAAGTGGGCAACTTTCAAAAAATGATCTACGACAACCCAAATTACAATGTAGCCTTTAAAGGAAGCAAGCTGACTATAAAATCAAGAGATACTTCTTGCCAAATCTCGGTAGGAATAGGGATAGGCTGTAGGAGACCAAAAGGCGGGGTGGTGGGGGTCTTGACTTGCAGGCAAGTTAGGCATTGGCAAACAAAGTTAGTGATATCTTGTTTCATGGCATGCCAAAAAAAATTGTTGCTAAGAGGGCCATATGTTTTGGTGACTCTAGCGTGACCACCCATTAGTGAGCTATGGGATTCCTCAAGCAAAATTGATTTGAGAAGCGAATGTGTCCTAATGAAAAGTTTGCCCTAATAAAAAAAGAGCCCTAGTTAGGGTGTGCGTCTGGGCTATCCTTAAGGTCTTCAAGGATCCTAATGAACTCGAGATCAGTGGTGTAAGCTTTTCGTAACTTGGTTATAAACTCAAAGTGAGGCATAGTTAGACTTAAAAGTTACAAAAATGGTCCTTGGTTGCTAGAGAGTGCATCTACAGCACAATTTTCAACCCCTGGTTTGTATATAATATGATAATCAAACCCCAAAACAAGTAGTTCTATTACTCTTGAGTCTGATTAATTTGAGTCATTAATTCCTTAAGACTTTGTCGATCCGTTTGTATAATAAATCGCCTCCCTAATAAATATATATGCCATTTTTTACTGTTGTTGTGATGGCATGTAGCTTGTAAACGTACGTGGATGCCATTCCTCTAATGCTGATTATATATATAAAATCATCGTTAGGGGAGAAATTTAAGTCCCACTTAATTTGTAAAAATAAGTTGATGGAATGAAAGTCAATATTCCATTACATTAATTTATTATATTTGGTTGATATAATTGACTATAATTTTTATTCCCACGATATGCAAATTATCTTCTATATAGGAGATGATTTTATTTTGAAAAACTTATAAAAAAAAAAAGTTAAAAGAGATAAATGATGAGTAGATATATTTTATTGTAGAAATTTTTCATAATTACTTTCATTTAACAGTTTTCAAAATTGATGAATAGATATATTTTATCAATATTATGAGAAATAATTTAATAATTTCAAAAAGAAATAAGCATTTATGAAAAATAAAGACATGTCTTCCCAATAAATATATGTATTTTGGATGTAATATAATTTTGATCAATATATATATATATATATATATATATATATATATATATATATATATATATATATATATATATATATATATATATATATATATATATATATATATATATATATATTTGTGTGTGTGTGTGTATAGGTGTTTATTATTCAAAAATAAAAAATATGAGGTTAAAAGAGGTAAATGAAATTTTCTATGAATTATAAGTGTGTTTTAAAT
The DNA here is from genome assembly GCA_037074535.1 of Gleditsia sinensis. Lineage (NCBI taxonomy): Eukaryota > Viridiplantae > Streptophyta > Magnoliopsida > Fabales > Fabaceae > Gleditsia > Gleditsia sinensis. The sequence goes on along the minus strand of CM073463.1, from coordinate 63,660,854 downwards.
CATATTTTTTATATTTTATATCATAGAATACTATTAAGAAAGTATAGAAATATTATTTTATCTGTAATTACCATAGGAGAAGAAATTTTTATCCAAGAAAAAAAAAGCTCATGCCAGAATTTCTCTTAGTCTTATTTTTAAATCGAAAATAAATTTATAAATAAACAATTTTTTTTTTGAAAATTTGGATTATTTTCTTTTTGAATTTATTGTAATATATTTTTAAATTTTGATATTTTGAACAACTTATTTAAAAAATTATAGTCTTTAAAAATTAAAAAGAAAATAAACTTAAGAAATATAAAGATTTGTTAAAAATATGAATTTTCTTTTAAATATATAAAAGGTCATTTAAAATATTTATTTTATAAAATTAAAAAAATTTCTTAAAAATAAACTTTAAAATAAATAAGTGAAAAAACTTCAAAATACAGCAAAAATGTTGTTTTTTGAATCAAGGCCCGTATCCTTACAAATAACTTAGTATGTGAACTAAATAACAAAATCTTGAACCAGATATATCAGATAGCAATCTATCTTTAAATTTATATTTAAAAATATAATAAATTTAATATTTTAAAATACTCAAAGTTAAACTTATTTATTTAAAATATTTTAAATAGGAATTTTTTTTTCACATTGAGATTGTTAATAAAAAATTTATTCATATAATGTCAAAATAAAACTTAAAAAGTCAAATCACTTAAAAGGTGGAGTTTCTATTTTGGTTGATTTACATGAGGCCACACCTAAAATTGCTCTGTACGAAACCTTGCGCCTACCCAAGTGGCGTGAAATAAAATAGATTGCAATATGAAACAACCATCTTGACCTATTGTCAGTATTGTATAACATTATGATCAACCTTATTTTTATAGCCAAGTAAAATAAATATTATACAAAAAAAAAAATCTAATGCATAATCAAGTAGACCCCCTTAACCTTAGAGCTTACTTAAGTGAATAAATTTTATGAGATTTTTTTTGGACTGGTTTTTTTGACTAGGTGAATGAATGTTGATTTTTTTTTTTGGAAAAAAGGCCGAAGCCCAATCACTAAACATATATAAAGTCTAAATTGGAAGATATAAGACTAATCCAAAAAAATTATACAGAAAAATCAATCACTAAAAGGACATAAAGTCTAAATTAAAAGATACCAGATCAGTAAAAAAAATACAAACAATCAGGCCCACTTCAGGACTGGACTGCGGGTTGGACATGGGAGAGTCCAGGCTCGCTGGATTGAACTACGAATGCATTTGGCCCTTACCCATTGCACAGTCTCACTCTGCCTCCCGGGAACTCCCCTTCGCCTCTTCCAGAATCTCATCATGCCCTAGCATATAGTGCCCTAGCATCGTCTTGTCCAGGTCTCTGCCGGTGCTGCGAGACTCGTCATGAAAACTCTGGCCTCCGGTGACCTCCCTGTCTTCGCCTCTCGGCCCTCATAGACTGTAGTGTACAAATTTCTGAGGTAAGTTAATTTTTTTCGTTGGACTTGGTTGTGGTTACTCCCTATCCTACCCGGTGTTTAATGTCTCAATTTCTCGGCCCTCATGAATCCTCCCATGTTAGAGTAATTTGTTTTTAACTTTTCTTTCCAGTGTCTCCATTTCTAGTTCCATCTAGTCCTTGTCTTCGCCTATCACCGCAATCTACAAATTTCAAACTCCCTGTCACTGGTTTCAACCCCCTGAGTGAATCCTCCTATGTAGCTAGGTAAGTGAACGATTTCTACTTCAAGTCCCTATCACTGGTTTCCCTGGTTTCCTGGTTGCTTAAAAGCTAAAGTAGCAAATCTTGCTAAATGTAATTGTGATGGGAATAATTGTAAAATATTTTCCATAATTTATGATGGGTTCTGTTCCTGCATATATTTGTTAGTCAAACCAAATGCTTATGCTATCTGTTCTTGCATGTAATTGAGTGACCGTGAATTTTCCTAGCTCATGACTGCCATATATTTGGATTGTTTTCCTGCATATGCTATCTATCATTGGTTTTCCTGCATGTGGAGACATGATCTCTTTATAAGCATGACTAATGATAGATCATTGTGATTTAATTAATTTATTAATTGTCATTTTCAAAGAGCTAGCTAGTGTGTGTCGATTATATAAGGTAAAAGCATAGAAAATGTGTCAAAGCAGCATTAGGAGATGACAGGCTAATAAGGCTTTTACTTGACAATTGAATTGCGCTATTTTATATGATGATATGGATGGGTCATTTTCTTTTTTTGTTTAATTACTGTATTTAACCGTATATCTCAATCCTCAATTATGGTTTTGTCTTAAATAGCATTAATAAATATTTTCAAGGCATGAATAGTGGTCGTGGGGGGCCAAAATTAAAACTTGTAGATATGATTATGTCTTGGATTGAAGAAACAAGTTAAGCTTTAATGTCACTAGAGTATGTCTGAAAGCCTTGTCACTTTAATTCAGATACATGAACCCATGTAACACTACTAGGAAAATCATATTTAGAGACGGAATTTTTCCGTCTCTAAATAGGAAAAATTCCGTCTCTAACGCAGTTAGAGACGGAATCAGAGACGGAAAAAATTCCTTCTCTAAAAGAGGGGTCGCTATCATTTAGAGACGGAATTGATATTCCGTCTCTAATTAGAGACGGAATATTTCCGTCTCTAAAAATTATATATCCGTCTCTATTTTTTTTTTAATTCCGTCTCTGAAGGTAGAGACGGAAAATTCCGTCTCTGAATGTAGAGACGGAAAATTCCGTCTCTAACTCAGAGACGGAATATTCCGTCTCTATATCCAGATTCGTTTGACATTTTAGAGACGGAATATTCCGTCTCTAAATCCGTCTCTAATATCAGGATAATAAAAAAAAAATTCTTAAAAATTTGAAACCTATCAACCAATACAACAGCCAAAAACCAACCATTTCAAGGAGAAATATCAACATACATTTTACATAATGTCAAACCTTATCATCCATAAACATATCAACAACAATTTTAATAATCCCATCAGATTACATGACAATATCACCAATCAAACATACATAACACTGAGTCATAAATAACACAAACTATCATGATCCATCAGCAGCATTACTATTTTGGTCATTGTTATTATTCTCTTCTTCTCTAGGTGGAGACGAGGAGGGCATTCTTATACTACCATTTATCATGAGGCGCCGAAACATCCGATCCCATTCTTCAACCTTTTGCTTTAACATAAAATTTTCATCTTCACTCTGTTTGAGCCGTGCAGATAAAGCCTCAATTTTTGCATTCACAACAGAAGAGGAACTTGCTGAGACTTCATCAGAAGCAAAAGACTTAGAAGAAGAAGTTGCTGCCAATACAGTATGTGCTTGAGATCCCAGTCCATATATCCGTCCTTTATTGTTCATGCCGCCAACCACATCCAAATAAACAACATTGTCTGAATGTTGAGTGGAGTGTTGGCTAGAACCCTCATCTCCCTGAGATGTGGACTGTCTCTCAGCTATTTTTGTTCGATACATTTCCTGAAAAATTAAAATGATAAAACAAAATAAATATTTGTAAAGAAATGAAAATAAAATAGTAGTTAGTGACTACATACAGCAATTCTTCCTTGCTGGTCGTTGAACCACTGTGATGGCTTTCCTTTGGGCCGGTGAAGGCGCTCATACAACTCAAAACATGTCGGTTCTTTATTCAATTGCACCTTCTAAAATAATAAAAATTTAAATAATATTAAAGTAAGAACTTAAATCACTATATTTTTTAGCGAAAGTATTCACCATTCGTTTGGCATGCTCTCGTGCAGATATAGACCCTCCACTATGTACATTAAGTCCTTCTTTAGAGAGTCTATTTTGTTTATTTTTTCTGGCTTTACCTTGCCAGTCTTCACTATCCCATTCAGCCCTTAATTGTTGTAGCTTCTCTGCTGGAATCCAAGCACCTTTGTCCTCACCGTTACGCACCTTAAACAATGCATTTTTCAAGGCTATTGATCCCCTGCTATCAAATGCCCTTTTAATATTGTGCTCATCATTGTCCAACCATTTAAAATTTGCCTAAACAAAGAAAGTAAACAAATTAACATAACATTCACACATTTTAAAAAAAGATATCAATAAATATGATACGAAATGTTACATATTACCTTGAACTCCTCGAACCACATTTGAATGGTATTTTTATCAACTTTTCCCCAACTAGACCAAGCACCTTCAAATTTTTTCTTGAAAATTGTTGTGATGACACCTCTTGTCAAGATGTCAGGATAAAACCTGAAAGTATAGATATCAATTTAAATAAATATACTGACAAAAAAAAACACACACACACACACACATATTACTTACGTGTTCCCGGGTGCAGATCTAATCCAAATTCGACCATCTATTTCCCTTGTTCCCCACTGAATAGTGTGTGTGAAAGGAACTGGCTCAACATTTGGACATGTGGATTGATTAGGAGATGGGACACATATAGTATGTGTAGGTAGAGTAGGGGCAACTGTACTAGAAAGATGAGGAGATGAGGCACTAGAATGAGATGCTTGTGAATGGGAAGATGGAGTAGAAGTATGACAAGTCTGGGAAAAGGGAGATAAAGTAGGTGTATGTCCAGTGTGGATCTGGTCAAGGTGAGCTATGTCAGCAACAGGTGATGTGTCTGGCTGTGTATATGGCTGAGAGATAACCCGTCCTCGGCCTCTACCTCTACCCCTTCCTCTACCTGTCATCTATAGACAAAAAGATAATCATAATCATCTATTTCAATAAAATTTAATGACAATAATAAAAAATAAAAATAATTACAAAAGACAATGATAATGAAACTCATAACCATACTACCATAGATTTATAATCTACTTCAAAAATACATAATATATGATCTACATAATACACTTAGTAAAATGAAACCTAACAATACCTAAACATCATCATTATCATTCTCTTCCTCGTCTTCTTCCTCTTCTTCTTCCTCTTCTTCTTCATCTTCCCATTCTCCTTCTTCCTCAGTATCTTCTTCATCCACATCTACTTCATGTAGGTTCAAAGAAGAACCATATACTTCATCCACAGGGCCTTCAATATCAACAAGACTCTGCTCGAGATTATCATTTGCAACTATTACAGGCGATTGCATTGATGACTCTTCTTGGTATGGAGCATCATTTTCAGACATTTTAGTTTCTATTGCAGTTTGTATTGTGTTTCGTGCCTTAGTTTTGATCACTACTAACCAATCACGTTGCCCTTCAGGATATTGTGTATAATATACTTGCATTGCTTGTTGTGCAAATATAAAAGGGTCATAATTTTTATATCTCCTGGATGTTCTAACCTCAACAATCCCATAGTTATCTACCTTTGTTCCATGATTTAAGGTGGGATCAAACCAAGCACATTTGAATAGAACTAACACCTTTATAGGCCATCCTGTATAGTGTACTTCAATAATGTCTGTTAAAACCCCATAATAATTATTTTCTATTGTTTCATCCGTACCACCTGGACAACATACACCAAAATTTGTTGTACCCATACCTTGGCCATGATCTTTTGTATTAAATTTATAACCATTTACATAATATGATGGCCATTTGTTGGCTTTTCTTTGAGGACCCCATGCCAAACTCTTTAGAAAGGCATCTTCAACATTATTATTTAACACCTAGTCATCAAATATTTAAGTTAGTCTCACATAAGAAGCAAAATATTAGAAAATAAGAAATTAAGGAGAATTCGTGCAACATACGTATTCTTTAAACCAAATAGGAAACATTGTGGAAATTTGTCTGTCCACTTCCGAGTCACCCATCCCACAATCTTGTAACATATTAGTATATGTGCTACATTTAGAAAACATGTTAGAACAATTTATAGTGATATATATATATATATATATATATATGTAACACTTAAATGAACATTTTATACACTTACGTTAAAAATGGCTCCACTTCAGGACAATTTAGAAGAACATATAAATGTGCGATTTGCAAGTCCTTTTCTTCTAACATGAAGGATATGCATCTTCCGGTTGGACGGCCAGGATAATTAAAGATAGAAAGCGGTGGCCTATTTGAAGAACCTTGACCTCCATCATCATTTCGTGGTACTTGAGTCCTTCTACATGGAACATCAGGTGGATAATAGTAGGATGCAAATGTAGAGGTCTCTTCTACCAAATAAGCTTCACAAATTGATCCTTCAACTGCAGCTGTGTTCTTCACCTTGTCTTTTAGTGTGCGAATAAACCTAATACAGTTAATTGATACATTTAGTACTACGAATACGATTCCATAATTTAAAAAAACAAAAAAGAGACGTAACTCTACCTTTCAAATGGATACATCCATCGATATTGTACTGGACCTCCAACCCTTGCTTCGTATGGCAAATGAATTGGAAGGTGTTCCATTGAGTCAAAAAAACTTGGAGGAAAAATTTGTTCTAATTTACAAAGAATGACTGGAATGTTTTGCTCCATCACAAGTAAAGTATCCTCTCGCAACAATGGGGAAGTCAATTCTCGAAAGAACTGACTAAATTCTGTGAGTGCGTTCCAAATAGGCTTTGGCAATACTTTGAATGCAATTGGGAGCAAGCGTTGCATAAACACATGACAATCATGACTTTTTAGGCCAAACAACTTTGCTTCTCTCATGTCAACACACCTTGATAATGTAGAGGCATATCCGTCTGGCAGTTTCAATTTTTTGACCCATTCACACACAGCTAATCTTTGTTGCTTAGTTAATGTGTATTTTGCTTTGGGTTTAATTAGCTTGCCATCTCTTCCATCCTGCAGCTCTAATTCATTCCGTCTACAAATTTCCGCCAAGTCGAGCCTTGCATTAAAATTGTCTTTTGTCTTACCTTTAGTGTCCATCACTGTGTATAAAATATTCAAGAAGACATTTCTCTCAATATGCATAACATCTAGATTGTGTGGAAGAAGATTTGTTTTCCAATACGGTAACTCCCAAAATATAGATTGCTTCGTCCAGTTGTGAATAACTCCATACCCTGGGATGTTATCATATGTCTCTTTAGTTATGCTAGGCATATGTCTAACCCTTTCCAACACTTCTTCACCTGTTAATCGAGGCGGAGGTAAAGATGTTTCAGTATGTCTCTTCCGAAAAGCATTCTTATTCCTTCTGTAACTATGATCAAGTGGCAAGAATTGTCGATGACAATCAAAGAAAGACGTCTTCCGACTATGTCGAAGGGTAAATGCCTTTGAACACTCCATACATATTGGACAAGCAAGTTTTCCCATTGTCATCCAACCTGAAAGCATCCCATATGCAGGAAAGTCATTGATGGTCCACAATAAACAAGCTTTCATGTTGAAGTTCTGTTTTAGTGAGACATCATAAGTCGTGACACCAGTATTCCATAAAAGTTTGAGGTCATCTATAAGTGGTTGCAAATACACATCAATTCTATTCTTTGGATTGGAAGGACCAGGGATTATAATGGTCAAGAACAAGAACTCTCTTCTCATACACATCCAAGGGGGAAGATTGTAAGGGGTAACAATAACTGGCCAACATGAATAAGTTCGACCTGTTTTATCAAATGGAGTAAATCCATCAGCGCACAAACCTAACCTCACATTTCGAGGGTCCACTGCAAATTCAGGATATTTTTCATCGAATTTTTTCCAGGCTTCGCCATCAGATGGATGAGACAAAGAGCCTGTTGCCCTCACAGTTTCCCGATGCCATCTCATTTGACTTGCAGTTTGCATTGACGAATAAAGTCTTTGCAGCCTTGGAATAAGTGGAAAATACCACATTTTTTTCACTGGAAGCTCTCTTACTTTACCATTTCTGATGACTCTTTTGTAACGCTCTTCACCACAAAATTTACAATCACGAAGCTCCAAATCAAGAGGACTATAATAAATCATGCATCCGTTTCGACAACAGTGAATTTTTATACAACCCAATCCTAATTGCTCCACTGATTTCTTTGCACGGTAGAGGTTTTTAGGCATACGATTTTCATTTGGCAATGCATTTCCCATAAATTGTACCCACCGATTGAAACAATTCTCATAAATATTGAAGTCCGACTTGATACCCAAAGCTTCCACTGCAGCTGACAATTCAGAATAATTTTGACAACCGTCATATAAAGGAGCATGCGCAGCTTCTAACATATTAAAAAAATTTTTGGCTTCCGGGTTAGGTTCTTCATCCCTCTGTTCGCAATGAGCAAAACCTTGTTGCTCTATATAATTACCAATAGATGGTCCAGCAGCATCCATTACCATCTGTTCCTGATCATTAAAGCATGCCTGAAAGTCACTACTTCCATAATATGAGTTTCTTGAAACCACTGGTGGAAAGAGAGGTCTTGGTTCATCATGGTTGGTCCAATAATAATAATTACTCATAAATCCCTTCATACAAAGATGGGTTTTCACTTCATCAACTGAACAATACTTTTGACACTTGCATTTTTTACAAGGACACCTCAACTTTCCTACACTTTTAAAATGATCTTGACTACAAGCAAACTCTATAAACTCAACAACTCCTGCCATAAACTCATCTGTAACTGATCTCTTATCAGGACCCACCCTATTATCCATCCACTTACGATGTTCAGGAACTTCCATCCTATTTTTAGGCATACAGAAACATCTTAATTCAATATAGCACAAATTATAATAACATATTGAACTAATACCAACATCAAAGGCATAATGTGAATAGAAATCAACTTTCAAAAGAATCTCCCAAATCATTAAAATGTTCTGCTGCTTTGAGTTCCTAAACTTTAGATTTCTTTTACCATAATGCATGGAATGCTCATCATAATTGCTCAAGTAGAAAGGGTGGGGCAGAATCTGTGCATGTGTTTGTGTAGATGGAGATAATATGCATTTTTACAATTTTTGCTACATGCATTCATTATCAGGCAAAGGAAGATATGAAAAATCTATTCTAAAATAGAACAAAGAAAAGTGTGAACCTAAAAGAACTGTGTGTGGTTTATTAACTCTGGGGGTACACAAAGCCATCAATAAATTTAGTTAGTGATGCTAACTATGATCTCCTACTTAAATATTTTGTTTGTTGTATCAGTAAATATTTGATAACTTTGTTCATATCAGCAGATGCAATACTTGGGGTGGCAGCAAGAGGAAAAGCAGTGCAGTGCAGAATATTCAAAAGAAAAGGCTGATATACTTGGGGAGATGATTGAGGAAGACCAGACTAAAATGTTCCATATGATCATGAAAAATGAGAAGGCTTCAACCAACTGATGTAAGCTAAATGCTCTTTTCTTTGTCCTATGGTCTTCAACCTACACTTATGCATACTGCATCGTCCACACCTAGCTATATGTGTGTTGATTGTTAAAAGACCATTTCAACTCAAGTGCTTGAATTGTTAAGGGAAGGTCCATAAATGTTTTTATTATAATTTTTAAAACACTCTTAATACGATAGTCTTTTAGGTTTACTTACTTTGTGAGAAATTTCATTGAATTATAAAAAATAAGAGCAATCAGGATTGAATTTCTTACCCCATGGTCAAAGAGGCTTTGCTCCAATGTTAAGAACAACTTTAAGTTTAAATTCAAGAACTAATTTGCATTGCGAGTATTTACCTCAAGGAATATGCAACTAAATTAAAGACAAAGAATAAAGGAAGCAAATATGATTAATTAGTGAGATATAAAAAGAGTTCACACAATAAAGATCCCACTAGTCAATTGGAAGTAAGCCCTTCCATTCAAATTAAAACATTAATTAAAGCAAAATATATGGCAACAGGTATTTGTATGTATTGTCTATACTTATATATATGACTTTGAAACTTTCTGGTATTTTTTGTTATGGGTGTTTAAAAGATAATGGGTACTTTTGAGCTCTAGAAAATGAATGTCTCAATGGCTAGTTACTTATATATCCAAAATTTTCATTTACTTGTTTTATAATTTTTTTCATAAATATAAAAATAAATTGGCATGCATGTTAGTATATGTAAAGCCACTAATATATAGTATCCTCTTAATACTTTGTTGGTGAAGGACAGGACCAGAGGAAGTATCTGAGAAAGGAAGAAACATTGAGAAAAAAAGGAGAAAAGTATCAAAGTTACGGATTCTTGCAATTGCTGAGTTCTTCATCAAAGTATAAAAAAGCATCAATAGTGGATATAGTGGGGATCGATTTAATGTATCTTAAGAGACATATTTAATATAAATTTCCTAATTTCCTTTTTCACAAATGCTTAACAAAACCAAGATCTAAATAAAAAATAAAACAAAAAAATTGTATTAGTGCATTATTTATCTTATAGTAGCACTCAAACGCAAACCTTTAATATATATATAGTTTATCAAAATCTGGATCTAAATAAACAAGAAACAACAAATTTGCATTAATGCATTATATTATTTACCTTAGATCAAGTGTAGTACTCAAGCACAGTTGAGGAACAGTCTTTCACAACAAAGAACTGTGATGATTCCTCAATCCAAAGGGCAACGAAAACTTCTGTGCCTAAATATATATCAGAACAATATTAATGGTGAATATTGCAAGCAATTAAATTGTAGTTTGCTCAAAATTATATTAAAGCAAATTGCAAAGAAAATTTTTTGGTGCACTAGTAAGTGCTTGACCCTAACAATGAGGTCCAAAATCAAATCCTTATTCCTTTTTTTCTATAAAAAATAAAACTTGTCTAAGAAAATATTAGAATTTCCATAAGAGGAGAAGAGGACAAGATATGCCTCCTTAACAGGGGGCACAAAAAGAAAATAAAGGCTCAAATTCTTCTCTTACAAGTAGGTAAACCTTCGGTATACCTCTTTCCACATGAACAACTCCTGACAACTTTCAAAAGAATCTCCCAAATCATTAAAATGTTCTACTGCTTTGAGTTCCTAAACTTTAGATTTCTTTTACCAAAATGCTTGGAATGCTCATCATAATTGCTCAAGTAGAAAGGGTGAGGTGGGATCTGTGCGTGTGTTTGTGTAGATGGAGATAATATGCATTTTTACAAATTTTGCTACATGCAATTATATATCAGGCAAAGGAAGATATGAAAAATATATTCTAGAATAGAACAAAGCTAAAAAAGAGACATCATAATTACATGAGTAAATCTCAAAACTATATTATTATGGGCTCAATTTCTCTTGAACAGAAAAACATAATATAGCCCACACCACAGATGGTTGTTCATAGTCATACCAGTTCTCTTGGCTTCTCTCTTTTGGAATTGATATAAATCCAACCCGACCTCTTTATGCTTCTTCTTGGCTATTTTTTCCTCCACAGAGGCTTCTCTTTCTTTTATTTCCTGCACACTCCAGAACAAAATTATATGAAATCCAAAATAATGACTGAAGGTCACTGAACACATGTCTGGATAGTGGTCTATTAGCACCTGAACAATGGCTACGAAAAAGAGTATGATTGAGAGTAAATAGTTTTATTTGAAGCAGGAAGATATTAGGTGTAATAATTAGAACAAAGATGAACTTAACACCTCATAGGAAGCAGGAACCATAATGCACAATAACACTCTAAATTCATTCATGATTAGATATTTTATAACATTTTAAACTTCTCTGCGAATAAAAAGTCCACAGAATCAGAATATCAACCAGGAAACTTTTGTCAACTTTTCAATATTAGTTTTAGTTCACCTTTCTATCCGCAATACATATATCAACCAGGAACCAAGAGGAGAGAGACTGCATCTGTCAGTTTTGAAAATGCATATTAGTTGGGTATCAGAAAATTACAAAAATCAGAATATCTCTATACTCAAGGTCTAGAAATACCTAATAGGGACACTTTGAGGCCAATCTGGTGATAGCCATCCTTTTCGTTTCATAACATCCCTATATTCATGAAAACGAAATTATATTCAACTACACTAAAAAAGTAAAGAAAATAAAAGAATTAGATATATAATTTATAATTGTTGCGTTATATTTCACTTATATCATATAATTAGTATTGTCTGGCCTATTCCTCCCTACCCATAGATTCATTGACTGCTTTTTCAAATAGAGTAACTAAAACCACTTCAAAAGTACAGTTACTCTGAATAGCTCCTAATTTCTAATTTCTAATTTGTTGGACTTGAAAAGCACAACAGAGTAAAGGAGAAGAAGTTGCTTGGATAACCTGTGCAAAGCAACATAAGCAAGTATTGGAGGAAATATTCCACAGGACAGAAAGAGGATCCATGACAGAGAAAATTGTAACAGTAAGTTTATAATTTCATGTTTTAATCAATTTCCTACTACAAATATCAAGTAATTAGAATCATATATTACCAAGAATGTGAAAACTTTAGATGCAGCAAGTATGGTTGCCTTTCTGCAAAAGACCTATAAACAAATCAAAAAATAATCATTAGTACTAAAACCAAGCTATTCCAGCTATCTGCCATTACACTTCAAGGACATACTGGATCAGCTTCTATTGGCCTTCCAAACTGACCAGCCAGTGCCTCAATAAAGTTTCTTCTAACATCAATCAATGAAACAACCTCCAGGACCTAAGTTCAAAAATATATTCTAAGTATACTCGGGAGCAAACAAATCTAAAGATACATAAGCATGTAAGAGAGTGATCTTATGGAAATTGTGTGCCTGATATGCTTACATGTCTATTTGTGATTGATTTGGTTTACTAACATTTAGTAGAATGTCCATCTAACGATATCTCCTACTTCTATCAATGCATATATGTCATATGTAAATATAAGTCTTGAATTGGTTTCTTGGTATTCTGGTTATTTTGTTTTCTTATGGTCTTGTTCATGTTTGAATGAAATTTTATTTTACATGAGAGCATTTAAAGCAAGAAGCAGCAACTATGATGAAGAAGATTAAGCTTCTTGAAGTGTGGTGTCTTATAGAGATATTATAGAAAAAAGTCTCACGTTCAACTTCAAATACCTCGCATCATCAATTATATTAGTATATAAAGAGTTTATAATAAATATATTAATTAATATTTTTATTAGTGTTTAGTTCACATGAACTACCCCCATACTTCAAATACAAACTCAAAACTACTTAAAAAGAATCAAGAATTTTAATTCCAAACCCTAAATCTACTTATTTGAACTGAAAATACAGGGAAAGTGTGCCTTTTAAAATCAGGGAATGAAAATTTCATCTAACTAGGCCTAAACATGGCATATCACATGGTAGTTAAGTTGTCATTATCTCCAAGAAAGTACTATTGTTTTCATTTTAATATGTTGTCTTTTCTTCTTTAACTTGATAATCATCACCATGAAAACCATAAACTATCCTTGTCTTTTTCTTTTTTTTTGGCTGAGACAATCACATGGTAAAGAATTCCTAATTGCTTGTCCTTTCAATAAGCAGACACCTAAACGACATTAGTGGAGTATAATTAGCAACCAAATCTAAATTTCTGAACTATTCAAGAACTGTATAGTAGTACTCTCAGTGACTACCTGTCACAAATCCACTCATCCATAAATAACAGCACCTCACCTAACATTATCAAAGGAATAAAGTGACACATCTGCTTTGTGGCCAATGTAATTAGACTATGCTATCTATTAAGCAAAGAAAGGACAAAAGGATTAAGAGTTTAATCTTCAAGGGGACCCCGTTTGATGGATGATGAGGCCACATTTGCATGTGCACAAAACGGACAAAGTAGCTGGGAGATTAAGCTTGCGTTTGTCAGAGGTGATCAAAAATTTTAATGTGGTCAATTATGGAGTTTGCAAGTACTGAATGGACACCAATATAGGTCCGATATTATGCACTAGGATTCTCATGTAATGAGGAAAATTCAAAAAAGTTCTCATGGAGTTTGCAAGTACTGAATGGACACCAATATAGGTATTTTCTTTTAAGCCAAGAAGAAACGCATTTGGAGCCAGCTCAAATGCACAAGTATACTCAAATTAAAGCACAAGTTTAACATTTACAAAACATGCAGTAAATCTCCAAAAAATCCCAAAACATTATAGTTGTTGTACAAAACAAGTTTAACATTTACAAAACATTTACTAAAGCACAAGTTTTACGGGAGGCAACCACCTACTTCGATACTATAGTTGCTGTTTTCAGAGAATCAAACCACATAAGCATATCTAAATTCCAAAACATCGTTCACATTCAGGCACCCAAATTGTGATGTTTCAGATTATCAAGCCACATTTAGACATAAACATTGCAAAGCATTTCGAAAGCCAACCTGGACGTAGACACAGGGAATGGAGGAGTGACAGAAAAGAGCGCAGAGCAGAGGCTTCGATGGTGAGCTCAGTTGGAAGCTACTTACTTGGCAAATCCATATGGGCAGGGATTTCGCTGTGAACCACTGTGACTTCGGTGATGGTGATCAGAAAAAGGAAGATATCTGGTGATGTTTGGTGAAGAAGAATTTGGGGGAAAGGTTCTCCTTCAGGGGGAAAGCAAATTTTAGGGCTTCTTGTGCATGGGTGGGGTTCAGGAAAAATGCAATTTTGGGGCTTCTTTTCCGCGGGGTTCTGAATTTTGGGGCTTCTTGTGCGCGGGGATTGAGAATTTTGGGGCTCCTTGGCGCGGGGTTCTGGAAAATTGCCTCCAGGACTGTACTCTGATGGCTAGCTTAGCTGTAACCCGTGGGCTAAGTGCATGTGCTAAGTGGAAATAATATGATTGTTACTCCTTTGATCAGGCCACGTTTAAGACAAGATTTAAATAAGATTTTTTTTATGTGTTTGTTACAAATATAGCATTTAAATATTATTTACAACTCAAAATTATATTATTGAGTCTTTAATGAAAAGAAAAAAAATAGGTAAATTTCATATGGTTTTTGTTATGAAGTCTTTTAATACAAATATAATAAGTAGAATAATTTGTTTAAAAGAGTCAATTATATAATGTTAAACTGTTTAAAATATTTATATATTATTTTTTTATTGTGAGCAAATATTGATAAAACTACATTTAAAGTTTGTCTTAATAAAAATTTATAAACATGTCATAACTTTAAGAAACTTTAACGGCAAACAACTTTTTTTCTTTGTCTAAAATATTTGGCTCAAGTGGTACTTTTTTAACAGGCATTAAAAATGTAAATATATGTGAGTTTAATTTTCTCTTCTCTCTCCTTATACAATATCTTGATTTTTTTTCTTTCGTATTAAAGCAAATTTTTGAACTATTGAATTTCTTAATCATTAATTAAATTTCAAATTTTTTTTAATAATTTATTATTTATGAATAGAATATAAATATGTATTTAATATTAACAAATTAGACTTTATGAGTCATAGAATTTTTCATAAATCTTAACATGAATGAAGAGGCCAATGGCGTGAAGCTGCCTTCATTCAGCTTTTCTAAAAATAGAATAATAATTAATCTGCATGATAGAGATTTTAAGGCCAGTGATAACATGACACGTGGAGGTTATTTTTAAAGTATATGTCGATGTTCTGATGGAGATTGAAAAATCAGAAAATTAAAAGCCTGTATGGGGGAAAATAGATTTTAGCTCTTTTGCTGCTTCCAATTGATTTTTTTATTATATATTTTTTATTGATTTCATTTCTTATCGGGTGTTATTTAGTGCTACGTGTGTGGGAGAAAAGCAATTTTGCTTGCTTTTATTCAGTGCTGTATATGGTTTTGATACATTAAAATCTTACTCCTATTAATTATTTCACACATCATAATATTTTGATTTAATCTATCAATTTAATATCTTATTAAAAACTAACTTATGTTATAAAAGTTCTTACATTTATTTGCTGATTATATTTTCTTATCAACATATCAAAATGGGAGAAACATAGAAAAAAAATAAAAAGATAATTTTTTTAGTGACGACTTTTTAGGCCACCACAGAAAAGTCGTCACTGAAACCAGTATATCTTGTAGTGAATTAATGTAAGAGAATCTTGGTTTTCATTCTATCAACTTATTTCTACAAATTAAACGGGACATAAATTTTTTCAAAAATTATCTAAATTCTAGCTAATTTTACTAATAATTTAAATATTATTTCAAAAATTAGATATAAAATGAGAGATAAAATTTTTTTTTAACACAATTTATTGATTAGAGACGGAATTGGAGAGGGAATATATTCCGTCTCTGAATTCCGTCTCTAAATTCGTCTCTACAAATTTTTTCGAAATTAGAGACGGAATTAGAGACGGAATATTCCGTCTCTGTCCTTCTCTGGAGTTAGAGACGGAATATTTCGTCTCTGTACGTAGAGACGGAATATATTCCGTCTCAAACTCCGTCTCTAAAGCCATTTAGAGACGGAATTTGAGACGGATCTTTAGAGACGGAAATTTTCCGTCTCTAAATTCCGTCTCTAACTTACAAAACTTTCCGTCCGTCTCTATCTTCCCAAATCCGTCTCTATTTCCGTCTCTGTTAGAGACGGAAATTATTCCGTCTCTAATTTCCGTCTCTAAATCTCCTTTTTCTAGTAGTGTAAGTGGGATTACTTTATTAACTGGGGGAGGGTACAACATATTGCATACACTCAGTACTGTTATTTAATAGGACAAAGAGGAAATTCATTAGCATTAGGTAGTCATCTTTTTTACTTTGTTTTCTCCTTAAGAGTTTGAAATTAATGCCTGGGATTGGAATGAATGCATATAATTAATTTAAAAGGAATATAAATATATTTTAGTTAAAAAGAAAATACCAAATGATTGATAGTATATGTCTGCGAAGACTATTTGAGAGTAAAGACTAAAGGCCGACAAGTCATTATTGTTTTGCTGGCTGATTCAAACTGAAATAGCTACTTTAGAATTGAAAATAGTTACAATTAGTTTATGTTTTTGCTGTTATGCTTGGCTACTGCTACTGCTACTGCTTCTGAATGTTTTTCTTGTTTTGCTTTTAAATACAATATTTCCCTGCTTTCTGGCTAAAAAAAAAGAGAGGAAAAAATACCGACATATGATTGTTCGAACGCATTCACCAACATGCAAATGAGACATTTTATTTAAGAGAGATTTCTTTGTGAAAATATAATTATAATTAATCGGTACATTTAATAATATAATAAGCAAAGTGGTTAGTTTTCGAAGTAACTAATTATATAACAACTTGCAATGTTAGGTAAGAGAAGTTCTTTTGATTTGTGATTTGTGATTTGTGATTTGTGATTCAGGGGAAGGTCTTTTGAAGTGTTAGGTAAGAGAAGTCTTTCGAAAGGTTAGTATAAGTGGTTATGAGTGGAGAGAACTTGGTTATCAACTTGCTTGAGTTGTGTGGTTGTAGTGGCTCACAAGTACATATGTTAAACTTGTGGTTTATAGTGAAAATCTTAAGTTACAGCTTTAGAAGCTTTGTGATTGTACTGAACCAAGATAAATCTTAAGTTACAGCTTTAGAACTAGTTTTATTGGCATATATAATCTTGTTTGTAAATGAAGTAAATTTAATTGATATATGTTGGTAGTTAATAGTTGAATAAAATAATAACTTTAAATTGGCAATTTTCTAAACTAATATTTTTAATACTTATCTAAAATAGTACGGAAGACTCCATTGGTAAGGAGCGAACATAACATCTTCTAATTTAAATTTGAAAGCCATAGGTGAAAAGTGGATGTTATAACTAAGTTAGCATAAATAGCTTAGGCAAAATGCCTAAAAAAACAACAATTTTTACAAAGATAAAGTCAAAAGATGGAATTATAAGAAAATCCTTAGTTAGGAATGAACTTAAGCCTTGACAAAGGGTTTTAGTGTCTAAATCAAGGCTAAGACTATTCCCTTGGAAGTTGAAATCTTAATGGTCTAGCCTATTTATTTTTGGCCTTACATTAAACTCACTTAGAGGACCTTATACAGTCAAATAATTGGAAAGATTAATAATTAAGGCCATAATTTAGCAATGTAAAGGCAAAAAGTAGAGGACAGAGAATAACCTCTCTAATTTCTTATCTCTTGTTTGGCCTTCCACTAGAAGCATACTATAGATAAAGTCAAAGGGCCTCAAAGTATTTAAAAATTCACAGTTTAGGATACTAATTGGTTTACATTTGATTTATTGTCCCTATGTTAGAAAAATTCTAAGTGGGTCAACCAAAAATGGCACCAAAAGAATTGTGTTATTTCCTTTTGTAGAATTGACTTATCTATTTTATATGTTTATTTCATCCATGAATTTTCAAAGGGGGCTATTATTAGAAAAGATTGCAGACTTTTATACTTCTACTACTTTGACTTTTGTAAGTCTATTGAAAAAAAATATATTTTTAAAGTTAGTGCACATACACAATTTAGAGTAAACCTGGCTCACACATTTTAAAGATTTTTTTGTTTGAAAATATCCCTTTGAAACCAAATGTGTCAGTAAAGTTTATCCATTAGAAAGTAGCATAAAGTGATGAAAAAGAACACTTCTCCATTATCCTATGTAGGTACATCCTAGGCTATGGGAACTACGCTAAGAGGCCAAGGTCTAGAAGATAGCCTCTATGTCTAACTATTAGTGCAAGGTCTCCATGGTAAGGTCTATCATAAAGGAAAAGAAGTCCCTAGATTGTCCCAACCATGAAGCTGAAGACCCAACTTACTAATAATGAGAATGCAAAAGTGAAACTCTTTGTGAACCCATACCAGCAAAAAGTAATAATCTATGTGAGGGCTTTCATGGTCACCCCAAGAACTAAGTCTTTGTGACGCCACTAGACCCCTTTCTAGCTTCTAAGGTAGTGCATAACCAAGGGATAGGGCCAGTATAAGTGTAGTTTATGTTGCAATGCGTGCAGAGAAGTATTCATACCTTATGTCCTACCTATACCCTAATGATAGTAGATAAAGAAAATGATAAACAAAACTATGCAAACATATAAAAGAAGGGGATAAGGGTGTATACACAAATAATAATTGCACTAATATATTCCCTAGTTTTATCAACTCTAGAACTACCAATAGTGAAATCGCCAAATTATTTAGATCAAACAAGTTGAATTCCTTATTTTGAATCCGATTTTTCTTTCAATCACCAAGTGCTCAAACAATAAATGTAGTAACTCTAAAGTTAAATGATTTTATTATGAGTATTTATATGGTGTATTTATAAGTATTAAAGGACTAGGGATATAATTGAAAGATTTTAAAGGTGTACATAATTTTTTTGTAATAATTTTGTATCATAGTGTAAATAATCAAATTTTCAATGGCATTCTCCAACAATTCTTTCAGCAAAAGAATGTATAAAACCTTAGAAAAACCCCAAACCCTCTTTGAGTATGTCTACCTGAATTACACCTTGATGCGTTTGTTTTTTAGTATTTTATATGTGTGTGTGTGTGTGTGTGTGTGTGATGATATTGAAGTAACTTAGCTTTTTTTTTACTGAAAATATTTTCATCACTTTGTTCATTTATAATCTCAATATTAATTTGGTCTAAGAGAAGTTAAAGTCACTAATCTAATTTGCAAATTATACTTATACATGTGATACTAATAGACTATTCATAGCATAAAAAGGAGAGATTAATTAAGCAGCATTGTTATTATGATGATGATAATGCGAAGCAAAGTCATATAGACGGCTGTAAGTACAGTAAGTGAGACAAGACAGACATGGGAATTTTTCTTTGCTACACACACTTAAATGTGTGATGCTTTCTGTTAAAACAGTAGTATCTCATATCCTTGGGTTGTGTCAATATTCTTGAGCTCATCTAGAAGGTTTTGGAAGCATACAATTCTGACTTGTGTGTACTGCTACAAAATAAAGCATGAAAGGGACAACAATTTAGACCTTTTTTCGAATAATCAAATCCATAAAATGCTTCTCACCTAACTAGCTAGGAAAAATTAATAAGATAAAGTAATGCAAAATTAATCCTATCTGTTGTAATTTTTTATTGTATATATTGCCTTGTATTTTCTCTTGAGAATTACTTAGTCATGAATTATTGTCATGGCTACTATTTGAATAATTTTTCTTTGTTAGGTAGGAGTAACTTTAATTAAGTTAACAAGCAATGAACCTTAAAGATATATAGTCAAAGACTGAGACGGGATAAGCCATACAGCAAAACTATAATTAAAGGTGGGATTGTTTCACACACACACACACACACACACTCTAATTGTTGATTAACAATTTTGAAAGAAAATTATCAGTCTTTTACATAGATCCATTAATTGATTAATGAGTTAAAAATTGGTTTGTGAGATTGCATATTTAATTATGCCTCATGTTTCATTATATATAAATTAATTTATTATTGTGGGATTTTATGCTCATATTATTACCAATAATAATGCCTCTTATAATTTATAAAGGTTAAGATTGTCTCATTGTCTTGTGAATTGTCTCTGAAAGATTTGAAACTCTATATCTTATCGGTAGTTATTGAATCATAGTTAAGTGTTTAGTTCTCTTATATATGAAAGACAATATAGTCCTCATGTTAATTAGTTCCAATCCTACTTCATATGTTTATTAATATTTGCTACTTATCAAGGGTGTTTTATACAAAGGACAGAAACAAAAACTCCACCCCCATCACTGTTATATTGTGAAAGGATCATAAATTAAACATTTAATCTAAGCCATTTCAGTGAGATAGTTGGAATATTTAGCCAAGATATATACTAGTTTATTTTCTTTTTCCAGTGGATTTTTTTTTCTTTTGTGGGGCAAAAACTACATAATATCATATATAATGCTTGCATTCTGTATGATATTAATTTAGTATTCAGTTTAACTGCAAAATGGATGTAGCCTTATGTATTACTCTCCAAGACATGGACCCAAAAGAGTGGATATTAATAAGATTATAATTCAAAGCTAGGTTTAATTTACATGAGCTTTTCTTTGTGAACTACTGTCAAAAGCAAATAGAAAGCGCTCAACCTATAAGAAGTGGAGCTTTCTATTTTTAGATGCACTTCAAGATTTTCATTTTAATATTTCTTTGATTGAATTGTAAACTAAAGAATTAAGGCAAGAATCGTGAAGTAATGGTGAGAAAAATCAACTTCTTAAAAGCTCGAGTTCTGCATATACATAGAATCAACATTTTTTTCCAGTGATAGGTAATCCCTGCATATTGCAGTCAAACAAGTCAAAAGAATGAAATATATACCACTAATAAGGGTGTATACACAAATAATAATTGCACAAATATATTCCCTAGTTTTATCAACTCTATAACTACCAATAGTGAAATCGCCAAATTATTTAAATCAAAGCAGTTTAGATCAAACAAGTTGAATTCCTTATTTTGAATCCGATTTTTCTTTCAATCACCAAGTGCTCAAACAATAAATGTAGTAATATCATACCGAAAACATAGTATGTCAATATATAGTATATTACTTATTTCTTTCCTTCTATTTTACTACCTTGTTTGTGTTTTTCTTTTCGTGCCAATCTATAGTATATATTGCATATATTTGGAAACAATATGTTAGAAAAAATAATAATAAATGAATATAGTGGTAGTGAGAATGTCTGGGTTTGGTCTTATAGGATGAATGGATGATGGAGGAGAACTTTCTTAGTTGGGATTGGAAGGATGGAGAGATAATCACTTTATTGGATTCTAAAGATATTCAATTGGAATATGTTTAACCTAGCTAGCTGGATTAAATCAGATTATAAAGACAACTAGCTAACAAAGGCAGTGAATTTGTAGAAGTGTGGCATAAAGCTCATAACATCTCTAAATCTCTAAATCAAATTCTAAAGATATTCAATTTTTCTAGTGGTATAAAGCTCATAACATCTCTAAATCAAAGACTAAGGCATTTTCATTAATGGTGTTTTGGAAAATAGTATTATTAGTTGTTTTATATATAGTGACAAGTGAAACGCTTGGAGTGTATAAAAATTAATAAAAATGTATGTGAACTCAAAACAAATTTCCACACACATGATGCTTTTTTAGCTCGGAAACAACTAGTCTCAACACAAACATGAATTGAAAATTATGTCATGTAGCCAAGAAAAAGAGAAAAAAAAAACGTCTGTTAACCAAAAAATTGATTTATATTCACATTATGCCTTTGATGTTGGTATTGGTTCAATATGTTATTATAATTTGTGCTATATTGAATTAAGATGTTTGTTTTGATTCATGTATGCCTAAAAATAGGATAGAAGTTCCTGAACATCATAAGTGGATGGATAATAGGGTGGGTCCTGATAAGAGAACAGTTACAGATGAGTTTATAGCAGGAGTTATTGAGTTTTTAGAGTTTGCTTGTAGTCAGGATCATTTTAAAAGTGTAGGAAAGTTGAGGTGTCCTTGTAAAAAATGCAAGTGTCAGAAGTATTTTTCAGTTGATGAAGTGAAAACCCACCTTTGTATGAAGGGATTTATGAGTAATTATTATTATTGGACCAACCATGATGAACCAAGACCTCTCTTTCCACCAATGGTTTCAAGAAACTCATATTATGGAAGTAGTGACTTTCAGGCATGCTTCAATGATCAGGAATAGATGGTAATGGATGCTGCTGGACCATCTATTAGTAGTTATATAGAGCAACAATGTTTTGGTCATTGTGAACAGAGGGATGAAGTTCCTAACCCGGAAGCCAAATTTTTTTTTAATATGTTAGAAGCTGCGCATGCTCCTTTGTATGACGGTTGTCAAAATTATTCTGAATTGTCAGTTGTAGTGAAAGCTTTGGGTATCAACTCGGACTTCAACATACCTGAGAATTGTTTCAATCGGTGGGTAAAATTTATGGGAAATGCATTGCCAAATGAAAATCGTATGCCTAAAAACCTTTACCGTACAAAGAAATCAGTGGATCAATTAGGATTAGGTTGTATAAAAATTCACTGTTGTCAAAACGGATGCATGATTTATCGTAGTCCTCTTGATAAGGAGCTTTGTCATTATAAATTTTATGGTGAAGAGCGTTACAAAAGGGTCATCAGAAATGGCAAAGCAAGAGAGTTTCCAGTGAAAAAAATGTGGTATTTTCCACTTATTCCAAGGTTGCAAAGACTTTATTCCTCAATGCAAATTGCAAGTCAAATGAGATGGCATTGGGAAACTGTGAGGGTGACAGTCTCTTTGTCTTATCCATCTGATGGTGAAGCCTGGAAAAAATTCGATGGAAAATATCCTGAATTTGCAATGGACCCTCGAAATGCGAGGTTAGGTTTGTGTACTGATAGATTTGCTCCATTTTATAAAATAGGTTGAACTTATTCATGTTGGCCAGTTATTGTTACCCCTTACAATCTTCTCCCTTGGATGTGCATAAGAAGAGAGTTCTTGTTCTTGACCATTATAATCCCTGGTCCTTCCAATCCAAAGAATAGAATTGATGTGTATTTGCAACCACTAATAGATGACCTCAAACTTTTATGAAATACTAGTGTCATGACTTATGATGTCTCACTAAAACAGAACTTCAACATGAAAGCTTGTTTGTTGTGGACCATTAATGACTTTCTTGCATATGGGATGCTTTCAGGTTGGATGACAATGGGAAAACTTTCTTGTCCAATATGTATGGAGTGTTCAAAGGCATTCACCCTTCGACATAGTTAGAAGACGTCTTTCTTTGATTGTCATCGACAATTCTTGCCACTCGATCATAGTTACAGAAAGAATAAGAATGCTTTTCGAAAGAGACATACTGAAACATCTTTACCTCCACCTCGGTTAACAGGTGAAGAAGTGTTAGAAAAGGTTAGACATATGCCTAGCATAACTAAAGAGAAATATGATAATATCCCAAGGTATGGAGTTATTCACAACTGGACGAAGCAATCTATATTTTGAGAGTTACCATATTGGAAAAAAAATCTTCTTCCACACAATTTAAATGTTATGCATATTGAGAGAAATGTCTTTTTGAATATTTTATACACAGTGATGGACACTAAAGGTAAGACAAAAGACAATTTTAATGCAAGGCTCAACTTGGCGGAAATTTGTAGATGGAATGAATTAGAGCTGCAGGATGGAAGAGATGGCAAACTAATTAAACCCAAAGCAAAATACACATTAACTAAGCAACAAAGATTAGCTGTGTGTGAATGGGTCAAAAAATTGAAACTGCCAAACGGATATGCCTCTATATTATCAAGGTGTGTTGACATGAGAGAAGCAAAGTTGTTTGGTATGAAAACTCATGATTGTCATGTGTTTATGCAACACTTGCTCCCAATTGCATTCAAAGTATTACCAAAGCCTATTTGGAATACACTCACAGAATTTAGTCAGTTCTTTCAAGAATTGACTTCACCATTGTTGCGAGAGGATACTTTACATGTGATGGAGAAAAACATTCCAGTCATTCTTTGCAAATTAGAACAAATTTTTCCTCCAAGTTTTTTTGACTCAATGGAACACCTTCCAATTCATTTGTCATATGAAGCAAGGGTTGGAGGTCTAGTGCAATATCGATGGATGTATCCATTTGAAAGGTAGAGTTATGTATCCTTTTTGTTTTTTTTTTTAAATTATGGAATCGTATTAATAGTACTAAATATATCAATTAAGTGTATTAGGTTTATTCGCACACTAAAAGACAAGGTGAAGAACACAGCTAGAGTTGAAGGATCAATTTCTGAAGCTTATTTGGTAGAAGAGACCTTTACATTTGCATCCTACTATTATCCACCTGATGTTTCATATAGAAGGACTCAAGTACCACGAAATGATGATGGAGGTGAAGATTGTTCAATTAGAACACCACTTTCTATCTTTAATTATCCTAGCCGTCCAACTGGAAGATGCATATCCTTCATGTTGGAAGAAAGGGACTTGCAAACCGCATATTTATATGTTCTTCTAAATTGTCTTGAAGTGGAGCCATTTTTAATGTAAGTGTATAAAATGCTCATTTAAGTGTTATATATATATATATATATATATATATATATATATATATATATATATATATATATATATATTACTATAAATTGTTCTAACATGTTTTCTAAATGTAGCACATATACTAATATGTTACAAGAATGTGGGATGAGTGACTCAGAAGTGGACAGAAAAATCTCCACAATGTTTCCTATTTGGTTTAAAGAATACGTATGTTGCACAAATTCTCCTTAATTCCTTATTTTCTAACATTTTGCTTCTTATGTGAGACTAACTTAAATATTTGATGACTAGGTGTTAAATAATAATGTCGAAGATGTCCTTCTAAAGAGTTTGGCATGGGGTCCTCAAAGAAAAGCCAACAAATGGCCATCATATTATGTAAATGGTTATAAACTTAATACAAAAGATCATGGCCAAGGTATGGGTACAACAAATTTTGGTGGTGTATGTTGTCAAGTTGGTAGGGATGAAACAACAGAAAATAATTATTATGGGGTTTTAACAGACATTATTGAAGTACACTATACAGGATGGCCTATAAAGATGTTATTTCTATTCAAATGTGATTGGTTTAATCCCACCTTAAATCATGGAACAAAGGTAAATAACTATGGGATTGTTGAGGTTAGAACATCCAGGAGATATAAAAATTATGATCCCTTTATATTTGCACAACAAGCAACACAAGTATATTATACACAATATCCTGAAGGGCAACGTGATTGGTTAGTAGTGATCAAAACTAAGGCACGAACCACAATACAAACTGCAATACAAACTAAAATGCCTGAAAGTGATGCTCCATACCAGGAAGAGTCATCAATGCAATCGCCTGTAATAGTTGCAAATGACAATCTCGAGCAGAGTCTTGTTGATATTGAAGGCCTTGTGGATGAAGTATATATTTCTTCTTTGAACCTACATGAAGTAGATATAGATATAGATATTGAAATAAAAGATGTGGATGAAGAAGATACTGAGGAAGAAGGAGAATGGGAAGATGAAGAAGCAGAGGAAGAAAATGATAATAATGAAGATGTTTAAGTATTGTTAGGTTTCTTCATTTTACTAGGTGTATTATGTAGATCATATATTATGTATTTTTGAAGTAGGTTATACATCTATGGTAGTATGGTTATAAGTTTCGTTATCATTGTCTTTTGTAATTATTTGTATCTTTTATTATTAAATTGTCATCAAATTTAATCAGAATAGATAATTATCTTTTTGTCTGCAGATGACAGGTAAAGGAAGGGGTAGAGGTAGAGGGCGGGGATGGGATATCTCTCAGCCATATACACAGCCAGACACATCACCTGTTGCTAACATAGCTCAGCTTGAACAGATCCACACTGGACATACACCTACTTCATCTCTCTTTTCCCATACTTGTCATACTTTTACCCCATCTTCCCATTCACAAGCAGCGCATTCCAGTGACTCATCTCCTCATCTTTCTAGTATAGTTGCCCCTACCCCACCTACACATACCATATGTACCCCATCTCCTAATCCACCCGCATGTCCAAATGTTGAGCTAGTTCTTTTCACACCATAGACTATTCAGTGGGGAACAAAGGACTTAGATGGTCGAATTTGGATTAGATCTGCATCTGAGAACACGTAAGTAATATGTGTGTTTTTTTTCTGTCAGTATATTTATTTAAATTGATATCTATACTTTCACCTTTTATCCTAACATCTTAACAAGAGGTGTCATCACAACGATTTTTAAGAAAAAATTTGAAGGTGCTTGGTCCAGTTGGGGAAAAGTAGACAACAATACCATTAAAATGTGGTTCGAGGAGTTCAAGGTAATATGCAACATTTCCTATCATATTTATTGATATCTTTTTAAAAAAATATGTGAATGTTATGTTAATTTGTTTACTTTCTTTGTTTAGGCAAATTTTAAGTGGTTGGACAATGATGAGCATAATATTAAAAGGTCATTTGACAGCAGGGGATCAACAGCCCTTAAAAATGCATTGTTTAAGGTGCATAGCAATGAGGACAAGGGTACTTGGATTCCACCAGAGAAGCTACAACCATTAAGGGCTGAATAGAATAGTGAAGACTGGTAAGATAAAGCCAAAAAAAAAAAATAGACTTTCCAAAGAAGGACTTAATGTACATAGTGGATGGTCTATATCTGCACGAGAGCATACCAAAAGAATGGTGAGTAATTTCTGTCAAATATATAGTGATTTAAGTTCTTACTTCAATATTACTTAACTTTTTATTATTTTAGAGGGTGCAAATAAATAAAGGACCGACATATTTTGAGTTGTATGAGCGGCTTCACCGGCCCAAAGGGAAGCCAATGGGGTGGTTCAACGACCAGCAAGGAAGAATTGATGTATGTAGTCACTACTCTTTTATTGTCATTTCTTTAAAAATATTCATTTTGTTTAATAATTTTATTTTTTTAGAAAATGTATCGAACAAAAATAGCTGAGAGACAGTCCAAATCTCAGAGCGATGAGGGTTCTAGCCAACACTCAACCCAACATTCAGACAATGTTGTTTATTTGGATGTGGTTGGTGGCATGAACAATAAAGGATGGATATATGGATTGGGATCTCAAGCACATAATGTATTGGCAGCAAGTTCCTCTTCTAGGTCTTCAGCTTCTAATGAAGTCTCAGCAAGTTCCTCTTTTGTTATGAATGCAAAAATTGAGGCTTCATCTGCACGGCTCAAACAGAGTGAAGATGAAAATTTTATGTTAAAGCAAAAAGTTGAGAAATGGGATCGGATGTTTCGACGCCTCATAATAGATGGTAGTATAAGAATGTCCTCGTTTCCATCTAGAGAAGAAGAGAATAATAACAATGAGCAAAATAGTAATGCTGCTGATGGATCATGATAGTTTGTGTTATTTATGACTTTGTGTTATGTATTAATGATGCAAAAGTGTTTGATTGCTGATATTTTCATGTCATGTAATTATTTATATGATAATAGGTATAGGATTATTAAAAATTTATATTGATATGTTTGTGGATGATAAGAGATTTGACATTATTTAAAATTTATGTTGATATTTCTGCCTGAAATGTTTGGTTTTTGGCTGTTAGCTTATATTGGTTGCTGGTTGATAGGTTTGAGATTTTTTAAAATTTTTTAATATATTACTGATATTAGAGACAGAATTTTTTCCGTCTCTGATATTAGAGACGGAATATTCCATCTCTAAAATGAGAGACGAATAATTCGTCTCTAAAATCAGAGATGAAATATTCCGTCTTTGATTCCGTATCTGGGTCAAAGACAAAAAAATCCATCTCTGACTCTAGGGAGGGACAGAGACGGAATAATTCCTCTCTGCATTCAGAGACGGAATATTCCGTCTCCGCCTCCAGAGAGGGATAGAGACGGAATTTCTAACCAAATTTAGAGACGGATATATTACTTTTAGAGACAGAAATATTCCGTCTCTAAAATTTAGCAACTGCGTTTTTAGAGACGTAATTATTTCCATCTCTGATTCTGTCTCTAACTACGTTAGAGATGAAATTTTTCCTTTTTAGAGACGGAAAAATTTCGTCTCTAAATAGGATTTTTCTAGTAGTGTTCATTTTTTTTTCTTACTTTAGTTATTTTTTCTATCTCAATTGTTTCCTTTCCTCTAGTCATTGATTTCTTTTTATTCTAGTTGCTTCTTGTTGTGATTTTTCTTATTCAATTGCTCATCTTGTCTTTAATTTCATTTTTTTTCTTAAAGTTCTATTGCTTTGTTCCCTTTGTTTCTTAAAATTCTATTCTTTTTTCTTCTTCATTTACTCTTTGTATTCTATTAGTTGAGTTGGGTTGTTGCAAGAAGATTTTTGATTGAGTTTGTTTGATTTCAATAAAGATCTGAAAGAGGGGACTAAGAGAGGAAAAAGGCAAGAGAGTAAGAGCTTATAATAGGGTAAAAGCCAAATTTGAGTAAACACGAGCATGAGTGTCATTAATCTCGAGAGAAACACATGAGTTAGTGTTGTGAGATTTTTTTTTGTAGTCTAACATTTTTTTTGCAGGAAAATCATGTCACACAACAAAGACAAAAATACTTCCGAAGATGTGTCAGGAATGGTGGATCTAAAGTTGATGATGGAAGCTTTAGTAAGTGAGATGAGAAGAGTTTTGAGAGTGGAGATAGAGCAGATTCATGAACAGTTAGATTGAGTATTGAAAGCACGTGCGGAAGAATCACAAAACACTCCTAATATACGTAGGAGGGGGAGAGTTCATTCAAAGGAGAGTGTTGAAGATAAAGAGTATTATAGAGATGGTTTTGATGAAGTTGATAGGGATTTGAGTGATAACAATAAGAGATATGGTGGAAGGTTTAAAGAAGTTAGGAATCGGGTTGATAATAATTTAGAAAGTATTAAAATGAAAATTCCACCCTTCCAAGGTAAAAATGATCCAGAAGTTTATTTAGAATGGGAGAAAAAGATGGAGTTGGTGTTTGATTGTCACAACATTCTGTGTTGAAAAATGTAAAATTGGCTGCCATTGAATTTACTGACTATGCTATTATTTGGTGGGATCAATTGATTTTAAGCAGGAAACGAAATGGAAAAATACCCATTGAGACATGGGAGGAGATGAAAGTAATTATGAGGGGGCGATTCATTCCAAGCCACTACCATAGGGACTTGTTTAAAAAATTGCAAAGCCTTACTCAAGGGTCTAAAAGTGTTGAAGACTACCATAAGGAGATGGAGATAGCCATGATTTGAGCCAATGTGAAGGAGAACCGAGAAGCTACAATGGCGAGATTCTTAGTTGGCTTAAACCGTGATATAAAAAATGTGGTAAAGTTGCAACATTATGTGGAGTTGGATGACATGGTGCACATGCCATAAAGGTGAAGCAATGACTAAAAAGGAAGGGATCTTCAAGAATGTGACAAAATTCGAGTTCTTCTTCAACATGGAATTTGAATTGGAGTAGGAGGTATGAAAAACCCAAGGCCAAACCTTCCAAAGAAAATAAAAATGGAGGCACACAAAACCAAGGTAAAACTATTTCCCAACCTTCTAGAACTAGAGATATTAAATGTTTTAAGTGTTTGGGAATTAGTCATATTGCTAGTCAATGTCCAAATAAAAGAGTAATGATATTGAAAAAAAATGGTGACATTAAGACTGAAGTTGAGTCTGATAATGAGTCTATGACTCCTTTGGAGGATGCGAGTGACATTGAGTATCCAATTGATGAAGACCTTTTAGTTACAAAGAGAGCCCATAGTGTGCAAATTAAACAAGATGAAGAGGTACAATGAGAAAATATTTTTCATACTAGATGTCATGTTAATAATAAAGTATGTAGCATGATTATTGATGGGGGAAGCTGCACTAATGTAGCTAGCACTAGTTTGGTTGAAAAATTGAGTTTGACCACTTTAAAGCATCCAAAGCCATATAAGCTACAATGGTGGAATGATTGTGGAGAAATTAAGGTGACTAAACAAGTGTTGGTGTCAATCTCCATTGAAAAGTACAAAAATGAAGTTTTGTATGATGTGGTGCCAATGCAGGCATGAAATATTCTTTTAGGAAGACCATGATAGTTTGATAGACATGTAATTAATGATGGTTATACCAATAGATACTTATTTGTACACGATAAAAGAAAAATCACTCTTGTGCCCTTAACTCCAAAGTAAGCGTTTGAAGATGAAGTGAAGCTAAAAAAAGAGAGTGACATACAAAAAGTGAGTGATGTTTCAAAAGAAAGAGAGATTGAATCAAGAGAAAGATAGAGATATGTTGAAAAAGAAAAAGAAATATTAGCAAATAAGAAAACAAAAGAATTTTTATGCAAGAAAGAGTGAAGCCAAAAGAGCATTGTGTTTAAATAAGCCTTTAATTGTACTCTTATACAAAGAAACTTGTTTAAGTATTAATGAACTTAACTCTTCTTTGCCTAGTGTTGTAGTTTCTCTTTTGCTAAACTATGAGGATGTATTCCCTAAAGAAATACCTGATGGCTTACCACCAATTAGGGGAATTAAGCATCAAATAGATTTTATAGCCGAAGCATCAATTCCAAATAAGCCAGCCTATAAAAGCAATCCTGAGGAGACAAAAGAACTTCAAAAGTAGGTTGGAGAGCTCATGGAGAAGGGGTATGTGCGAGAGAGCATGAGTCCTTGTGCAGTTCCAGTGTTACTTGTGCCTAAGAAGGATGGAACATGGAGGATGTATGTTGATTTCCATGCTATTAGTAATATCACTGTAAAGTATAGACATCTCATTCTTAGATTAGATGATATGCTTGATGAATTGCATGGTTCTTGTGTTTATACAAAAAATTGATCTTAAAAGTAGATATCATTAAATTATAATGAGATAAAACAAAATATGGTTTATATGAGTGGTTAGTTATGCCATTTGGATTAACTAATGCACCAAGTACTTTCATGAGATTGATGAATCATGTTTTGCGTGCTTTTATTGAAAACTTTTTGGTTGTATACTTTGATGATATTCTAATATATAGCAAAAACTTGAATGAATATGTTGAGCATTTAAAACTTGTTTTAGATGTTTTGAGAAAAGAAAAGTTGTTTGTTAACATCAACAAGTGTACCTTTTGCACAAATAAACTTGTATTCCTTGGATTTGTTATTAGTGTAAAGGAATTGAGGTGGATGAAGAAAAGGTAAAGATAATTCAATATTGGCCAAGTCCTACAAACGTGGGTAATGTTAGAAGTTTTCATGGGTTGGCTAGCTTTTATAGAAGGTTTGTAAAGGATTTTAGTAGTATAACTGCACCTTTGATTGAAGTCATAAAAAGAATGTGGGGTTTAAGTGGGGTGATGAACAAGAAAAGCCATTTAATTTGATTAAAGAAAAATTGATTAATGCACATTTACTTTCTTTACCTAACTTCACAAAAACTTTTGAAATTGAGTATGATGCCTCAATAACAAGTATTGGAGCTATTCTAATGCAAGAAGGGAGTCCTATTGCCTACTTTCGTGAGAAATTAAGTGGAGCAGTCTTAAACTATCCGACATATAACAAAGAGGTGTATGCATTGGTTAGGGCATTATAAACTTGGCAACACTATCTTTGGGCAAAAGAGTTTGTGATTCACACTGATCATGAATCTTTAAAGTATTTGAAAGGTCAACATAAGCTAAACAAGTGACATGCCAAATGGGTGGAGTTTATTGAAACATTTCTTTATGTGATTAAGTACAAGAAAGGTGATGATTTGAGGACAAATCCTTTTCAAGAGGAGGGGAATGATGAGATCACGGCTAAGGCTAACAAACGGCAATGGAATGCAGACCTGCTTCAAGTCCCAATTGAACCTATCACAAGAGCTCGAGCTAAAATATTCAAAGAAGCACTTAATGGTCTAATTCTAGAGGCCCATCAAGGAGAAAACTGCAAGACTACTAAAAAAGTGTCAAGACTGGTCCATATCATTAAAATCCACTTGACTATGGGCCAAGACCCGCCAATCTGAATATGGACCTAAAGTACAAGAAGATTGAAGGCCAAAGACTGAATATAGGCACAAAATAAAGGATTTATTTAATAGCCCAATTTAGGCTACGTTTTTTTATTTACTTCTAGTATTTTGTTTATTTGACTATGAAAGTTTCCTATTTGATAGTTTTTAGAAGAGTTTTCTATTTCTAATTTTTCTTATCCTGTAGGAGTTTCCTATTTGATAGTTTCTAAAAGAGTTTCTTATTTTTAACTTTCCTTGCCCTATAGGAGTTTCCTATGTAGTTTTCTTTATTAGTTTATGTTATTGGTCTATAAATAGGCATGTATGCTTTTGAACAATCCAGATTATCATTAATTATATTGAGAGTGTTTTCTCTTTTGTTCTTCAAAGAACTTTTATGAACTTATCAAGATTTTATTGTGGCGTTCAAGCAAGATTTATCACTCACAATCTTCTTCCTCTTTCTTGAGTGTGGCGTTTGCAATATTTCTTATACTTTGGTTCTTTTCTCTTTATAGATAACGGGTCAAGGTCATTTTTCTCTTTTATTTTGTTATAAATCTGAATTAGAACACGATACTTCCTATTGGATCCCATATTGATTCAGGATCTCACTACTCTTGGTGAGGTTCATATTAGGGGTTCACATCATAATTTTTTCTAGTATCTTGCCCACCAAATGATTATGAGACAAGTTTAAAGATTGCAAAGCTTTAAGAGTAAACAACTTTGAAGAGATAACACCAGACAAGTTATTGTTTTAAAGATCAATCATATGCACTAACTTTAGGTTGCTACTGTAACTGAACTCTTGCCCCTTCATAAGTAGCATGAAAGCGTCAAGATTCATAAGCCATATGAAAACGTTAGCATTTATAAGGTGCCCCAAATTGTCAGGAGAGAGAGTTTGAAAATTTGAAATTCTGGATAAAATGTCAAACTTATGTTTATTTGAAGCATTTGTAGAAATCATGGATGTGATATTATGAAGACACGTAGGTCTTTGTCTAGATAGTATGTTATAGGCAAGATCCAATATCACAAGATAAGAAAGTTGGCATATTTCTGGTGGAATACTGTCTTTGAATTGATTGGATCTCAATTTAAGAGCCCTCAGGCTTTAACCCATCCAGCTAGGAATATTTCTTGAAAATTTATTTTCTCCTATATCAAGCAGCCTCAAACTTCTGCAGTTTTGTAGAGACACAGGTATAACACCAAACAACTTATTTTTAGGCAAATGCAATGATTAAAGATCCGGTAATGAGCCCTTGAGTTAGGAATTATACCCTTTAGGTTGTTGCTGCCCAAGTTTATATAAACCAAAAATTTCCAATTTTTGAAGCTATCTAGAAGTTCCCTAGATAAAACATTGTGTGACAAGTCCAAATACCTTAATTGGTTGTTCCCATTCATTGGATGACACAAAAGTGGTGCAATAGATCTTGAGAAAGAGTTATTTGCCAACTTCAACATGAGAACATGTGGTGATAAACGTGGCAGTAGACAGATCCAAAGCTTGTTTTCAATTATGGAGGATATTCCTGAGCTGGAAATGTTCAGACAGTAGACAGATCCTAGAGAATAAAACCATTCAAGAAAGGTGGACCCTAGGTTTGCAGACTACAACTAAACATACCTAAGTTGCTGAGGATGGTCCAATTGGTATCTAGATCGAACATAAATCTTGACGACCTCAAGTCCAACATCTACAAATTTGTGAGAGCGGCAAAATTCATTTTAGATGCCACACCAACCAATGAATTACCTCCAAGTAGCAAACCTTTCAAGTTTGAGAGTTTCCCTAGACTTTTAGGAATAAAGCCATTTAGGTGATTGTAACTGAGCTCTAAATAGACTAAGAATGACAAGTTTCCTATGGTGGCAGGAATTGGCCTATCTAATGAATTTTGATAAAGTTCAATACATTGCAGATGTTCAAATTGGCCAAACCACTCTAGAATTGTTCTGTTGAGTTCATTAAAAGACAATGACAAGTATTCCAAATTTCGAAGATTTTTCAAAGTGTACGGTATTGGGCCTTTTAATAGATTGATGCAAAGGCTGAGAACATAAAAATTATAACTGAGATTTGACACCCATTTAAATATGTTAGAGTCAAAATGGTTTTGAGAAAGGTTAAAATCTTGAAGTGAAGTGAAATTGGCATACCATCATGAGCTAGATTTATATTACTTAGTTGACAACCACTCAAAAACAACTCCGAAAGTAAAGGAAGCATAGTCATAGGTTGAAACCAAAGAGTTCCTTGTCTAGATCAATGCCACTGAGATAAAAGCCTTTCAAGGATGGAAAATGAGAGATCCATTGAAGACTCCATATAAATAACCGTATTATGTGGCAAGTCAAGATATAGAAGGTTGGAGAAATTTCCACACGGAAGAGGCATAGTTTGTGACAAGTTGTAATTTACATGTACGGGGCAAAAAGAAAAATCATTCCTACTCAAATCTAAAATGTTCAAAAATTTTAAGCTAAGAGAAAAGTATATAGATTTCACCTCCCAATCATTTGGATTTGTCATAATTATGGGGGTAGTAGGGGCAACAGAGGTCTAGATCTGTGACTCTACCTGTGATGCTGTCACACTGAACACCAACCCACTGGCAGCAATATTTCCTCACAGGCCAAGAAGAGAGGAAGCTAGTTGGATTAATGACATCTTGTTTAAAGCTTAAGAGTGCATGTCTGTCCATTTTTTTTTTTGCAATGGGGCCTCAAAGTGCAAGAGCCTAAGTTGAAGGTGGTTGCACATAGTAACCATAGAAAAAGACTTGTAGCATGAAAAGTGGAGGAAATCATGGCAAATCGAAAAAGAAAGAATGGATACTGGTTTAAGAGGGAAGAACAATTGCACTAAATTTGTAATACAAGTTCTTTATCCCAAGATGTTTTGATCCAATGCAAGGTAAATGAAGTGAGTCTCACGTTAGAAGAATGATATTTTAATATGGGGCTTACTTTGACCTTGGGGTCATGAGATAACTTTTGGGGTGCGTTCAATTGCAAGGTTAAGTCCAACATTGAAAGTATGAGATTCTAATGTAAGGTTTGCATAAACATTGGGTCCCTGACTTCAACAGCTAGTTTTTTGTGATTTCCCAAAGGTTCATTTCACAAGACTTCTGCTAAAGTGAACAACCCTTCAAACAAGTTCAGTTGGAAAAAGGGATGATTCTCACTTTGGTATGGAAACTTTTCTAATTTTATTTCTCTTCTTTCCTTTAACCATCTGGAATCGTGTAGCCTCACCTGTTAGTCCTTCATGCATACATCTACGAAACGGCAAAATGACTTTAGCTATAGACCATTGAACTTAGAGAGCTTTCTTGGTTAGTGCCACTGGACGAAGAATGTTTTTTTGGGTGCAATGTCTTATTGAGAAGGGGTGAATATATATATATATATATATATATATATATATATATATATATATATATATATATATATATATATAGTACCCAAATTTGTAATTGAACTCCTAAAAATACTTTAAAAAATCTTCATATCCGGACTCAAACTCATTTTGTAATCTCTATGTCCGAACTCAAGTGAATAAAATTTACAAGTATTGGATATTTTTGTCATCCCCAATTCAGTCAACGAACTCTTTTTCCTACCTTGCTACATTATCCTTTCCCACGCAAACTAAAGAAAATCATCAGTGTAGGGATGAATATGGACCACAAACTAGAGATGCCACTCTTAAAGATCAGTCAACTTCGCATGACTTTGACTTTTCTCGTCCTTTTGTTTCTGCAATTTATTTTCCTCTTTTTTGACATGGAGGTTATGCTTAATACAAATACAATAAATAGGAATCTTCATTGCTTTTTCTCTTTGTTTACTTAGAATTTCCAAAATGCATTTAATATAAAGGGTACCCGAAACTAGTCTTTTACCCGTGCAACTCACGGTTGTTTTTATCTTACTCATTTTAAAAAAAAATTAAAAGTAATAATTATAACAATAATTATTTTTATAAATTTAAATAAAAAAATTTTAAAAATTATAACGGATGTTAGATTTTTAATAGAAATGTTGTTTAGTCAGATTAAGTAATCTGACCAATCTGGCTTAACTTAACCGAAGTTCTCCTTTACCTTTTAAGTCTAATAAATCAACAATTGAAATTTTAGAAAAACAAACTTGTGAATATACTATCAAGTAAATCATATAGGGATAGAATCATCAAAGCTAATGTAGTAGTAAATAGCCACTCATAAATAATGACAATGAAATCTATCTATAACTCAAGAGAAGCAGCATGTTATCATTATAAAGCAATGGATCAGCAACTTAACTTGGGCACAAGTGGAATTAAATTTTATGATTTAAACAAAGTACATACACTCTCAATACCAACATCCTTCCTAATAGATTCACAAGTGATGGTTGAGTAATCTTCATTTGCAGAGTCCTATAAAGGTAAATTTGAAGTTTAAATTTTTATTTAAAAGTAAACATTTTCATTTAAAAAAATTGAATTGTATGAATTGATGAAAGCTTAAATAAGTTCGCCAAGATTGATTGCAATTGTAATTACAAATTTTCCTGTCAATTCAGCCTAATCATACATTAATTTAGAGCAGTTATGGTTCTACCAAAAATATCAACAATAATCCGTAAGTTTATAATTCAAGTGATAAACAAATTTAAGTTCAACAGTTGAAGGATCTCTGCAATATCAACAATTCAAGTTTGCAAAAAAAAAAAATTTGTGAATAGAGATAGTTTCAATACTTTAAACGAGATTAATACTAGATTCAAAAAGTGCGGGATACTCATATTATCTAAAGAATATAAACAATAGAATATTACACAAAATAGCATAATCTAGAAGTGACAGCAAGTTATGTCATAGGCTTTTCCACTCCTTGGCAAACTTCTTGCACATTCCAATTTTGTTTCTTAACACCTCAAATTTAACTTTACAAAAGGCCATAGTTAGTATGTCTGCAACATGCTCTTTTGAACTGCAACGCTTCAAATTGATTGCCATATTCTATTGAGCTTCTCTAATAACATGAATCACTCCCCCAGAGTACCAAGTCAACAACTAATAGCCATATTGATTTCATCTTGATTATAGTTTGCCCAACTTAAAAATTATAGATTTATAAAAAAAATATTAAAATCCAAATTTTATATATATATATATATATATATATATATATATATATATATATATATATATATATATATATATATATAATTTCAAAAGAAGACTTAATGTTTAAAAGTGTATATTAAAAAGAAGTATAAATCTATTATACACTTCTCTTTTTTCTTCTTTTCTCTTTCTTTTTTTCTTTTTTTTTGGCAAATAAATCTTTTCTTTTCTCTTGCTGCAGCATGACGATTTTTCATTCTAAAATTAAAGAATCAATAAAATTTTCATTCACCAAAATGAAAAATTGTAAATATTCATTTATTATTATATCTGAAATTTTTATGATTATTGTAAGTGTTACTAGACTTTATTTTAAATAAAATTTTGTTATTTTGTCAAAAGAAAAACAAGGGGAGAGACTTGTATGCATATCTTATTCTTACCATAGATATTATCTTTCTCTCTAATTTTGCCTCTCCATTTTGAGTACAGAAGCCATCTTTTCCTCTACCGTGGACTATCTTTCATGTAGCCATTCCATCTTAATTCTCATACAACTTCTCTCTGCATTATCGGAATTCACCGTTTCTCCAAAAGCCACCATCATCCAATCTTCACATTGGCCAGCGCAGTGCGCCACCATTTCCAAAAGGAATTCTCAAATAGTCGTTCCCAGAAGAAGAACATGGCCCCTATGATGGTGGATGAGGACACTTTTCCTAAGAAAGCTATTGACCCTCAATGAACTCTTTGTCCCATCGTACAAATTAGGACTATCTAGGTCCAATTTAATTTCAACCGAATCAATTCAACCAAATCTGATTACAACTGATTTTTTTGTTGGATGAATTTATAAAAAGAATGATTATATTGGTTTTGATTTTGAATGGCCGGATTAAAAATTCAATCAAAACTGAACCGGGAAGATATAATTTAATTTTAAAATCTATTTCTTATCATTTATTTAATTTAGGCATAGATAGTTTATTTATTTTTGAGGGCTTGGAATGATCCTTTTCAGGTAAAAAGTATGATTCACCCATCAGGAAAACTGCAATACTAAAAACAAATTAGCTATAAGCAATATCTACATAAACAAAATCATAAGAAAAATATTTTGCAATTAGGATAGTTTAGTTTATAATTTTCCCATGTAGTTAGATGCCAATTCATACTATGATTTTGCACACTTAATTAACATCTAAATGTTAAGGCAGAATAAAAAATTGGCTCATGGCTTTCATGACTCCTTTCTTCCTGTACCCTTCAAATACTTTGTAGAAGATTGGAAATTTCTAAATTTTTCAAACAAATTTACCGAGTAAATTTAGGAGAAAGAAAGTTATAGTTTATAAAACTTATATCTGAATTAATAGGTCTTGCTTATTTATTAAATATTAATTTTATTTAACTATACTTTTTCCATTAAATTTACCTTGTAAAGTTTTTTAAAAAATTTGAAAATTTTAAAGCACCACAATCCCTTACTAGGAGAAATCCAAGAATATTGTCATTTTACACATTTGAAATTTTTTTTAACATAGATCCTGTTGGATTTTGGAGGATCCTAATAGTTCACCCTTTAACCATCGTCCACGGGCAAATATGGCAAGCAGTTCTTCATCAAAGGAAATAAATAGAGACCAAAATAATCCACACTCCAAATACATTCAAAATATATCTCTTAATATTTTTAGAACAAGGTATCACTCTACACACACTTGATCACTCAAGCTTGAAGCCAAATGCCAAAGGACCTCCACCTTCGTGATCCCTGCTGCAAATACCCACTTGAAGGGGTATTTACATCTACCATAATGCAATGGCATTTTGTTGCAATTCATTAAGTCGTGTAAAATGTGAAAAAATGGTGACTAACTTGTTTCCACGTTCAAATTGAAATCCAAGCTGCAAATCCAATGAGTCGCAAATGGTAGGTCCAATTTTGAACAAGGTTGGTGGGGTTTGACAATGCATGCATGATGGCTAACTTGTCTTCTAAAAGCCACGTTCAAAATTAACAAATGCATGCTACAAATCACTTGCATATATTCTAGCCACTAAATGACGAAAATGCATGCAAATATAGTGTGGGAAAAATCAACAATATTAGTGGCTCATTGTCTCCCACATTCACCTTTGCATGCCTTGGAAGTGGCTAGCCATTTTCAACCAATGTGGCTAATCAACTTTCAATAAATGTGGCTACATTAAATTCAAGCCACAATTCAACAAATCTCTACCTTGGCTTAAATTTTTATCAAATTCCAAATTTGTGAATTCCTAAGTCCCTTCTCCAATGCACACTAGGACAATTCACATTACCACTAGTGTTTGGAATTTGTTGAAACACCAAACTAACATCTATAGTACCACGAAAATAACGAAAGATCTATTTCACATCCTGCCAACACACCTTGCCAGAATGCAACATATATCTAATAACAACATTTGAAGGATTTGAATGTACGCAAACCATAGCATACAAAATGCTTCAAAAAAAGGTATCTAGCACCACTTGTTGATAGGAGAAGCACATGACCCCAAAGATCATAATAGATGTAATCTATTGTGTCCTTAGTCCTATAAACGACTGAATTATGTAACATCCCCAATTTTATTTTAAAAAATAATATTGAAGTATCAATTTTTAATATTGGAGGGAAGGAAAAATAGTAAAGTAAGATATTGGGAAAAATCCTAGAAAATGATAAAAATCCCTAAAAACAACAAAGTGATTTAAATAATTTAAAGGA
Source organism: Gleditsia sinensis (assembly GCA_037074535.1). Lineage (NCBI taxonomy): Eukaryota > Viridiplantae > Streptophyta > Magnoliopsida > Fabales > Fabaceae > Gleditsia > Gleditsia sinensis. The sequence continues at coordinate 63,620,673 of CM073463.1, read as the reverse complement.
AAATTTTACTAGGATAATCCCCATAAGGTGGACTGAGATGAGTTACTTTTTTATCCTTTAGTTAGATGTCCATAGGAAACAAATAGAAGAATTTTTATTCTTGAAGAAAAATTAGAAGGGTAAAATTGGAATTTTACAACTTCCTAGGGCTAAAACCGTGCACAAGAAATTAAACTAGGGATGTGCCTTTCATTGTAACCTTAACACCAATTTTCATTCTTCTAATAGAAAATTAAAGTATTTGGAGTAATTAAGAAATACAAACAAAGCCTAAAGTAATGGAAGGTTAAAATGTAATGGTAAGAGCAAGTTAGGAAATAAATGGTAGGTAAAGGGGCATAGTTGGAACCAAGGTGAATTATTGACCAAGAAAGCAATATTTTAATATTTTTCATGAGGAAGTCAGCCAAGAGCATTTTAGAAGCCAAATTTCGGCCAAGGAAGGGGAAAGGGAGAAGGAAAACCGAGAGCTAGAGGGAGAGAAATAAGAAGAGAGAGAAAGTGAAGAGGAAGAAGGCTAAGTTGCAGAATTTTTGTGGAGAAGGAAGAGAATGTGGTGGCCTAAAGGAGGAAACCAAGGGAGCTAGGAAAAATTCTCCTAGGAACTAGAAAAGCTAGGATTTGGTAGGTTTAACAATAGTTTTTCATTCAATTTCCATGTCTTATGGAAGATTTTAAAGTGTTTTAAATGTTGTGTAACACCTTGAATTTTCTATTAATTATCTTCACAAAATAGAATGTTGAGAAGGGTTTAAAAGGATTAAATGGAGTATTTATAAGGAAATAATTATGAATAGTAAATAAAAAAATTCTCGTTTTTGAAGGAAAGATCTAAGGGCGGAATGGTAATTTATTTGCCTTTTGAGTATATACTTAGTACCTAGGGTTACAGGTGTATATACAATTAATCCCTAATGTGATGTAAACTAATTTTTTTTTTTGGACAAAAGTGATGTAAACTCATATATGTATATAAAATGCATATCTTTTTGGATGATTGTTTATCTATTGCGTTACTTACCTAAAAAAAACCCAGTCGTTACATGTTTGTATGTGAATTATATGTGATGTTGAATTATGGATGTATAAATGATGCATGCATTGTGTTTGATTTTTTGCTTCGAATGGATTGAAATAGATACTTGGAATAGGTGGATTTAGGGGCTATTCTAATAATAAAGATTATGGTTCCTCATAGTATAATGGCAAAATGACATGAAACAAATGTTAGATATATGCATGAATGTGGAATCTGAGTTAGAATTCAAGGAAAGAAAACTTGCAACATCCATAAGTATGTAAGTCGGCCGAAAACTTTGCACCACTTTATGTCAAATGATGGTGTGACATTACTAAATGCCCAAATGATTAATTAAGAGTAGAAGGAAACAAATGGGACATGAAATTCCACGTTGGCCGAGACATGGAAGTGAGATAGGTCAAAAATGTTACCATTACCTAGGGTTTTATTTCGTGAGAATAAATAAAGGTTAATGGATGATGACATTAAAAAAAATTAATAAAGCATTGTATCCATCAAATTTCAAGTAATAGAAAGGTAAGAAATAACCTTTAGAGGAACCTTAAGAAATCAAATCGTATGGTGAAGAATAGAAGAAATTACTTATATGAATAGTAAAAGTGATCAAATGAATAGTAAATTTTACCATAAAAATAGTAACTATGGTAATTAGTAATAAAGATTTAAAAAGAACCATTAATGAAAAGGATGAGATTAGAATTAAATTGGAGGATTATAATACGCATCAAAGTAAAGAGTGTTAAAGTAAAAGAAATTGAGAAGGAATACTATAGTATAAATAGGATAATTGAAAGAGGTAAAGCAATTAAATATCCATGAAATCTATAGTAGGCCGAAAAGGAGGTAAAGGAATTTATTCAAATTAAAACAAAGTAGGCTAAGAGTTAAATGTAATATTTTTAAGTATAAAAAGGTGAAGAAAGGAAGTATTAAATTGAATTGGATTAAAAATGTGTTATGAGGAAAATTATACAATCAAGAATAGAAGGAAAGGATAACTAGATAATGAGTTCAAAAAATATGAGCAGAAATTGGAAGTAAAGGAATTTGAAAAAAAAATTAAGGCATATTAATCTAAAGCGCAATTTTGTTAGTTGAAGAATTAGAAGCTTAAGCCTATACTATATTATTGTTTATAAAGGGTAACAAAAGACAACCTCGTAAAATTGAAAGGGAAAAACCACATGCATTGACTAGTAAGATTGAATATGAAATTATAAGAGATACTTTACCACCACCATTCCATAGTACTAGTTTCATAAATTCTTGCAAATGTATGAAGGCGTGAGTAAAATATGCTGTGACATTGATACATATTTACCAAAATAATTTGAGATGTTGAAATGGGCACTTGAGATGTATAATATGAATGACAAGCATACTTAGTATATATTTATACTATGGAGGAAATAATATTATGGCCGAATATGAAGATGGGAGTAGAGAATATTACAAGGATGACCCTTGCCATAGCAAGGTGACCAAGGAGAGTTTAGGGTTAAGTTTTATGATGGTACTAAACAGGAGACGTTTTATTAGTCTTGAGTGAGCTCGGATGAGTATAGTTCACTTAGACCTTGTAATAGTGCATACGAAAAATGGCTCATATTATTTTGTTACTGAGACAGAAAAAAATGAAAAATAAGTAGCCATTATGTATAAATATCTATTATATGTGAAGATGAGATGCTAATGCATAATGTGTCTTTAACATGATATTTGCATTCATTATACATATGTTATATATGGCTAGTAGTATTGTAGTATATACAGCTAGACATAATTTTGTGAATCATTTATCATATACTATACTTATTGTTAAACCCATTAGGGACACTGGTCTCATTATTATTTAGTATTATGTTCAGATAAAAATAATTAAGATACTGACAATATTCCTAACAGTGGGTAAAAATACCCTACTTAGACTGGTTCCCTATTGTCCAAGATGTAATAGTGATAAGTATGTTCGAGATCGTGCCCCTGAAGAGTAGTATGTTGCTAGTGGTTTGACTCATACATATATATATATATATATATATATATATATATATATATATATATATATATATATATATATATATATATATATATATATATATATATATATATATATAAAATAGTGACTATGACTATGTGACTCACTGTACTTTTATAAAGGAACTTGGGTACCCTCCTGCTTCTTGTACAACAAGTAGTATCTCGAGTTAACCTTTGTGAATATACTAATTCACTGATGTAACACAGTAGCTCAGCACTAATGAATTATGCTCTACTTTGTACTTTGGATGTATGCCTATTTGATATTTCTTTTATACTTTCATTTCACTTGTGTTACCTATAGAATTTTTGTTTACCAGTTCTAAGAAATCAATCAGAGTCCAAAAATAAAAAATAAAAAATAAAAAAAACTGGGCTCCGACAAACTGAACTTGATACAATGTTCACAAAATTCAAGTTCTCCAATCTTATGCCTATTTATCATGTCATGTTTGCCCAAAATAAAAATCCATGTCTCAATCATATGCCCTAAATGCATATGTCACAAATGAGCAGTATCTGAATCTAGATTAGATGATGATACAGATGTACTACCAACTACCATGCTTCCCAGAAGTAAATAGACACCACTGACCAATCTAAGTTTGATCACAAGGGCTCCACGTGAAACTTTTAACGCTTCACCTTCAGCGAAATACTCATAGAACATAAGCTTCATCAAAGTTTTTTATAACCACACTAGCTGCATTGCCAATGCTTAGAGCACCATCTGCAGACTCCCTTTTCTCTTCGAGTCTTAGACATTCCGTTTTCCAATGCCCTTCCTTCTTGTAGTAACAACATCTACCTTGTCGGGATTTGAATTTTCACTCATCTCCCTTTCCACTCAAGCTATTATCTTTATTTCTACCTCGAGCAACCAGACCCTCAGCCTAGTCTTCACTCTAGATTTTAGAGAACTTTTTTTTCAACTCACAGGAGTTTCAGCAGACTTTCAAAGTGATTGACGCATAAACAGAGCACAAACTTAAACATTCAATTTTTTCTTGCCATTTGATTCTTTCCACCATATGAAAGAATGAGGGACGGAAAACAAGGAAAATACCAAATGAGAGGCATTTGGTGTATTTAAGCATCCCATAATACAGTTTCTGGGGGCTGCGAAATATGAATATGCTGCACCAAAGTGAATATTTTCTCCTTGAACCTTTTTTTGCTGCTCCCAGAAGCTGTATTGTGGGATCCCTGAACAGAGTTTTGAACAGAAGTAGAGATTGTTTGTTGATGGGGTTCATGTAGGAGAACAGGGCATGCAAATGGGAGGAGAACAATGCAAGTAAGAGAAAGTTTCTATGTATAGTTGGGGGAGTTCTGTTCCTTCTTCTCACCTTTGTCTGGCTTTCTGTAGAAGAGAGAAAAATAAAGAGGAAGAGAGAAAGAGAGCTAGAGAGAGAAGGTGAGAGAGCTTCTGTTTGAGAACAAGGGTAGAAGAAAAAAAAAAGGATAATAAGTAAGCAAGAATAAAAAAATGTGACATAGCATGTCACATAAGCGTTTAATAGAGTAGAGTTGACAAATAAGACGGGGATATATTAAGGGATTGTAGTGAGGAAAAAAAAGTTTAAGGACCAAAATAAAATTCTAAATAAAGGTAGGGGACAAAAATGCTAATTTAACCTATAAATTAGATATTCTTCAGTGTCTTGTTTAAACATGCTCTGAATGCTGGATTTGTTAGTCCTTCAATATAAAGTAGTACAAAATATCCACTATAAATAGAGCATTAGAACAGAATAAGAAGACTATCTGTAGATTATAACTCACATAGTTTGATTGATTCACTTAGATTTTTCTTAATTGTTTTTTCTAGTTTGCTTATATACTATCCCTTTGCACTTCAGACTCTAAGTAAGTCAATCAAACTTTGTGAGTTATAATCTACAGATAGTCTTCTTTTGGCTAGTGTTTCCTGTTTATAGGATAAAAAAATAAAGGAAAATTTAGGTTGTGTTCTTGAAAGAAAAGTAGCTGGCTGATGTAAAGCAATTTCGGAAAGACTTGGATATCGTTCTTTACAGAAGCATAGTGTGAAAATTAATTAAAAAACAAAGCTTATAAAGAGGACATAGGCTCAACAATTTAAATAGAACCTCTAAATATTCCATTTGTACTCTTCAATCCCATCAACATTTTATATTGATCACTTGTTACATAGATTGTGTATTAACGGCAGTTGCTTTTGAGTTGTTGAACATGATGTTTTCAATTGTTTTAAAAAAAAGTACAACAATCTCAATTTTTTTTTCAGAAATATCAAAGCTTGAAATAATCACTTCACCTATTTCCTTTTTATCTATCCCTTTCCCCCAACATTAACTTTTCACCGTTGGTTGTGTCTTCTTTGGATCAGCTTCTTCAAATTCAGTTTAAAGGGTTTAATGAGAAGGAAAACAAAATCTTGTGGCAATGTGTGGTTTATGGGATTTGTGGATTAATTATGTGGTTGGAGAAGAATCCCTTCATCTTCAAAGGTATATTTTTGCCTTTAAAATCGTTATGGGATAGAATTGTATATTTCTCTTCCCTTTCGTGCTTGCATATTAACATATGAGTTGGTATTTGGTACACCGGCGATGGATAATTTTTTGTCCACTAACAGTGTCCAAATCATGACACGTAACAAAAATAATTTTTAAAACTTTTATTCTCGCCACGTGTCGCAATCTGGACACCGTTGGTGGACAAAAAATTGTCCACCGCTGGTGGACCAAATATTTTTCCTATATATATATATATATATATATATATATATATATATATATATATATATATATATATATATATTAAGAGAAGCACTATTTTTTATAGGCAAAGAGATTGAAGAGTTGTTTTACATTAATTAATTTATATGGTGCTTCTTGTTCTGTTTTGAATTCTTATTTGTTTTTTTTCTGATTTGAGGATTTCTTATCATCCAACAAGTTGCACCTGTGGAACACCATAAAAAAGTGTAAAAAAAAGAAGAAGATGCCAATTGTTTCTGTCAAGTAAGGAGTAGTTTTGTCATATAATAAAAATGCCTTAGGTGACTGAAAATTAAAACTTAACCAATAGTCTTATATGACATCAGAATTGATAAAAACACACACTACAAAAAAAAAACTTTCAGCTTTTTGTCACCTTAGTCGCCGCTAAAAGTCTAAAAATCTAAAAATCGCAGCTAAAAGGCTTTAGCGGCAACTTTTTGTTACTGCCAAGTCATTGCATATACTACTGTTGCTGAAAGTTTTTAGTGGCGACTAATGGAGTTGCCACTAAAAGTACTTTCTGTGGTATAGTCGCCACCAAATCTAACAAATATCGCTGCCTTAAGTGCTTAGTCGCCACGGAAGAAAATATACTTTTAGTGATGACTTTATATAATCGCCACTAAAAATAACCTTTAGTGGGGACCTAAGGTCGCCACTAAATGTTTTAATATTCATATTTTGTGGCGACTATGAGTCGCCACTAAAGGTTTTAGTGACAACTTAATCACCACTAAAGATTTTATTATTCATTTTTCAACTTTTAAATTTTAGTGGTAAACAAATGAAGTCTCCACTAAAGATTACTTTTTGCGGCGATAATAAATCGACGCCAAAGCTTTCAATGGCCACTTTGTCGCCACCAAAAGTCTCAATATTCAAATTTTTTTCATGTGAGATTCAGTGGCAACCTCTTTAGGTCGCCACCATAGGTCTAGTGCTAACTTTTTTTTATTAATAAATTTATCATTTTATATTATAATAATTAAAACTTTAATTAAAATTAAGATAAATAAAATTATTGATAAAATGATAATATTAACATATACCAAATATAACAAATATTATACACTAATATCATGTCAATTCCATGTTCAAAAGAAATATCATTTCAAGTAAAAAGAAAGCAATACACAGCTAAATATTAACAAAAACAATCAACTCGGTGCTTTATTTGGCGATGTTGGTGCTGCAGTTCTGGTCGTATTAGCTACAATGGTTGGAGAAGCACTACTCAAAAAGGTTATTGGAAGTTGTCCCTGTTTAATCAAATGTAACAAATTAATATAACTTAAAAATTAATAAAAATAAAACAATATCATGTAAGAAACTTTCTATAGCCAAACACAATTGAAAACTAACATTATGTAATAGTCAATAATATTATAACTATAAATACATGATTGTACCATCATATCTTAAAAAAAATGAATTGGAAGACATTATTAAATAGGAAATAAGTTAAATTGGCCAACATTAATTTATCTCAATAATTTTTCAAGCAAAACTATTTCAATATTTAATTTAATAAACATAAATCATATTAAATAATACTTTATTCATAGTTTATAAACACAAAATATACAGTGGCCAAGTCTTTTTGACTTTTAAAGTCTTATACACTTTAAAAGTCATTTTCATTTATTTATTTTTAATTAAATAATAATTTAGCTGCATATTTTTGATAATATGATATTATACTAAAAATAACAAAAGAAATCACAAAAATTAAACAGAAGTTAGTGAAAGAATGCAAAAAAAAAGATGTTAGTAGGCCAAACACACTATTGGCACAACAGTATAAAACTCGATAAAAATATATCTACTGAATTTTTTTTTGATAGCCTTGTGCATTTCTAACAACAGTATAACTTACCACAATAAATCAAAGGCTTACGCCTAAAGGAAAAAAATAGTACAAAAAATTAGCATCTAGTATAACATTATGTACTCAATATAAAGACAAGAACCAAATTACAGAGGACCCAAAAATAATGGAATGTGACTAACACATTTAAAATCCTATAGATTCCCTAAAAAACTCTTATTTCATTCTCAGCTCAAAAGTATTATATCAAGCAAGAAGAATAGCAAATTTATCCTTTCTAATTTCTTTTTCCAATAGAAGAACAATACATTAGAAAGGAAAGAGATTACAAAAGAAAACGACACATTTAAGACTGTATTTATGAAAGCCTTCATAAACTTTGCATTCCTACTAAGACCGAATGTATCATATCAAGCAAGAAAATAGCATTTTTCCTTCATAAAAGAAGAATCCATTAGAAAGAAAAGGAATTTCAGAAGAAAAAAAAAGAATAAAATATCCTCCTAGAACCCAGAAAATAAAAAAAACAATCCTGAAAAAGCATAAAATATCAACTGATAAGAATTGGGCCAGTCCTTCTACATATCCTGTAAACCAATCCTATTTGTAGTCTAGAGGAGAGGAATCCAAAAAAATTTCTCCAACAAAAATTCACCATAGCACTAAAACAACAACTCAAAAATCATTTCGAAAGATAGAAGCGAATAAATAATACTCCAACAATGGCTACCATACATCTTTTCTCAACCAGAATTATAATGTGAAGTAAATATATTATGATCAAAACTGTTGCAAAGCAAACAACAGAAAAAGCGCAATCCCAAGATCAAATTCACTATAGCCCAAAAATATCATTGATGTAGAAAAAGTAAACAAAATCAAAAATAGGCGAGTACTTCTACTCAGTGAACCCAAACTTCAAGCTTCATATTATCAAAATAAGGAGCCTAGAATGTACATAACACATTCATATTTAAGATATGCAAAATGAATGGAGACTTAAAACACATAGCAAAAAGGAATCCCCAAAAGTAGCTGACATTTACTTAGTTCAGTTTCCATCACAAAATAGATAATAATTCCAAAATATATATCCCTATCAAACTAGATATAATAGGGAGTTTAAGAGAACTATTGCAAAGCAAACAACAGAAAAAGCACAATCCCAAGATCAAATTCACTATAGCCCAGAAATATCATTGATGCAGAAAAAGTAAATAGAATCAGAAATAGGCGAGTACTACTCAGTGAACCCAAACTTCAAGCTTCATATTATCAAAATAAGGAGCCTAGAATGTACATAAGACATTCATATTTAAGCTATGCAAAATGAATGGAGACTTAAAACACATAACAAAAAGGAATCCTCAAAAGTAGCCAACATTCACTTAGTTCAGTTTCCATCACAAAATAGATAATAATTCAAAAATATATATCCCTATCAAACTAGATATAATAGGGAGTTTAAGAGAACTATTGCAAAGCAAACAACAGAAAAATCACAATCCCAAGATCAAATTCACTATAGCCCAGAAATATCATTGATGCAAAAAAAGTAAACAGAATAAAAAATAGACGAGTACTTCTACTCAGTGAACCCAAACTTCAAGCTTTATATTATCAAAATAAGGAGCCTAGAATGTACATAACACATTCATATTTAAGCTATGCAAAATGAATGGAGATTTAAAACACATAGCAAAAAGGAATCCCCAAAAGTAGCCGACATTCACTTAGTATAGTTTCCATCACAAAACAGATAATAAGTCAAAAATATATATCCCTATCAAACTGGATATAATAAGGAGTTTAAGAGAACTGTTGCAAAGCAAACAATAGAAAAAGCGCAATCCCAAGATCAAATTCACTATAGCTCAGAAATATCATTGATGCCGAAAAAGTAAACATAATCAGAAATAGGCGAGTACTTTTACTCAGTGAACCCAAACTTCAAGCTTCATATTATCAAAATAAGAAGTCTACAATGTACATAACACATTCATATTTAAGCTATGCAAAATGAATGGAGACTTAAAACACATAACAAAAAGGAATCCCCAAAAGTAGCAGACATTCACTTAGTTCAGTTTCCATCACAAAATAGATAATAATTCAAAAGTATATATCCCTATCAAACTGGATATAATAGGGAGTTTAAAAGAACTGTTGCAAAACAAACAACAGAAAAAGCGCAATCCTAAGATCAAATTCACTATAGCCCAAAAATATCATTGATGCAGAAAAAGTAAACAAAATCAGAAATAGGTTAGTACTTCTACTCAATGGACCCAAACTTCAAGCTTCATATTATCAAAATAAGGAGCCTAGAATGTACATAACACATTCATATTTAAGCTATGCAAAATGAATGGAGACTTAAAACGCATAGCAAAAAGGAATCCCCAAAAGTAGCCGAAATTCACTTAGTTCAGTTTCCATTACAAAATACATAATAATTCAAAATTATTTATCCTTATCAAACTGGATATAATAGGGAGTTTAAGAGAACAGAAACATTATCATATACACATTCCCAAAATTCCTCAAGAATCTAAAACAAGGGATTTATGTATGAGAAAGCCTTTGATTCAAAAAAATTATAGAAATTCCTATCATGCATTTCACAAAAAAAATCCAAAACAATTAAAATTTCATTCAAGCTAACTATTAGCATATTTCACTTAATTGCAGGTCAAAGATGCTGGCTACACAAGCCTTGGCAACACAAAGAACATATTGACAGTAAATGAGCAATTTCCTAGGTAAACTCTATACTAACAAAAGAGAAACTATCATTGTTGATGGCTATAACAAAATCAACTACTTGTCCACTGCTAATTATCTTATCTCTCACATCTTCTTCTCTACCCTTAGTTTAACATGCATGCTCATAGCAACAAAAGAATATTTATTAAGTTGTAATAATGTAAAAAACAAAATCCAAGCATTGAAATAATTTAATAGCAATGCCAAGATCAAAATCTTAAGCTTAAGCACTAGATACATATATATTCTCAACTTGATCAAGGAAAATACCTATTGAAGAGATGTGATTAGAGAAGCCATCTGTGACTGTAGTCTTTCCTCTAATTGTGCTTGCAATTGTGCATGCAAAGTCTCTTGCAACGTTGCTTTCATTCTTTCTTCTCATAATCTTGTCTCTTCCCGTATTGCTTCTTCTCGTAGTTTTATCTCCTCACGTAATTCTGTAGTTACCTCTTCACGTATTTTCTTTTGCTCCTGAAGGTGTTCGGTAGTCATTCGATCAGTGGGTCCCTTAGAGGGAGGTCTAACTCCATATCCTTTGCCACAAAAATACCCTGTCCTCTGACCTAGAACTTGGGTTAAGATCTCGTTGTTGCTTAGACTGAGATTGTCTTCTTGTGATTGCTTAGCCAGAATCTCTTATAGTTGGCCCTACGTATTTAAAAAGTAAAAATTTAGAGTGAGATTTAGAGTAAAAGCAATTATATAAATCTTAATTTGTAAAAAGTTAATAAAATTAAAGTATACATGAACTTCTTGAGATTTTGCATCAGACCATATAACCTCCCCATTTTTACCCTTGTGGCTATGTTGTAGCTCTCAAATCCGATCAATTGATGCCTTCTCGCCCGTTTCAGGATTTTTCTACAATAAAATATTTCAATTTTAAAGAAACAATGCACATAAGTTTATATATAACAATAGCAACTTGTAAAATCATATCGTTAATTCTTCAACTTCGGAAAATGATCGAAAACCACATGCATGTTTTGTTGTTTGCTTTGTTCTATTCTGTGCATTTTTTAAACTTTGACCCTATAATTTACTTCATAATTAGTAACATTACATAATTTATATGAAAAACACTATTTATACATATTATTACATAATACCTTAAAATCCTTTGAACCAAAATATGTCACCAAATGTTTCCAATCATCATCATTAAGTTCGTTAGGTGGATTCGCTAGTCTTGCTTCATCAGTGTTGTATTGCTTATATATTTTGTGCAAGCGACTCCTCCAATTTCTGTACAACCTTTGTGCAGTGGCATTAACAAAGGCATCAAATCGTAACTCTGAATTTGCACCAACGTCAAATTTTTCCTTCAACAATAATAAATATTTATGTTAAAAATTCAAACATTACTTAAATATAATAAGTGTGTTAAACAATAATATGTCTCATTACCTTAACTTTTAGCAGGATCTGTGAACTACATTCTTCCTAGATTTCTTTCCATTCTCTTACTGTTACAGGAGCAGTGTATCGTGTCACATATCTAATGTAATTTACGAAATCCCTCGATCCTTCTCCCATAGCTCGAAGGATATCATATACAATGACAACTTTTATTTTTTCATTCTTTGTTTTTGTATCCACCGTAAGACATTTATACGTTCCCCTTACATTCTTTGATGCGTTACAGGAAGCTACCAAGAATATGATGCCAATGCATTAGTCAAATGGCAGTAAATCTTAACTAAGCTCATATAAATTATTTATTTACATTCCTGAACTACTAATTTGAAGCTGAGAAGTAGGTGTAGTGGGCTGTGCTTGGGTCTCTTCATTATTTCTTACTGATTGTATACGTAGCTGTGAAATTGCTTCACTATGGCTACCCTATGCAGCACCTTTAAATCCACGTCCACCTCGTCCAACTCTTCCTCTTCTTGGCATCTTCTAACTTACCTGTTGCAAATGATAAGATGACGTCAATTCACCTTGTCATACGATAAATGCTTTAATATTGCCAAACATTACATATAATAAATACATGCATAATTTAGTTATAAAAAAACAATGAATTGTGGTTCATTAAATTATATCAAGCATTGTATGAACATTAAATTGCATTACACTGACTAATTATTTATACTCTAATTATTTATATCAAGCATTGTATGAACATTTAATATCGCCAAAAATTATATATAATTTAGTTATACTGATTGTATACGTAGCTCTGAAATTGCTTCACGTAGATTTTTTTCGTTTTAAATTCATTGTTAATATTTTTTCAAGTTTAATTTCTTCAACACATTATTTAAAACAATTTTTCTCTTTAAAAAATTAAATAGAAAATAAATTTACAAAAATTTAAACAAAAAAGTATTTTCAAAATATTCTTTCATTTTTATACTTTATTTTCTCTTTTCTTTTTTAAAGATAAAATAATTTTCTGAAAAATTTATTGTAAAAATTATTTTTTATTTAAAAAATCAAAGAGAAAATAAGCTTAAAAATTATAAGAATTTTTAAAATTGTTAATTTTTTAAATAAATTTTTAAAGTTTAATTCTTTCAGAAAATTATTTTAAAAAATAATTTCTCTTTAAAAATTAAGGAAAATTAAAGTTTAAAAACATACAAATTTGTTAAAATTTTGTATTCTTTTTATTTTTAAATTTACTTTTTATATTTTTTAAGGTTTAATTTTTTGAAAAAAATTATTTTAAAAAAATTCTCTTTAAAAAATTAAATGAAAAATAAAATTTAAAAAATTTTCAACAAAAAATTATTTTCAAAAAATTCTTTAATTTTTATACTTTATTTTCTCTTTTCTTTTTTTTTTATAAATGAATTTTTAAAATAAGTTTCTGAAAAAAAATAATTTTTAAAAAAATTTCTGAAAAAATAATTTTAAAAATTTAAAATGCAGCTAAAAGATTGCGTTTTGAAACACTACACATTTTATTGTGCCTCTTTGAGCACAACAGATGATCCATATCTCTTGTGCTTGAGGTTGAGGAATAGTGTGCATAGTTCAGTATTATGGACACAACAGATCATCTCTACTTTTAATTGAATTTGTCTCTTTTTTTTACATTTTTATTTATTTTACTTCTCAAATATACATATTATTTGGTTATTTAAATTTTAAATTTTCTTAATAGTATATTTCTTTCAACTGAAAAATTTCTTCAGTTTTGTAAATATCCATTTATTAAAACTATTTGCTAAATTATGATATGCTTCTTTCATTCTATTTGAGGTTCAATTTATTTTCATGATGAAAGAATGAATATGCACTGTTGATTTTTACCAATAGCTTAATTTCAACTGGCGTTATCATTGAAAAAAATAATTATTTTATTTATTTGTCATATTATTGTAGAAATTTTTTTTAATTAATTTCAACTTTTGATTTAAATGAAAATCCTGTGGCAAACTAACATGTAAATATTAAAAACTATTACACTTTCTAACAATAAAAAAAAATAAAAAAAGACAAAACTCAATAAACACAAAACCAAGTAGTGATAGAAACAAAAAGGAGATTAAAATATAGCATTAACAAACTTAATAATTTTTTTCACATATTGTTGCCAAAGTCAATTTCAATGGCCTTCGTTATATTTGATTATTTAAAGTAAATGATTATATTATGATTAAAATCTTCAAATGTAAAGAAAATTATAAAATCAATTCCTAATAAAAACAAAAAAGGCACAATCACAAAGAAATAATACAAGCCTAAAATCATTAAATTTAATTAATTATTTCATCCTCCTTTTATTAATTACAGTATCACTTTTTAAATTTTTTAAATTAAACCCCAAAGATGTTTCTTTTTTGAGTAATTTTATTTAGTTATATAATAGTTCATAAAATTATTTAAGTAACATTTTTAGATTTCAAGAGATATATTTAGACATTTTCGGGGACATGTTGGTGTATTTTGGATTCTTTTCTTTTTATTTTTTAAAAATTGGTATTTAACTTATTTTAATAACAATAAATTTTTTTCCCTTTATCTTTTGCTTTAAAGTCAATTTTTTTTAAAGATATATACATTTTTAATGTTATTTTTAAAATTTTATTTTATCAATTTAGTATTTAATTAAAAATTAACTTATGTTTTTTTAAAAAATCAAATTTATTTTATTAGTAAATATTTAAAATTTTTTCTTATCTTATAACTAAAAGTTTATATAGTTTAATTAACAATATATTTTAGTTAAATGTTCCGAGACCTGAGAAAGAAGAAAACAAAGAATGAAAAATTGAATTTTTTTTTCAGTGGCGACCCTATAAAATCACCACTAAAAGGTAAATTTTCAGTAATGACATAATAAAGTTGCCATAAAAAGAAAAAAATTCACTCACAACTTTCATGAGTCGACATTTAACATAAATATTTAGTGGCAACTTATCAGAATCGCCACTGAAAGTGGTTTTCAGTTATGACTTTGTTTGGTTGCCATATAAAAGTCGCTACTGAAACATCTATTTCTTATAGTGTAATGCAGTGATTATCCAGTCGGATGAAAATATCAAATATATACTTTTGGTGCCTTTTCTGGGATTTCTTGTCCCCTTTAAGTTGCTTTTTTTTAATTCATATTTCTTATGGGGGAATTTAATTTATCTTTTTTATTATTTGGTTAAATTAATCTTGTAATTTCTTCTTGGGAAGTTTAAATATATCAATTTTATGATCATATATAATTAGATAGGGGATCCTTTTGTCATAAACCAAAAACTGACTACTTTAGTCTTTATAAAGAAATTTTACAATTGTGGGCTAAGTATTCTTCCAGAATCGGAGTAGACTCAGCGGTTCAACTGAAAATTGATTTGTGGTCCAGTTTAGTTTTGACTAGGTATAGAATCGTCGTTGTTTGAAATATTTTAATATCGTGGTCCAGGTTAGTCTAATTTTGTATCAAACTAGAATCGAGTATACCGGTTTGAACATGAATGATGTGGCAGGTCAGAAGGTGCCACAGAAATATGTTTCCTGTTCATTATCCCAAATTTTTTTTGTTAAATCAAATTCAAAGTGAAAGGATAATTAGATTTTGTTTGAATACTTTTAGGTAATATTGTGTTTCATAATAATAAGTAGCAAATACAATTTGTTTACGTCTTTAACTATTTTTTAATGCATGCTTGTAAACATTAAAAAATAAAAATTATTTAAAAATTTAAGATTCTATGATAATATGAAAATTTTAATCAATTTAATATCATTATATATTTATATTTATTTAAAAAAACAGTATATGTATTAATTTGATTATAAATCTTTAAATAATTTTTCTATAAATTTTAAACCCTGTTGTTTTATGGAGGCAGTTGGGGGCAGATCTCCTTCTCTATCATGGAGATGCATCCTAGCTGTTAGAGATGGTTTAAATCTCAGTTATATTCCGCAGAATGGAGAATGGACCTTCCACGAGGTTAGGGGTTGCTCCTTGGATCTCTTTGGAGGATAACAGTGTCGGGAATGAGCTTGTTAATCCGCTAATGATGCCAGTTGGGCATTCTCTGTCAAGACGGCTTACAAAGGCTATGCCCTTCATTTGGACTTAGCTTCTAAAGGCAGTGCTACTCCCTGAGAAGACCGGGCGTACATGAGATCTGTTATGTGAAAAACAAAGAAATAATCCATATCATATGGTGAAAGAGATGACAATTAGAAATTGAGTTATAAATATTAGTTAATCATAAATTAATGAAATTAATAATTAATTAAAAAAATTAGAAAAAGAAAAGTAAAATATTAGATATGCACTAAATATTGAAGGAGAGAATCTTTTGAGTAATATACATAATGATTTTGAACTGGCATTTAAATTTGATCTATGTAGAGCTTATGATTAAATATATTTGGTTGAAGATATGCTTCAAATAGGAATGAGTTACTGTTATCACTCCAGAAATAAGGGCTTTAACAATGACAGTCGTCCCTGAAGTTCAAAAAATTTTCAGTGTCTTTTTGTCACCACTGGTTTTTCGGTAGGTCTTATAATTGAATCTTATAGACATGATATTTTATATTATCATCAAAAGATGATTCAATTATGAGAAAAGTTGTCACCAAACATTCTCACCTTAGTCTTAATGGTCATCACTAAAAATCATTTTCAGTGGTGACTTTTTCTCTTCACTAAAAGTGTCTCCAATGTGATAAAATAGATGTCATCCCCCCTTTCAGTAGCGACTTTTGTTGTTATCAAAAGTGGATTCAATGAGAAAAAATTTTGAATTCATCACTGAAATTCACACTTTCATTGGTGACATTTGTTGTCATAAAATGTGACTTCAATGATGACACTATGAATGTTTCTACTGAAAGCTGAAACATTTTTTTTGTTTCATCACTACTCAAATTCTTTTCCCTACAACTATTACTCAAGAAGCAATGAAGAATAATGCAAATTTACCATAAATTAAAATTCAAATGTAGCAATACAAAATCTTTAACCCATACAACAAGATTCTATGTATAATTGTTACTCACAACTATGTATGTCAAATTAATGCAAACACAAATTCTTCGAAATCACGGTTCTTGTCTTGGAGGATTAATCAGAAGGTTGCTTGCAGTAGAGATGACAACTTGAGATTGCCCCTAAGAAGAATAAGAGGAGAATAAATCAATTTACCTTTAAATAAAATTATTTCATAATAATTTGCCAACTAATCCACTAACTAGAATAAGCCAATTCATATTAACTTCATTTAACAAAAAATTGTGGATACCCCAATAACAAATAATGAGTAAACCCATACATGTGTTGGAACTTATCTGCTGACCGATTTCTCTATAGTAAGCATCACATGTGAAAACAATGTTATGCGAAATTCAACTTTCGAGGCAAATCTCCATATCTCAACCAACCAATTTGAAGCCTGAAAACCAAGGGAAAGAGAAGTCGTTTCACGCACAATTAATAATTAATATCTATCAGACAATTGTCACCACTAATGATTTTCAATGACAACTTTTTAAAATTATAATCGAAAGTCAGATATTCTGCAACGAGTTTTTAATGTTGTCATTGAAAGTTTATCTTCAATGATGACTTTTTAAGGTTGTTACTAAAAGTCTTACCTTCAATGACAACTTCGAAATTTATTGAAAGTGTAGCCCAATACCTTCCAGTGATGATTTTAGGAAGTCATCAGCAAATCTACAATTATACTAATGATTTTTATGGTGGTCAACAAAAGTTCGTCCGTAAAAGTGTTAAAATTGTGATATTTTGCAGCAGTGGAGGGCCGGCCTCTTCGCTATATTTTTGTCTATCTAGTGCTATATGGTAAGGTGACCTTCTATCCCTCTATCTCTTTATCATATGTGCAGAAGGTTTGGCTTCTAAGCTACAAAGAGCAAAAGTAAATAATTCTTTATCTAGAATTATATTTTTTTCCTAAAGCAAGCGATGAGAAGTGTGGAACTTTCTCTCAGGTTCTCCAAAAACATGAATCCATCAGGGGCCAAAAAGTAAACTTGAATAAGATATAATTTTCTTCTTTAAAAACATATCCCACAGACTACAGGACTAGATTTCTTTCTTGCTTCAGATTATCAATACAAAGGTAACATCGAATCCGTTCTGAAAGATTAGAGATAAAATTGAACTAAATGAAATTTCAGGGACAATATCAAAATTTATGTTAAACTTTAGGAATGAAAAAAATATTTTAGTATAAAATTTTGTATTGTTTCGACGATGAAACTTTTGGCTAAAATTCCTGTCGCATAAATTCTGCAATATTCACAATTAATGCTTAACGTTAACTCTTAAGTTTGACCAGATTATGTTCAATTTGAAGTCAACAATATAAACGTGAAATTCTTCTGCTTTCTTTTACTCGAAAATTGACCCAACTTCTTGTCTACTGTCTACGTACTCTTGTTTAACATTGATGAGACCATCCATAAAAATCAATAAACTAAAATATTTATTAATAAAAATATTTAAACATATCAAAAATTATTTTCATTAAAAAAATATATTATATATTGAGTAAAATATACTCTCATCTCTTGTGTATTATTTTTATTATACAGCCCACTCTTTTATAGAGGGGAATGCCATGTAATAAAAGCAATACACTAAAGAGGAGAGTGTATTTTACTCTAATATATTTATATATCTGTTAATAATTAGGTTGATACAAGTAGTTAAAATAATATACTTTGTATTTCGATTATTTGAATCTTGAGACTGACAAGTAAAAGAATTTATTCTCTAAAATACATCAGACCAATGTGATTAATGAACCCTTAAAATAATTTGAAGAACAAATAGCTTTGATTGAAGCACAAGTTAGCTTGATAATACATTTACCGTACAAAAATCCAATTGTGGTCCATATTTTAAATTCTAAACATGGATTTGTGATATCAAGATTCGATGTTTGTAATGTGAAATGATCTCCAAGGAAATTTGAATACTTTTATTCTCTTGACTTTTTTATCACAATAAAAACTCAACACTACAAAGAAAGGCATGCACTCATATTGCAAGCTTCGTGAACAAGAAACGCAATTCTAGGATGTACATATATAGATTTCCATCCGTTATTTATTCATCCAACTTTATAATATATAACTCAAAACTTATTCATTTAAAAAATTCAACGACCCCCAAAGCTGAGAAAACACAAGCAGCAACTTGATACCTAGAAAGAAAGGCATGCACTCATATTGCCAGAAGAGATTAGAGGCATGACACTTTTAGACAGCGTTGGATCTTTCAATCAACCGAATGTCTTACAGTTTTGTAGAGAAACAGGTATATCACTAAACAACTGATTTTTGGACAAATGCAATGATTAAAGATCAAGTAACGAGCCCAGTGAGTCAGGAATTGTACCCATTAGGTTGTTGCTACCCAAGTTTACATAAACCAAAAATTTCTAGTTTTTGAAGCAATCTGGAAGTTCCCCAGATAAAACATTGTTTGACAGGTCCAAATGCCTTAATTGGCTACTCCCATTCATAGAGTAACACAGAAGTGACGCAATAGATCCTGAGAAAGAGTTACTTGCCATCTTTAACATAAGAACATGGGGTGATAAATGTGGAAGCCCACCCATGAAATTATTGTTGCCTAGCTCAATCCAGCTGGAATTTGGCAAAACATTTGATAAGTCCCTACCGATCAAGTTGTTGGACAAATCAAGAACAATAGTTCTCATGGCTAAGCTCCAAAGCTTGTCTTCAACTATGGAGGATATTCCTGAGCTGGAAATATTAAGATATTCAATAGATGTAGATGGCAAAAATGCATAGCTTTAAAGTTTGTGGCAAGTTGTAATTTACATGTATATGGCAAAAATGCATAGCTTTAAAGTCATTCCCACTCAAATCCAAGGAGTTCAGAAATTTAAGTTGAGAGAAAGGTATGTTGATTTCACCTCCCAAGCATTTGGACTTGACTAAATCTATTAAAAAAATGCAGTGGTTAGATAAGTTCGAATTAAAAAGTTTACATAGATTGTATTTTATTAAAAAAAATCGTATTTGCATGAATGGATTGGATGTAATTTTTAACGTAAACTCAAATTTGACCCAACCAACCCATTCGTCTAGTGTTTTTTTAAAATGAAAAATTCTTCATCAAACTTTCCTACCATTCTATTGTAGCATAACTTGGCCAACCTGAAGGACTTGTAATGACTAAAATTTATACTCATAAATTAATTATCTTTAACTTAGAATTTTATGAGTATTTGAGTAATTTATGTTAGATTTATGTATGATTGTGTATTTATTTTGTAGGTAGAAATAAGATGAAGAATTGAGGCAAAATTGGAGACAAAGGCGTCAGAATTGTAGATCTTGGACAGCTTCGATGTTGCTTCACTAATTTAAACATATATATCTCATTCGAACTCCGATTGAGATTATTCAAGTGGCTGTGGAAATCTACAATTTTTATGTTTTGAGTTTTGAGAAATTCATTGTCAAGACGCTAGATATTGGTATCGTAATCCAAAGATAATAATGCAGTTTTTGAAAAATAAAAAAATAAAAAAAAAAGAATATAGAGTTTGAGTTGGATTAAAATATCTTTTAAAAGAGTTTGAGTTGAACTAAAAGACCTTTTAAATATAGAGTTTGATAAGGATTAAAAAATCAATTTCACCTTTAAAAGTACCATTAAGCTATGAATTAGAGAAAGAGGAGGAGAGGAGCTTAGGCTCTCTCTAAACCATGGCTTCAACTCCATCTTCTTCTTCTTCTTATTCTTCTATGTTTTCTTTTATGTTCTAGTTTATTTTCTAAGGCTACGATATAGCGTAATTATGAATCGTTGTATTGTCTTTTCAATTTAGTTAATAAATTATTTTTTTTAATTGAGTTTCTATACTGTACATGTATAATATTTCTAATTGTCTGGTCACTAGTTAGATAATCTGTTAATCATAATGATACCGAAAAGAGATTTATGTGACTAGAGTAGTGTATAGGAACCATAGATTGTATGTAAGATAGAGATATATTTACATAGTCTATACAGTCTTAATTGAGAACTATAAAACTTAATAAAGATTTGTTTGTTAAAATTTACATAGAGACATAGTGAATTAACATTCAAAAGGTGTTTCTGTTAGACCTCGAGAGAGTGTAGTGGATTGTTTAAGGTATCTCGACTGTCAATTATATTATAATTTATAGATTAAAGAGATAGATAAATGCAAAATGGATTAATTATAGTGAAATTAGAATCTTTAGAACTATGAAAAATTTTGAGTTACTCTTACTTTAAAATTGTGTAGTTTTATTTTATTATTAATCAATTTAATATTCAAATTATGAAATTACGATAAAGATTAAATTAGTATAGTAATTAATAACATCAATAATTGTGGGATCAATACTCTATATTCATCTATAGAGATTTTATTTTTATTACTTGATAATGACAGTGTACGCAAGCGCATTTAAACAAATATCTAATTTGTACGTATCAATCTGGCAATACAAATTTGAGGTTTAAGTTTTGATTTCAAAGTAAACGTTCTTATAGGGGAAAAAACTTCGTTAATTATTGTATGATCATTGCACTTCAAAACAAAAAGAGAAAGTGTCTTCTAAATTGATTCCCCTTATAAGAATATTACAATCTACCCCGTTTTGCACTTAAAATAATACTCCATCACATTTGACTAAATTGACTAACGGATTGGTTAGAATGTGCTAACGGAATTGTCACGGCCCCAAATGATGGAACACATGACCGGCACGACATAAGGGTTTCCCCCTAGCCGCAAGCCTAACACATAGCATGCACAAAAATCCAGCACACAATCCAGAGTACATAATAAATATAACTGGCCACATATGCCACATCCAATATCAGAAAATACTGTATATATGTATATATATATATATATATATATATATATATATATATATATATATATATATATATATATATATATATATCATGATATCTCATGAATCCAACATTCTGATTCAACTTGGCCCATGGCCTCATAATATTCATGTGATTCAACTTGGCCCAAGGCCTCATAATACCAATATTATTGTAAAATATAAAACCATTTTTTTCAAACAACACATCAAAATACGCAAGAAGCGAGGATCCTGCCGTTCATGGAGATACTCTAGACATAACTAAACTAGACAATCAGTACAAAAGAGCCTTGCCCAAACTAGGGCTCACCAACACTATCTTCAGCCTCCTACGAAGCTGTAGCTGGATCAAAGTCTCTTTGACTATCTGTGGGGAGGAAACAAAGGAGGGGTGAGATTACCACATCTCAGTGAATGAGTAAATCATACTATAACTAAAACAGGGCAAACCAAGCACGAGTGTTTCACAATGGGTTTAATAATTGAAATCCAAATGTAAAGATAATAATAGAAACATTAAGCATTTAACCATAATTTATTGAAAGAATGCTAAACAGTTCAAATGCATATTCAAAAGATAAAACAGGATTAAATCAATAACCGTAAGCAAATAAATTATGCATAGTAAGTAATAAATGAAGATATTTATGCAATAACAATGATGAATGAGCTTGTTTAGAAATATTTAATCTTTAAGAAAAATGCATCAGTTTATTGGAGGTCTTTCCTAACAGATCTATCATCTCCCCCAAGCACACAGCAAGGGTAGGGTAATCACTGTAGGCGTAGACATAAGTCCACCCTAAATCCCCCAAGCACACAGCAAGGGTATGGTAATCACTGTAGGCGTAGACATAAATCCACCCTAAATCCCTGTGTCTTAGGCAGTCATATGCCCGTCACAGTATCCTAGGCCGAAGCCTTCGTATGACCATGGTGCACCAGGGCTAGCACTACCTGTGGCTAGCTAACAGTGATCTAAAAGGGTCCCTCCAATAGAAAACATTTAAAATATGCTATTCAAAGAGTTTAAAGTAAAACATTTCAATAACATTACAATAAAGCTATAATTCTCCATCTAGCTCTTTTCATGCATAAAACTCCGTTCAAAAATATGTTTCATCCATGTATTCCCATGGAGACCTTTATCATCATAAACTTTCTCTTTAAACATAGATCGTTCGTAGACGTCGTATAGATGCTCATCATGCATCAAATCATTTTAAACATAGATCGTCCGTAGACGTCGCATAAATATTCATCATGCATCAAATCATTTCATGGCCAACTTAGTTCATTTCTATGACTAAGTTCGCATTTCTATAAATCTAGCTCAAATGGAGAATTATCAGTCTAGATGTTTGCCCTGCATACCTAGGGTTCAACTAGGATTGAAATTTATAATTTCTAACATGGTTGGAACATATTGGTTTTCAAAGCGGTAAAACAACTTAGCATACATTCCAACTAGTTAAAATCATACGAGAGAATTATAAACTGAATTCATAAAACATGCGCTATAGTATGAAAAACCCACTCACAGGTAAGGGTTCCAGATTGGACAGCCCTAAAATCCTAGTTCCTAGTCTGAATTCGGTAAAACAGACCCCAAAATCGAATCCGGAAGGTCCAAAAGCCTTAAATGAGCTTGGTTACTGTTCACCGCCGGAAAATACTATTCACTGTCACATAAATTTTACCGAATCAACAAAACAATTTCATATCCTAATATTTATCTAATTTCTGAATCCATCTACGGAGTCAGATTTCTAATTAGAAGTCTCTAAGTAAGGTTTTTCAGAACTTACCTTTTACCGAGATTTTCTACTTCAGATCTACGGCGATTCAACGGTTGATTTGAAAAACTGATCGGTCAAAACTGAAGTACTCATCGTCCTGAATCCAATAACACTTTCAGTTTTGATATCGGAAGTCAATTGGTACTCCAAATCAAGAGATAAAATTGGATATCACTATTCACTCACTATTCACTACTATGCATCTTTCCGTTTTTTTTTCCGAATCTGTTTTCTCCGACCCCGGTTTCATTTATCATTCTGCAGGTTTGTTTTTTTTTTTTTAAAATATAATAATAATTATTAAATAATTAATAATAAGATTTTCTTTTATAAAAATTCATATAAATTCCATTTTTCATCATAAAATATCCCAAAAATTTCTAAAAATTTCCTTTCTCATAAATCTTTAGTTAAACTATTAAATCATAATTTTTCTTAATAAAAATTATAATAAAACAAATTTTAAAACAAATATCTTTATTCATATTAAAAGAAAGAGTATTTCTAAAAATACCATACAAATTCATTAAAGGCCGATATAATTATTTTAAGCAACACAATACTTCTTTTACTTAAAAGTCCACTTACTTTTAACAAATCATAATCATTTCTACATAAATAAAAATATATTTGCTTATAGCAAAATACTATCATTTAATAATAAATAAATAAAAAGTACGCGCCAAAACATAAATTCTCATATTTTCAACATTCTCTCTTTTATTCTAAATTTCCTTTAATTGGAATTTTCGTTAAATTTTTACGGTTATTACATTCTTCCCCCTTAAAGAAATTCGGTCCCCGAATTTCATCACCATAGTTGCGAATCAATACTAATCTCATTGTTCAAACAAGTACAGATATATCCTCCTCTTTTTCCCCAAGTAGTTTCCTCAAAAGAGTGATTTTTCCATATCACCTTTACTATAGGTATTTCGTTTGACCGTAACTTCTTTATTTGTCTGCCACTATTGCTACTGGTTATTCTTCATGGGTTAAATCTTTCTGTAACTGAATCTATGGACACTGTATAACATGTGTAGAATCCGGTAAATATTTTCGTAGTATAAACACATGAAAAACTGGATATCCAATGCAGGTGGTAAAACTAAACAATAAGCCACTGAACCGGTCCTATCAAGAATTTCAAATGGTTTTTTTTTTATACCGAGGGTGTAACTTCCCTTTCTTTCCAAATCTCATGACCTCTTTTATTGGTGAGTCATTAAAGAATATATGGTCACCAACTGAAAATTTCTAGTGCTCAACATTCATAGTCCTTGTAAACTTTTGACTTGTATTGAGTTTCCAGTATTCTTTTTCTAATCAATTTCACTTTATCAATGACATTTTATAATAAATCTAACTCCATTGAGTCATTTAACAAAACATTTGTAACACCTCTTACATAAGGCTTAAATCTTCTAATATCATTTTATTATAGACAGATTCTGCTAAGGAATCTCTCACCAATCTAAAAAAAAAATATGCTTAAAGCATGCTCTCCAAGCTAGCATCATCAATTTAGATAAGTCATATTCTATCTATTGCATGTTATTCCAAACTAGATTTTCAAAGTTTAACTTTTCTCAATTCACTCACATATTAAGAAACCTATGATGTTTATGTAAAACTTTAAATGATGCCATTGTATATTGGCATGATAATTACTGCTATGATTAAGTTCAACTAAGGACAATTAATTTCTTCCAACTTTTACCATAATAATATAAAGATACTTAAAGTATAACTTCTAATGTATAAACACATCATTTAAATTTAGTATTAGTCATATTATAATCTAATAAAGATCCTTAGACTTCCTGAATAACTCTCTTGAGATAATATATTCAATTCGTATTTGCCAACATATCGGCCAATGAAAAATTTAACTTGTATCTTCTTTTTACCATTATACTAGTACCATTTTTATCTCAGTATATCCTTATTATCTCGGTTTATCCATATTTACAATTTATGGCTTCTTCTGAAATCTCTTTTCTTAACAATTATTTATACGTAAATTTTCAAATCTCAACATGATTTACATTCTAGATACTAGTCTCAATTTAGCAAAGTATAAATTCTTAACACAAATATCTTAATTACTTACATTATTCTCAGAGATGATTCTCAAAATATTTTCCATGTTTCCAAATTAAAAATTTCAAGATTAACTTAAATCTTATTTTCCATACTTTATTCTTCAAAAACTTTAACACCGTTAATTCCTTTAATTATATTCGTCAAAGCACCATTACATCATCATCCATCTATTCTTTTCAAAATCTCTATTACTTTAATCTACTAATCAGTTGAACACCATAATAACTGAATTCTAAAGATTAGAAATTATCTTTCCTTGCAATGAGGGAAAACAACCTTGCATTTAATGCCAGCCGTTAATGAGGGAGAATGCAGTGAAACAGACGAAAAGTACAATAGAGAATGGTGCCAAAATAGAAAGTCAAAAATTTGGCAAACATTGAAAAGCATTAAAATCGGTGGCCGTAATTCTTGAAAATCTGTAAACAAAAATCTAGCTGCTATTTCGGCGAAAAACGGTGGCCGCAATCGGTGGCCGCAAATTTTGAATATATGTGCCAAAATTTAATTCAAAGATATTGTTATTCGGCGGAAGCATATCATATGGAAAAGAAATATTTCTGAGCCTATAAAGTCTGTGAATAACAAGAGCACATAGTTAACTGGTAGGATGCAGTTGGTTGCTTCAAAATATATAATCAATCAACTGTAAATAACCAGTCCAAATTAAAATTTCTCAAAATAGCTAGTCAACTTATAAACCAATAGTTGACTGGTAAAAACATTGAGAAAACAAAATAAACCATTTGATTGTTCCTCTTCAACAATTAATTGGTTTGCATTTTCACTCTTTTTCTTTTTCTTCTTTTTTACAATGACGGCTATCACCTACAACCTTTCAAGACATCAATGCTTCATCAAAGACAACAAGAAAAAGATAGATTTCTAGTGATATCTTATCTTATGCTCTTTATGTGCTTAATATGGGTCACAGTCATAACTCCTGTACATATACATGCTTGCCGTTTTTTTTTTACCTTTAATTTAGCTAATATCCACCAATCACTCACATAGCTATTCTAATAATATCCGGCCTATTCGCATAGCTATTATAAATATGCCCTTCTCCGAGTTCCATAAATGCTTATATTAGTATCTTTATCTTCATACTCAAAGTTAAGGTGATAGAAATTATGGAGGGAATCGCATTTCGTCAGTTTCAAAATATCTGTGTCTTTTGTGGTTCCAGTCCTGGAAAAGATGAGGAGTATGTTAAAGCAGCACAAAATCTGGGTATGGCGCTGGCTAGAAGAAAAATTCATCTAGTCTATGGTGGAGGTAACTGTGGGTTAATGGGGTGTGTGGTGACAGCTGCACATGTAGGAGGATGTCAAGTTCTAGGTATTATTCCTACAGCTCTAGCTGCATCCAACAACATAGGGAAAACAATTAGGGAAGAATATAGAGTAGCTTCCATGCATGAACGCATGGCTAGAATGATGAGTAATGCTGACGCCTTCATTGCCTTACCAAGTGGTTTTGGTACTTTAGAGGAGATTTTCCAAATAGTCTCTTGGGCACAACTGAATCTACATCACAAACCAATAGGTTTGTTAAATGTTAACCACTTCTTTGATGGTCTGTTATCTTTCCTTGATCATGCTGTGGAACAAAGGTTTATCCCACACTCAGCACGACGAATTCTCATCTTAGCTTCAGATGCTGAGGAGTTGATTGATGCTTTACAAGCATATGTTCATGTACCTGATCCAACTATTGCTCAAATAGAATGGACGGCAGACAACCGCAGGAAGCGCAAATTGGATTTGGATCTGCATCTGTAACTGTAGCAAGATGTGGGCATTGCTATACCGCTTTTACTTTCTTAGGGTTATCTTGGATACCATCTTGCTAGCCACATACCTTAAAAAAAATACTATTACTAAGTTAAAATTCATATTTTGAGAACTTAGCATATAGCTGATACTCCCTTGGAGTTTGTAATACTATCTTTAAATATTGCTTATGAACTTCTGCACTCTTGAAATATTCTAGATTAACAATAATTATAATAACAAATTAATCCAAGGATGGCTTCAATATTTATTTTATTTTTTTATCAAGTCCAAGAATGCAACTGGGCATTTGTCAATCCAAATGACATAACTATAAATTCATAGTGTCCATGCCGAATCCTGAAAGCAAATTTTTTTTTTATCCTCTTCTCTTATCCTTAATTGATGATATCTAAATATCAAATCAAGTTAAAATTTTTTTAAAAAAAATGTTGAGCACTTTCTAACTGATCAAATAGATCATCTATACGAGGTAATGAGTATTTATTCCACATTGTCACTTTATTCAACTGTCTATAATCTATGCATAGTCATAGTGATCCATCTTTTTTTTTCACAGATAGAACTGAAGCACTTCAAGTAAAAGTACTAGGGCTTTTAAATCCCTTGTCTAACATGTCTTGTAACTATCTTTTTTTTTCAGTTCTTTAAGTTCAGTGGGTGCCATTCTATATGGAAATATAGACGCTGGCAAGAAATAAATCAATAACAAACTCTATTTATTATTTCGAGGTAATCCTGACAATTCCTCAGGAATTATATCAGAAAATTCTCTAATCACTGGAACTTGATTTACAAAGGTATACCTTATATCAGCATCTCTCACCACTGCCAACTATCCTTGGCACCTTTTTGTAATCACTTATGGACTGCTAAAGCAGAGATTAGGTTACTGGGTATCTCACTAAGATTTTTTTGTATCAAGAGAAAAATATTCTCCAAGAATATTGAATTTAATCACCTTCTAGTGACATTTCAAAATGACATGACATAATTCCAACAAATTCATTCTCAATATCACATCACACTCTACCATATCTAGACAACTGAGTACAACAGATGTCACATTCAGAAACCATCATACTAGAGTTTGACCTCTTCCGTACCTTGGTGGTATAAGATTCGCCTAAACTCAGCATTCCGCAGAGGTTTTCCCTACTACCATTCAAGAGGACACGCGAAGAGACTCTGTATGGGTCTTTTCCCAAGTATATAGCAAGGGAAAGCAAATAACATATCATATAACTAGCATCTCGCTATAAAACAGAGATAGCCCAACCGACACTTAACCATGCCAACATAGCATACTATAAACTGACTTACTTGAACAAAAAGACAACCTCCTATCGAACCCCTTTAGCAGCACCGTGAGTATAAGCATGTCCGAATTCATACCCATACTCAAAGTCCTACCTAAAGGTCCGTTACTCCATGAACACAGGGAAACCTAATGCTTTGATACCAACTTTGTCACGGCCCCAAATGATGGAACACATGACCGGCACGACATAAGGGTTTCCCCCTAGCCGCAAGCCTAACACATAGCATGCACAAAAATCCAGCACACAATCCAGAGTACATAATAAATATAACTGGCCACATATGCCACATCCAATATCAGAAAATACTGTATATATGTATATATATATATATATATATATATCATGATATCTCATGAATCCAACATTCTGATTCAACTTGGCCCATGGCCTCATAATATTCATGTGATTCAACTTGGCCCAAGGCCTCATAATACCAACATTATTGTAAAATATAAAACCATTTTTTTCAAACAACACATCAAAATACGCAAGAAGCGAGGATCCTGCCTGTATGTTCATGGAGATACTCTAGACATAACTAAACTAGACAATCAGTACAAAAGAGCCTTGCCCAAACTAGGGCTCACCAACACTATCTTCAGCCTCCTACGAAGCTGTAGCTGGATCAAAGTCTCTTTGACTATCTGTGGGGAGGAAACAAAGGAGGGGTGAGATTACCACATCTCAGTGAATGAGTAAATCATACTATAACTGAAACAGGGCAAACCAAGCATGAGTGTTTCGCAATGGGTTTAATAATTGAAATCCAAATGTAAAGATAATAATAGAAACATTAAGCATTTAACCATAATTTATTGAAAGAATGCTAAACAGTTCAAATGCATATTCAAAAGATAAAACAGGATTAAATCAATAACCGTAAGCAAATAAATTATGCATGGTAAGTAATAAATGAAGATATTTATGCAATAACAATGATGAATGAGCTTGTTTAGAAATATTTAATCTTTAAGAAAAATGCATCAGTTTATTAGAGGTCTTTCCTAACAGATCTATCATCTCCCCCAAGCACACAGCAAGGGTAGGGTAATCACTGTAGGCGTAGACATAAGTCCACCCTAAATCCCCCAAGCACACAGCAAGGGTATGGTAATCACTGTAGGCGTAGACATAAGTCCACCCTAAATCCCTGTGTCTTAGGCAGTCATATGCCCGTCACAGTATCCTAGGCCGAAGCCTTCGTATGACCATGGTGCACCAGGGCTAGCACTACCTGTGGCTAGCTAACAGTGATCTAAAAGGGTCCCTCCAATAGAAAAAATTTGAAATATGCTATTCAAAGAGTTTAAAGTAAAACATTTCAATAACATTACAATAAAGCTATAATTCTCCATCTAGCTCTTTTCATGCATAAAACTCCGTTCAAAAATATGTTTCATCCATGTATTCCCATGGAGACCTTTATCATCATAAACTTTCCCTTTAAACATAGATCGTCCGTAGACGTCGTATAAATGCTCATCATGCATCAAATCATTTTAAACATAGATCGTCCGTAGACGTCGCATAAATGCTCATCATGCATCAAATCATTTCATGGCCAACTTAGTTCATTTCTATGACTAAGTTCGCATTTCTATAAATCTAGCTCAAATGGAGAATTATCAGTCTAGATGTTTGCCCTGCATACCTAGGGTTCAACTAGGATTGAAATTTATAATTTCTAACATGGTTGGAACATATTGGTTTTCAAAGCGGTAAAACAACTTAGCATACATTCCAACTAGTTAAAATCATACGAGAGAATTATAAACTGAATTCATAAAAACCCACTCACAGGTAAGGGCTCCAGATTGGACAGCCCTAAAATCTTAGTTCCTGGTCTGAATTCGGTAAAACAGACCCCAAAATCAAATCCGGAAGGTCCAAAAGCCTTAAATGAGTTTGGTTACTATTCACCGCCGGAAAACACTATTCACTGTCACATAAATTTTACCGAATCAACAAAACAATTTCATATCCTAATATTTATCTAATTTCTGAATCCATCTACGGAGTCAGATTTCTAATTAGAAGTCTCTAAGTAAGGTTTTTCAGAACTTACCTTTTACCGAGATTTTCTACTTCAGATCTACGGCGATTCAACGGTTGATTTGAAAAACTGATCAGTCAAAACTGAAGTACTCATCGTCCTGAATCCAATAACACTTTCAGTTTTGATATCGGAAGTCAATTGGTACTCCAAATCAAGAGATAAAATTGGATATCACTATTCACTCACTATTCACTACTATGCATCTTTCCGTTTTTTTTTTCCGAATCTGTTTTCTCCGCCCCCGGTTTCATTTATCATTCTGCAGGTTTGTTTTTTTTTTTTTTAAATATAATAATAATTATTAAATAATTAATAATAAGATTTTCTTTTATAAAAATTCATATAAATTCCATTTTTCATCATAAAATATCCCAAAAATTTCTAAAAATTTCCTTTCTCATAAATCTTTAGTTAAACTATTAAATCATAATTTTTCTTAATAAAAATTATAATAAAACAAATTTTAAAACAAATATCTTTATTCATATTAAAAGAAAGAGTATTTCTAAAAATACCATACAAATTCATTAAAGGCCGATATAATTATTTTAAGCAACACAATACTTCTTTTACTTAAAAGTCCACTTACTTTTAACAAATCATAATCATTTCTACATAAATAAAAATATATTTGCTTATAGCAAAATACTATCATTTAATAATAATAATAAAAAGTACGCGCCAAAACATAAATTCTCATATTTTCAACATTCTCTCTTTTATTCTAAATTTCCTTTAATTGGAATTTTCGTTAAATTTTTACGGTTATTACAGGAATATTCAATTTAACGTATATTTAGCCATTGTTAACACATGACTTGTCTATTTCTAAATGTTAAATGGACTTTTCTAATGTAAAAATGAATGAAGTAAAGAAATCATGAGATCTAAGTGTCTTCTTTTGTACAATAAATTAAAAAAAGAAAACAGAAAACAACTATCTAATTAGGAATGTAATAAGTATCCAACAGGTGGAGTTGCAAACAGGCAGATGACTCAAGCAACAACAAAAAAACATTGATAATGGTAATATAAAAGAAAACAGTTTTGATAATGTGTTGTTCGAAATATTAAAAATTGTATTGTTATCCTTTCTTCCAAAAATCGAGGAATTTCCCCATCTTATCATAACTTAAATTTTAAATTATACCTTTCGAGTTTAGAATTAGGGAAACTAATGTGGCAAATTGAGGGAAGGTTGAACTTGTTTGCTACATCCTATGGTATTTATGAAAGAGCAGAAATAATAAAATTATCAAGGTAATTTTTTGGAACCCCATTTAGGTTTTACAAAGAGTTAGAACTATGTGTGATGAAGTTTTTGCTTTGAACTCAGGCATTTGGTCTACTGTAAATGTATTTAATCTTTTAACCATCTTTGATATGTTTTTTAGATATTATGATATCTTCTTTTTTGTATATCTGGGTTATTATCATTTTTATTAAGAAATGAAAGTTTTATCTTTAGCGAAAAAGAAAAAGAAAAGTTTACAGATGATATAACATACCATAGTGGGAGTATGAAAATCTTATATATTCAGTTTTAAAATCTTACACATTCAGTGAAGTTCTTAAGTATTTGATATAAGTATTAGAAGGTTTTGGAACAAATTTAGGTACTTTAAGATAGAAAGAGTGAAAAAATCTATATGTGAAGATTTGAGAAAATACAAAGAGCCTGAATTCTAGTGAGGAACAAGCAAGCTTTGATGCTTGCTGTAATATCCCGTAATTTTTAAATAATAATGTTTTGCTATAAATAAATATATTTTTATTTTAAATGATTATGTTTTGCTAAAAGTAAATACGTTTTTAATAAAATGATTTTGTTT
Organism: Gleditsia sinensis; assembly: GCA_037074535.1. Taxonomy (NCBI): domain Eukaryota; kingdom Viridiplantae; phylum Streptophyta; class Magnoliopsida; order Fabales; family Fabaceae; genus Gleditsia; species Gleditsia sinensis. Next base: position 63,587,972 of record CM073463.1, on the reverse strand, counting down.
AGTTTAAAATAATTATATTTGACTTTAAATAAATTTTTATTTTATTTGTATAAATTTCTTTCTTTTAACATGTATGAAGTTATTTTATATTGTAATTTGTTTTATTAAAAATTTTATTAAGAAAAATCATGATTTAAGAGTTCAATTAAAATTTTGTAAGAATATAAATTTTTGAGATACTTTAGGATAAAAAATAATAATAATATTATTATATATATATAATAATAATAAATTTCAACTATTCAATAATTAAATAATAAAAGAAAAAAAGAAAAAGGGGGAGATGCAAGAAATTTGCAAAATCTCCATAAACCAAATGAATAATACTTTCTCTCTCCTCATTCTTTTCCTCTCTAGATATGGAGTATTTTCAAACCTCTGATCTCAAAACTAAGGATACCACTAGATTTAGGACAAAGAGTACTACGATATTGACCGAATAATTTTTCAAATCAGCCACAAAATCACCGTAGATGTCAAAATTGAAAATCTGACACCATAAAGAAATTCAAGAGATAGATAAACTTTAAGATATGAAATTTTTCGACCATCTGACAACTTTTTGTGCGTTATGAACAGTAAATCTAGCTAGTATAAATAGTGATTTTTGATGATAAATAGTAATTTTGACCGTAAATAATATCCATTAGTTGACCAGTGTTGACCAATCTCCCAAAGGCCAAATTTCACAATTCTAGAGTCATTTCCTAAGTTTTTGGACCCTTTGAACTCGTTTTTGAGGTTTATTTGATTAAATTTGAATTAGAAAGTGTAGTTTGGGGTTGTTCAACCTGGAGCCTTACCTTGTGAGTAGATAATTCTTTTTATGACTTACTTTATGTTCTTCTTGAACTTTAAATGAATAATTAATTATGTTGACAAGTTATTTATATTTTTATATGTCTCTAAAATGAATTAAATTATCTGAATTGTTACAATCTGATATATAATTCAAGAAGAGTATGGTTTTAAAAATAAATTTTTGAACTTATTGAATATGTGATTTTAAATTGTATTTCTTACTATATGATAAAGAAAATATATTGTGTATGTGGCATTGATATATAAAATTATAAGATTGCATTGGAAACAGGCATGTATATGTGATTACCTTGATTGAGAAGTTTCTGACAGATGAATTGTACTAAAATTGAAAATTATGTATTATACTAAAATTTCTGTTTTGAACAATATGACATATATGTAAATATAATTTTTTGTGGAAGAATCTTTTTGGAAACACTGTTTACTAACAATAGGCAAAGTTAGCCTTGGTGCATCTTGATACCTCGGCTGGTAGGGGTAGTGCTAGTCTCATGTGACGGCCAACACATGGGATATGATATGTGAAGGAGAGCGGGATGCCTCCTATTTGGGCGAGATGCCGACTATATGATATGTGATTTACCTTCCATTGATGTGTGCTTGAAAAATTACTCATATTAGAGTCCCTTCGCGTGTTCTCTTGAATGGTGGTAGGGTAAATCTTAACTAGGATGCTAAGTATAGGCAAATCCTACACTACTAAAATACGGAAGGACTTGAACTCTGATATGTTGGTTTTGATATGGGATCCTCCTAATGTTTTTCATGAGAAATGTTTTGATGCATATCAATATTTGATTAATGATAATACCGTATAGCATATGGTTTCAGATATCTGAATGTGGTTTGAGAAGAGAATATTTGAAATGCGGATCCCATATGGATTTACTTTCGAACGGTAATTTTCTACGTGATATATTTTAAAATATGAGTACATCCATATGTTGACCTAAGAGGTCATAGGAGATATTATCTGCTCACTGAGCTGTCAAACTCACTACACGATATCTATATTTTTTTTTCAGATAACAATATAGAGTTTGGTCTTTCTCCTTCAGATAGTTGATCAGTTAGGTGACATATTCTTTGGTGATCCTATTTTGTTTTCAAGACTCGTAGATTTTGATTTATAATGTACTTGTATTCTATAGTATACTCTGAACGCCACAGGCAGGATCCCTCCTTTTGCTATACTTTGATATTTATAAATTTGGTCTATATATTGTGTATACATGGGAATACCTATCTGTAAATGAGTGTATTATACATGTTATGAAAAATATATGTTCGTAAAGTATGTATTTCACATGCCCTAAAATTAGGGGCGTGACACTTGCACTTTAATTTTGACTAGAAAAGGGCTAAGAGAAATGCTAAGAGATAGAATCCTTCTTGTTTGGAGAAATTTGGATTTAGAATAACCAAAAAGACTAAAAATCATATGGATTTACACAACCATGCAGTTTGGTTAAGTTTTCGTGTCTTAACTTGCTTACTTTCAATTCAAATACTGAATTACACTCATTTCTTAGAATTAATTTTAAGTTTAAAATCAGGTGGAATATAATACTTTAATACCTCAAGAAATTAGGTGTATTTTACTCTTCATTTTTATATTAAAAAAGTCTCTTTAACAAATACAAATTTTAAAAAAATAATGTTAAACACGATTAGATGCAAATTAAATGGAATATTCCATTTTCATATTCCTTTAACAACTACAAATAAAATACTGAGTTGAGGGTATTTTACTTCTTCTTTTTTAATGACAAAATTTTGATTATTTTCTGCTACAATAAATCTACAGTTCTTAAAATATATTTTTTGTAACATTCAAAATTTATTTTCCACACATGATTAATTTTCATAAAAAAATTTATGGGTTGAAAATTTTGTTATGTTGATAAATTTTCAATAACATAAATTCTGCTTCAATTTCCTTTGAAAATTTATCAAGAATAAATAAAGGGAATTTTTACTTTTGTGCAATGGACCATATGCCACCACACATAGATATTCGATTTTTGAACCAAATTTTGAGGTGAAAATTTGTCTTTCTTTAATGTAATGCAATTTCGTCTTAAATATTTTTTCATTACGATATATTTTGCGAAAATAAGTAGAAAAAAAATTTGAAATGAAATATGAAGAAAAAAATATTTTTTCAAAATACTTCATCTCAAAAACTAATTATAATAAATTAACTCAAAACGTTAGCATGTGATTTATGATTAATCATATGAATATAAGTTTGAATCTTATGTTAATTTGTTTGAGCGAAGAAAATTTTCAATGTGATCACCATGCTACATTCAATTAATAGCTAGACATCCCAAATCTAAGACACCATGCTATACAACTAAAAATTGAAGAAATCATAGACACAATTTTTAAGAAATAACAGACTTTTCAATTTTTTTTAAAGTTAACTTTTTCAGCATTCTTCTATCATATGAGTATAAAATTGTAGATTTAATTTTTCTCTCTACTTCTGAGCACATAATTGTAAATATAAATTCAAAAGTTGTAGATTTAAATACAAAATATGCAAAATCTTGAAGTTTGAAAACTTTTTTCTAAAAATGAAAAAATTCTTCTCTGGAGGTAAAAACTCTCCTGAAGACATGAAAAAGCTTCCCTGAAAGCTACAAAAAAAAAGACTAAATGAAAAAAAAAATTGAGAAAATGGAGGAGGCCACGGCATCGCAGCCCCCTCCTCAGAACGCAGGCATATGCCTCTTAATAATTTGTCTCTAGGAACCTTCGAAGAATGGACAGTTAAGTGCAATTAAGGGTTCACGTTAAGAATAGAGAAGGGCTTGGCTAGTTATTTTTCAATTCCTTTTAGTTGTTACCAGGAACTAGTATTATAATTGGACAAAAGCTACCAGACATAAAAAATGGGACCCAAAAAGTTAAATTCTAAAGCGCCATTCCAAGTGCCAAAGCGACCCAAGTATTTTCTTCTCTAACATTCTCCCTTTTTTGGAAGATGCTAAAAAAAATGCTGCTTCCTTCCCCCTTTAACTAAGTCTTTCTGTCTCTCTTCCCTCTTGACAAGTCAAGCCCTCCATAAAATTACAAGCAAAAAAAAAAAAGTTTCTTCAATGAAAGGGAATAATTCAACTATTTTGTTGTCGAACTTAATTGTTCAACCAACAATAAATGTGTGACTTAAAAAAAATACCAATTTTTTCTGTTAAGTAAGGAGTAATTTTATCATATAATGAAAATGTCTTGGGTGACTGAATATTTAAACTTAACTAATAGTCTTAATGACATCAGAATTGATAAAAACATAGTTTAAGGGTTGGTGATAAATGAGTCTACCTATTCCTCTGTTTTATTTAAGCCTTTACAATCAGGGCATAGATATGATTTTTTTTCTTATTCTGTAGACAATATACTCAAAAGTTTATTTAGGAAACACAGCCAATTGAAATGGCTTAAGTGTAATAAAACAAATCTGAGGATTTGGCAGTAATCATCTTCACTTCCATAGCTTCAGAAAGACCATCTTGTCGCCTCTAATAAAGCTGGGCCAAATCGACCTGACCAAGAATGCAAATTAAGTAATAATAGTTGCAACTTGCAATTAAACATATTCACCTAAATTGAGTATTGAAGCTCGAATATGCAGCATATAAGGCATGAGAAAGTTTCGCCTAAAATCTATGGTGCTTCCTCTGTTTTTTTTCATATAATAATTGGATAAGTTCCTTCCTTTTGATTTTCTTAAGGAATCTCAAAACTTTGCTAGTAAATTACAAACTATTTTGTTATGACTTGTTTTCTTGCAGAGCCTTAATTTAGGCCAAATTAGCCAATATATAAAATTATATCAGATTTTATTAGAAAATGTAAATTTTTTATGACCGAATAAAATCTTTGATCATAAAAAGAAGTTTATTTTGCTTACCAGTTTGGCAACTAAAAGATTTCAATGAAGGGATTTCATCTTTAGGGTGGTGAAGACATAAAGTCTATCTCTCATGTGTTGAAGAAACTTGAAATAAGCGTGTCTGAATCTCCTATTGAAGAAAATGGTAACACAGACTCCCCAAAATCCTGCAGCAAATCCAATACCCATGCCAATATAGAACCCTGACAACTCTGATGATTCCTCTTCTCTATATTGATTTTTATTGTTTGACTGTTCTCCTTGTGTGCAGTTCTTTGGCAAAGGAGCACCACAAAGTAGGGATGAACAAAACCGAACTGGACCGATCCGGACCGACCGAACCAAACCGACCCGCCTTAAAACCGAACAAAACCGATGGTTTTTTTTTTTTTTGAAAATCGACTAGTTCAGTTCGGTTTTCGGTTGGGATAAAATCCCAACCAAACCGAACCGAACCAACCAATTTTTTTTAAATATATTAAATTTATATTATTAAATTTATTTTTTATTATATTTTAAAAATATTTTACAAGATTTTTTTTTTAAATTTTCTGAAATAAGTTCAAAAAAATTCAAAATGGGTTCAAAAATAACAAAATGGATACAAAAATTAAAAAATGGGCCCAAAAAAAATTTAAATGGGTTAAAAAACCAAAAAAAAAACTAAAAAAATTGAAAAACCGAACCGAATAGGTCCACACATCACTAAATTTTTTTGGATCGGTTTGGTTTGGTTGAATCCCAAAAATCGAACCGAACCGACCGATGAACACCCATACCACAAAGTGTAGGATTGCCTATATAGCTTAATGCATCAAAACTCTGATGCTGGGTCCCAGAAGGGATTTCCCCAAAAAATTTGTTAAATGACAGGTTCAAGTGATTGAGGAAAGATAGCATAGACATACTCTCTGGAATTGGACCAGACATTCGGTTGATTGAAAGATCCAATGATTCCAAAAGTGTCATGCCTCTAATCTCTTCTAGTATCTTGCCCACCAAATGATTATGAGACAAGTTTAAAGATTACAACGTTGTAAGAGTAAACAATTCTGGAGGGATGACCCCAGACAAGTTATTGCTGGAAAAATCAATCATATGTACTAAATTTAGGATGCTACTATAGCTCGACTCTTGCCCTTTCATAAGTAGCATGAGAGTGTCAGGAGAAAGTGTTCGAAAATTTGGAGTACTGTATTGGGCACAACAGGTATTACCAGCAAGAATAAATGCTGAATAATTAACAAAAATGACACTAGAAAATTTAACGTGGTTCACCCTTGATTTTTGGGCTACGTCTACGGGACCAAATCTGAATAAATCTTCTACTATAAAAATAGCAGGTACAAAGAGAGTTTTCTCCAGAATAAATCTAAAGGTTACAATTGAAATCTAACTAAAATAGTGGCACACAAAGTGTTTCCCACAATACTCAAAGAGTATTTCTTCGCTATTTTATCACTCACTCTTTATGAACTATTTTCCAAATATTACACAAAACTCTCCCTTATTTTTCCCTCTCTTCAGAGAACTTCTCTGCCTTTTCAGGCTTATTGCTTTTTCTTCTTGGTGTGTTGTTTTCCGTTCATCTCGTGCCTATTTATAGGAAAAGGATGAGCATGCAAAATTTGACAAAAAGGTACCAATCATTTTTCTTTCCGCATTTTTTGAAAAATGCTATTCGGTACCTAACAAAATATTTTGGCTCTATTCCTTTTGCTGCTCCTACAACAAACATTTGAAGAATTGTCAAGGTGGCCCTCTATGTGGAGGGAACCACCTCTAACAAACTCCCCTTCCTGACTACATAGAGAGTTCCATCATTCTTGCAATTAATTGACAAAACTCAAACTTCTCCCTTGGTAAAATCTTTGTCTACATGTCTGATCCATTTTCGTTAGTATGGATCTTCTCAAGCTGTAGTAGCTTCTTCTCTAGTACATCTTTAATCCAATGATATCTCACATTAATATATTGAATGAAAAAAGGAATTCTTTCCAAGGTGAATAACATTCTGGCTATCACAAAATAGTTGATATCTGTCATGCTGAAAATCAAGTTCATTTAATAACTTCTTCATCCACAGTAATTCCTTGCACGCTTTTGTTGCTGCAATAAACTCTGCCTTAGTAGTTGAAAGAGTAACACATTTTTACAACTTCGATTGCTATGACACAGCTCTCCCTGCAAATGTAATTAGATAACTTGAAGTAGACTTTCTTGAGTCTACATCGCCAGCCATATCTGTATCTGTGTAGGCGACTAACACAAGTTTGGTATCTCCAAAATATAAGCATATTTTGGAAGTACCACAAAGATATCTGAAAAATCTATTTTACTGCAGCCCAGTATTCCTTACCAGGATTAGAAAGGAACCAACTCACTACTCTAACTAAGTGAACAATATCTGGTCGTGTGCATACCATGGCATACATCAAACTTTCAATTGCTGAAGCATATGGAACCTTGTCCATTTCTTCATTCTCTTCATTTGTAGAAGAACTCTGTTTAGAACTTAGTCTAAAGTGATTAACAAGATGACGACTAACCGCTTTAGTTTTGTCCATATTAAACCTTTAAAGTACTTTCTCGATGTACTTCTCTTGTGACAATCACAATTTTTTGGCGCCTCTATCTCTGGTAATCTTCATGCCAAGAATCTACTTTGCTGGCCTCATGTCCTTCATGACAAAAGACTTGCTCAATTGTGTTTTCAAACTATTGATTTTGAAAATATTCCGGCCAATTATCAACATATCATCCACATAGAGTAAAAGGATAATGAAATCATCATCAGAGAAATTATGCACAAAGACACAATGGTCTGAAGTAGTCTTCTTGTAACCTTGCTCCCCCATAACAAACTCAAACTTATACCATTGTCTTGGTGCATGTTTCAAGCCATAAAGATTTTCTTCAGTCTGCAAACATAATCTCCTTTTTCTTTCTGTTTGAAACCCTCTGGTTGCTCTATGTATATCTCTTCCTCCAAATCACTATGAAGGAAGACAGTTTTCACATCCATTTGTTCAACTTCCAAGTCAAGACTTGCTGTTAAGCCCAACACTGTACGGATGGATGTCATTTTCACAACTGATGAAAAAATTTCGTTAAAATCAACGTCTTTTCTTTGGTTGAATCCTTTAACAACCAGTCTAGTTTTGAATCTCGAATGGAGACTGTGTTCATTATGCTTGACCCTGAACACTCATTTATTTTTCAGAGCTCTCTTGCCTTTTGTCAATTTCACCAGATCAAACGTTTTGTTCTCATGCAAGGAATTCATTTCATCTTGCATGGCTTCTCTCCACTTTTGTTTGTGCTCATCTTCCATAACTTCTTCAAAGCTATCAGGTTCTCCTCCGTCAGTGAGTGTTACATACTCATCATTAGAATATGTAGTATAAGGTTGTCTTATTCTACTACTTCTCCTTAATCGATCTGGAGAAGGCACAGGTAATTGGTAGTTGATGGTGATCATCATCATCATATTTTGATTTAGCCTCTATAGGAGCATCATCAGACTAATTGTCATCTCCAACTTGCCTTAGCACCACTGTTGGAGGAACTAATCTTAAGTTTTTTGAGTCGCCATTAGAATCAGGAACATCCTTCTCCATTTTGTTTACGTCTTCAATGGTCTGATCTTTAACAAACACAGCATCACGGCTTCTAATAAGTTTTTTTGGGCCGGGTCATAAAATCTGTAGCCAAATTGATCTACACCATGGCCAATAAATACACACTGTTGTGTCTTGACATCGAACTTAGCCATCTCATCCTTAGGGATATGCATGAAGGCTTTATAGCTAAACACCCACGGATAATCATAGGAAACATTTTTTTCTGACCATACTTTCTCTGGTGTATCATACCGTAGAGGAACACACAATGATAAATTCAATACGTGTACAGTTATAAGCAAGGTTTCACTCCAAAAATTTTTAGGTAACTTTGCATGTGAGAGTAAACATCTGACTCTCTCCATCAAAGTTCAATTCATCCTCTCAGCTAAACCATTTAACTGCAGTATTTTTGGAGACATTGTCTGATGCCGAATACCATGCTCTTTACAATAAGCATCAAATGGTCCAGTATACTCTCCACCATTTTCTGTCCATATGCAATTTAATTTCTTCCCAATCTATCTCTCAACTAAGGTATGAAACTGTTTGAAGATATCTAACACCTAATCTTTTGTCTTCAAAGTGTATGCCCACATCTTCCTAGAATGATCATCAATAAAAGTCACAAAGCACCTTTAGTGAGTTTCCATTGGCCATTCATGAATTTCTGGAATATGCCTAACATCTCTCAGCACTAATCTAGTGTCATTCTTTGTCTCCAAGCAGATATCTCCTCTCCCAACAACTTTTAGTAAGTTGTTATTTTCCATCATAATAGCTCCAAAATCTCCTTCTATGTAAGATGAGAAGAATTTTCTACGCAGTGTGATATGGATAGTAGCTCCACTATCAATCACCCAATTAGTCTCATGGGATGTAAGATTGACAATATCATTATCATAAACAACATTAAATTTATCTATGGCATTTGTCTGCTCATCATCACTATTGTCGTCTTTCTTCACTTTCTTGTTTTTATTTTTATCCTGCTTGAACTTTCGGCTGAATCTTTTGATATGGCCTTTCTTCTTGCAGTCATAGCATTCAATGTTAGCATATTTGTTCGACTTTCCTATGCTTTTATCTCTAAGCTTTGTATGTCTAGACTGACTCCTCCCTCTGGATTCTGTAACCAGAACATCTAATTTGATGAAGAGGTTGAATATTGTGATCTTCTTTTGATCTTTTCATTTAGAATACCGCTTTTAACATTTGTCATACTCACGACACCGTTAGGTGTTTAGTTGGTAATTGAGATCTTCAAAGTCTCTCATGACTCTGGTAAGGAGGCAAGTACCATGAAAGTAAGTACTTCATCATCAAACTTTATGTCCATCCCTTACAACTGGTCCACGATCCCTTGCATCTCATTCAAGTGATCTGCTATAGAAGTACCTTCTCGGTATTTCACGTGCATCAATTTTGTTAAATAAAACAATTTGTTGTTTCCAGTCTTTGAAGCATACAACTCTTCCAGCTTATGCCACAACGTTTGTGCATGAATATTATTACAAATGTGATTATACACATTATTTTTAACAAACTGTCGGATGAATCCATATACCTGCTCATGCTCAAAGTTTCATTCTTCATCCGATTTATCTTCGGGTTTAGTTATAGTAAACACCAGTAGATGCAATTTCGTCACAAATAGGAGATCTTTCATCTTGTTTCTTCAGATGTGATAGTTTGTGCCATTTAGGTTGATTATCTTGCTGGTCTTTGCCTCTATTTTGAGCAGTATGAATAGTACCAGTACGTATGAACAATATCCGCACGTATGAATAGTACTCGTATGTATGAATAGTACCTTCGTACATATAAATAGTTCCCGTATAGATTCCTTCATCCAACAGTATTTTCAATAAAATATTTTCTGATATGTATGATCAGTCAATACTGAAATCACAAAGTATACTAAGAATTTTAAAGGAATAACCACCATGGCTCTGATACCACTTGTTAGGCACAGCGGGTATTACAAACAAGAATAAATGTGGAATAATCAACAAAAATAACACCAAAAAATTTAACGTGGTTCACCCTTGATTTTTGAGCTATGTCTACGAGATCAAATTTGAATAAATCTTCCACTATACAAATAGCACGTACAAAGAGAGTTTACTCCATAAAAAACCTAAGAGTTTTTCCTCACTATTTTGTCACTCACTCTTTAGGAACTATTTCTCAAATATCACACCAAACTGTCCTCTATTTTTCCCTCTTTTCAGAGAACTTCTCTGGCTTTTCAAGCTTATTGCCTCTGTTTTTTGGTGTGTTATTCTCCGTTCCTCTCCTGCCTATTTATAGGCAAAGGATTAGCATTGAAAATTTGACAAAAGGGTACCAACTGTTTTCCTAACAAAATATTTCGGCTCGTTCCTTTTGTTGCTCCTACAACAAACATTTGAAGGATTGTCAAGATGGGCCCTCTATGTGGAGGGACCCACCACTAACATACCGGATAAAATGTCAAACTCATGTTCATCTGAAGCATTTGTAGAAATCATGGAGGTGATATTATGAAGACACTTAGGTATTTGTCCAGATAGTCTGTTATTGGCAAGATATAATATCACAAGAGAAGAAAGTTGGCATATTTCTGCTGGAATACTACCTTTAAATTGATTGGATCTCAATTTAAGAGCCTTCAGGCTTTGACCCATCCAACTAGGAATATTTAATGTAAGTTTATTTTTTCCTACATCAAGTAGCCCCAAACTTCTGCAATTCTGTAGAGACACAGGTAAACCACCAAACAATTGATTTTTAGACAAATGCAGTTATTGAAGACTAGATAATGAGCCCACTGAGTCCACAATTGTACCTTGTAGCTTGTTGCTGCCAAAGCTTTACATAAACCAAAAATTTCCAATTTTTTAAGCAATCTGGAAGTTCCCCAAATAAAACATTGTTTGACAGATCCAGATACCTTAATTGGTTCTTTCCATTCATTGGATGACACAGAAGTGGTGTAAGAGATACTGAGAAAGAATTATTTGCCATCTTTAACATGAGAACATGTGGTGACAAACGTGGGAGCCCACCCATGAAATTATTGTTCCCTAGCTCAATCAAGCTGGAGTTTAGCAAAACATTTGATAAGTCCCCACCGATCAAGTTGTTGGAGAGATCAAGAACAATAGTTCTCATGGCTAAGCTCCAAAGCTTCTCTTCAAAAATAGAGGATATTCCTGAGCTGGACAGATCCTAGAGAATAGAGCCATGTAGGAAAGTTGGAACCCAGCTTTGAAGCTTGCAAATAAACATACTTGAGTTGTTGAGGTGGGGTTCAATTGGAATCCATATCAAAGATAAATGTTGATGAATTCAAGTCTAGCATCTGCAAATTTGTAAGAGCAACGAAATTCATTTTAGATGCCACACCAACCAATGAATTGCCTCCAAGTAGCAAATTTTCTAAGTTTGAAAGTTTCCCAAAACTTTCGGGAATAAAGCCATTTATGCGATTGTAACTAAGCTCTAATGAGACTAAAGATGACAAGTTCCCTATGGTGGTAGGAATGGATCCATGTAATGAATTTTGATAAATTTCAAGATCTTGCAGATGTTCATATTGGCCAAACCACTCTGGAATTGTTCCATTGAGTTCATTGAAAGACAATGACAAGGATTCCAAATTTCGAAATTTTTTTAAAGTGTATGGTGTTAGGCCTTCTAATAGATTGTTGCCAAGGCTGAGAATAGAAAGATTGTCACTGAGATTTGACACCCATTTAAATATTTTAGAATCAAAATAGTTACCTGAAAGGTCAAGAACTTGAAGTGAAGTGAAATTGGAATACCATCTAAGAGCTGGATTTATATTACTTAGTTGACACCCACTCAAGATCAACTGTGAAAGTGAAGGAAGCATAGCCATAGGTTGAATCCAATGAGTTTCCTTGTGTACGTCAATGTGACAAGTTATAATTTACATGTACAGGGCAAAAATGCGTAGCCTTAAAGTCATTCCTGCTCAAATATAAGGAGTTCAGAAATTTAAGCTGAGAGAAAGGTATGTTGATTTCACCTCCCAAGCATTTGGATTTGTCATAATTTTTGGGACAACTGAGATCTACATCTGTGACTCTGCCTGAGATGCTGTCACACTGAACACCAACCCACTGGCAGCAATCTTTCTTGACAGACCAAGAAGAGAGGAAGTTAGCTGGATCAATGACACCCTGTTTAAAGCTTAAGAGTGCCTTTTCGTCCATTTTGTTGCAATGGGGCCTCAAAGTGCAAGAGCTTAAGTTGAAGGTGGCTGCACATAGTAACCATAGGAAAGGAGTTGCAGCATGAAAAGCGGAGGACACCATGGCCGAAGAAGAAAGAAGGGATACTGGCTTACGAATGAAGAATAATGGAAGTGTTTATTTATAATAAAATTCTTTGTCCTAAGTTGTTATGATGTCTAGAAAGTGGGTCCCACTTTAGAATTATGAAAAGACATGGGGGTCATGATATAACCTTTGGGTTATGGCTCTTCCCAAGGTTATTAGTTATCCAATAATTTATTGTTCTATATACTACTCAGCGGTAACAGACCAAGGCAAATAAAGATTTGAAGGGGTAATTCTTATATTAACATATACAAAATAAATTGTATAGCTTATGGAAGCAGTAATTAAGTTGCGAACTTTGTAAGTATTACAGTCATCCAAAATAAGTGAGCTACAAAAGGTCATTTGAAACCTTTGACTTAATTGTTCTAGCCACAACAAAATAAAGAATAATAATATCAAACAAACGCAGACGAATATTATAAGAGAAGAAGAAAAAAAATCGATGAGATAAAGGATTTGGCACAATAATATAATCATAAAATTTCAAAAATAATATGTTGACATTAAACAAAAAATTTTACTTTTTTTTATTTGTAATATACATTTTATTTGTACATTTATAAATGATTAATATATCTAAGAAAAATTGGGTGATTTTAAGTATGAATGGACATAAATTCCAGCCGCCTCTTCTGAAAAGAATATGTTTTATGTCTACATACTATGGCCAAGAACAATTAACGAATACCGTCAAAGAATCTTCTGAGATTTTGTTTAGATTTTTATTTTTAACTAAAGATAAAAAACTATTATAAAAACACTTGGTTTCACTTTAATTTGAGTTGGCCGCTGCAACCAATTGTTCTCACTTAGCGTTTCAACATGCAAGAGGAAACCTTCTTTGCATTGAAGTTGATTAATTCATTTGTAAATGAGATAAAAAAAATTGTTAAACGAAAAACAAAGTGAGAATGGCGGAAAATTAAAAATGGGCATATTTTTTTAAATAAAAAATAGTAATAAAAATAAATTACTGTAATATTATCGATCAGATATTAACAATATATTTCAAATATTTTTTTTCAACTTAACACTCATATCTATTAATTCATTAGAAAATTTCTGTAAAAAAAAAGACCAATAATATGAACTCCTAAATAATAAGGATCTCTGGGAGTATTACGTGGCACATTTGAGTAATCTCAATAATTTATTTAATGAGGTGTGTTTTATCTTTTTGTTCGAAAATAGAGAAACAACATTATAAATAACAGATCTAAAGCGTTTATTTTTAATGCAAATGATTAATTTGATATAGTATAAATTTATCAAAAAGTTTTACATCTCAAAGGTTCCAATGGGTGGGGGCTGAGATGGTTGTCCACATTGTTAGATATTTTGCGTAGCTTTACCCCACATCCTCTGCTTGATTGAAGCCAACTTCTACTGTCATTGCAGAAGATGGGCCCTTTTTTTGGGATAATGAGGACGAATTGAAGTTGTTAGTCAACTGTCAGTCTTTTACATCCTTAGATAACCTCAAATTTCTGCATTGGAGCCAAGAATGATATAACCTATGTTTGGATTAAAAAACTAGTTCATACAATACAAATGGTTTGTTTACACGTGTTTGTTAGAACAGTGACTTTTTATATGTAAAGGAGATATTGTCCACTGATATAATTGTTATTCAAGGTTTCAAATACATTAATTTTGATAATCACAATAATTTAAGGTACAAAGTTAATTGCTAAATTTAAATTTATATCCAAAAATATTTGAAGTTAAATACTGATGGCATCTTTTATGTTAATTAATAAATATTCTTTCTTTAAATACATAATTATCATATTCATTAAATCATATTTTTGACCGATTTTCAAAATATATAATTAAGAGCAAAGCTTTCATAATATTATCAACTAATTAAAAAGATAAGATTGAAGAGAAAGACATTACGTCAATGTGAAACTCTGTTAGAATCAGTTCAAATTTCATATCAAAAACTGCCCTTATAGAAACTAGTTAGTACTCTTTTAAATATTACAAGAAACACACAGTTTAACGGCAGTTTTTTAGTTCGTATAGCGGCAATTTTGTAGTGCATATTAACTGTGGCTAAGACCTTTAACGACAATTATAAAAACCGTCATGGAACCAAGGGGATTGCAACAGTTTTGGACAACTATGGGAATGGTGTCATTAAGATACATTATAACAACAGTTAGTGAACCGTCGCTACGATGAGTCTTAGCAACAGTCTTCAGCCTATTGTTAAACATGTCCTAACAATGGTTTACTACCCGTCATTAGGACTGGTTTTAGCGACGGTTTGTCATCTATCACTATAGCCCAACATAATGATGGTCTGAGAACCGTTGCTAAGGCTAGGTTTAACGATAATTTGTTAACCGTCGTTAGAACTCTGTTTTAACGATAGTTCAACAAACCGTCGTTAAAGTCACAAAATATATTTTTAATTTATTTAATTTATATTCGTGCTTAATTTTGTATTTTTATTTTTCAGTATATCATTAGTGTAACGCCCCTAATTTACGTTACGTAAAATAAACAATTTTGTTTTAAATGTAAGATAATCTCCATAAATATACATAATTCAATTCTTTATCATGGGAACAAATACATATAGGATCTTTCATGTATACACAATATACAGACCAAATCTATAAACATCAGAGTATAGCAGAAATAGGGATCCTGCCTGTAGCGTTTAGAGCACACTAGAATACAAATACAATATAATTCAAAGACCGTGAGTCTTGAAAGTAACGTAGACTCACCCAGAGAATATATCACCTATCTGCCGAATCAGACTCTGATATTTTTATCTGCAAAATGTGAAAATATCGTGTAGTGAGTTTGACAACTCAGTAAGCAAATAATTCCTCCTATGACTTCTTAGGTCAGCATATGGATCTACTTATATTTTTAAAATATGTCACATAGAAAATATAGTTCAGAAGTACATTCATATGAGACCCGTATTTCAAATATTCTCAAATCAAAGGATATTCAGATATCCAAAACCATATACACCATGGTATAATCATTAAACAAATGTTGTTATGCTCAGCTGTATAAGCTATAGTAAAATATTAAGATCTAGAGATAAAATCATCATTTTTAAAATGACTTGCCTCAGTCGGCGATCTGGTCAATGCAATTTGATTTGAAAATGACCTGCCTTACTCGGCGATCTGGTTAATGCAATTTGCTATACGCATAGTGACCTTGAACCTAGTCACAATAAGTGATCAGGAAATGTGAGTACATCACCCTCCTGCCTCCCCACATTACCACTGGTATTGAATTAAAGTATCATCCATGGAAGGCAAATGTAGTAGCTGATGCGTTGAGCCGGAAGTCGTTGCATTTAAGTCAAATACTGATAAAAGAAATGGAGTTAATTGAGGAATTCAGAAATTTGAAATTATCAGTTATGACTGTCCTTGGTAGTTTGATTGTTAGTGAATTAAGAATTGAAAGTGACTTGAAGACTCAGATTAAAGAAGCGCAGACACATGATCAATTTTTACAAGATTGAAGAGATCAGCCTGACTTTGCAATGTCAGATGATAGAATTATTATGTACCGAGGCAGAACATGTATACCACAAGGAGAGAATTTAAAGGCTAAGATTCTGGAAGAAGCTCGTCAAAGTAAGTATACAATCCATCCAGGATCTACAAAAATGTATCAAGATGTGAAAAGATTATACTGGTGGCCAGGAATGAAGAGAGACATTGCTGAATATGTGTCTAAGTGTCTGGTTTGTCAAAAGGTGAAGATAGAACATCAAAAACCTTCTGGGATGTTACAACCTTTAGAAATCCCTGAGTGGAAGTGGGATAGTATATCTATGGATTTTGTTGTTGGATTACCTAAGACTCAGATAGGTCATGATGCAATATGGGAAATAGTTGATAGACTGACGAAATCTGCACACTTTTTACCCATTAAGAAAAACTACTCGTTGAATAAGTTGGCCCAATTGTATATGAAGAAAATTGTACGGTTGCATGGAATTCCTAATAGTATCATTTCAGATCGAGATCCTCGATTTACTTCCAGATTTTGGAGAGCACTACAAGAAGCTTTTGGTACTCGTTTATGTTTTAGTACTGCATATCATCCTCAAACAGATGGTCAAACGGAGAGAACTATACAGACTTTAGAGGATATGCTAAGAGCGTGCGTGCTAGAGCAAGGAAAAGGATGGGATGGATATCTGTCATTGGCTGAGTTTGCGTATAATAACAGTTATCATTCTAGTATCGGAATGGCACCATATGAAGCTTTGTATGGTAGGAGATGTAAATAGCCATTATGTTGGAATGAAGTGGGGGAGAAAAGGTTATTGGGGCCCGAGTTAGTGCAACATACTTCTGAGCAAATACAGATAATCCGAGATAAAATGCGAACAGCTCAGAGTCGACAAAAGAGCTATTTCGATAGGAGAAGGAGACTGATACATTTCCAAGAAGGTGAGCATGTGTTCTTGAAAATTTTTCCTACTACCGGAATTGGCCGAGCAATGAAAATTAAGAAATTGAGTCCGAGATATTTAGGACCTTATCAAATTCTGAAAAGGATAGGGTCATCGACGTATCAGATTGCACTTCCTTTGCATTTATCAAATCTGCATGATGTGTTCCATGTTTCTCAACTTCGAAAGTATCTACCAGATCCTTCGCACATAATTCACGAAGAAATAATTGCTGTAGACGAGAATCTAACCTACCAACCGAGGCTGATAGTAATTCTGGATAAAGAAGTGAAACAATTGAGAAATAAAACCATTCCATTGGTGAAGGTAAGTTGGGAGAGTTTAACAATGGAAGAAGCCACATGGGAAATGGAAGATGACATGAGACAGAAGTATCCCCAACTGTTTGAAGAC
This sequence comes from Gleditsia sinensis, assembly GCA_037074535.1. NCBI lineage: Eukaryota > Viridiplantae > Streptophyta > Magnoliopsida > Fabales > Fabaceae > Gleditsia > Gleditsia sinensis. Next base: position 63,570,410 of record CM073463.1, on the reverse strand, counting down.
AGGTAAACCTTTAATTTTGAGGACAAAAATTTTTTTTAGGGGGGAGAAGTGTAACATCCCCAATTTTTCCTTATGATACTAATTGAAATGGCATTTATGTAAATTTCTTAAGATGACATTTATGTAAATTTCTTGAGATGGAATTTATGTAAATTTATGTAAATTCCTTGAGATGGCATTTATGTAAATTTCTTAGGATGGCTTTTTTGTAAATAATGAAAGATGGCAAAGTTGTAAATATTGGTGGTAGGTAGGAAATATTTAAATAATTAAATGGTAGGTAGGAAAAAAATAATTAAGGAGGAAACGTGGGAAATGAGTAGGTAGTAAAATTTTTAATTATTATAAGGGAGGTAGGTGAGGAAAAAGAAGAGGAGAAAGAAAAAAGAGGAAGAAGAGAAAGAGGAAGAAGAAGAAGAGAAAGAGGAAGAAGAAGAAGAGAAAGAAGAAGGAGAAAGAAGAGGAAAAGGAAATCAGGGATTTCTGGGTGGTAGGATTCAAGCACCGAGTTTAAAAGAATTTGAGGTAGGTTTAACATCTTCTAATAAATTTTTCTACAAAATTATATATACATTTTTAGATTTGTTTAGATATGATTTTGGATAACATGTGGTCTGGATATTTATATGAAATTCTATTTTGGATGTTTGGACATGCATATGGGTGCATGGGATTATATAAAAGAAAATCAAAGGAGAAGTTAAATTAAGCTGAATTTCAGAATAATTGGGGAAGCATCGGTGTTTGGAATTCTGGGAAAATTCGGTAAGGATTTGAAAGAAATGGTCAACAAATGAATTGTAGATATATGTCTCACGGATCTATAGGCTTTAGAATTACTTAATGCGAAGTTCATATGAGGGAGATATGGCTGATTAATTGAGCAGAGGTTGGAATTCAGGATAGTAAAAATAAGTGTTTCTATTTTAATTTTCTTGGAATTATCCGTAGAGCATTTGAAGAAACTATAAACATAAAAGTTGTAGATAATTGTCTTTTCTTCCTTTAGGATTTAAAATCACCTCAATCGGAGTTCGTATGAAGGATATATTATGGAATAAGTGAAGGAAGGTCACAGAACACGGCCAGACAGTGTTCTGGATTGCTTCAACACGGGTAGGCCGTGTTCGGGGCTGTTTTTAAGCATGTTTGAAGTATTTTTCAAGTATGGTCGTGTCTTGAACATGGTTAGGCCGTGTTGGGTGCTGGATTATCATACTTTTCACTGTTTTATGCCTAAAAATAATCTTCTTTGTTGTAATATTTTTAGGAAACATATATTCAAAAAAAATACTTTTAAAATAATGATTTTAGTATCAATAAATTATTTTGAGTATTGGTATGTGATGAATGATTATTAATCTTTTGGTATAAAAATGATGCATCATATTATGAAAATAATTAAATGGCAAGCGTAAAGCTCATGGCGAATTGCTTGATAGTTATGTATTGTATATATATATATATATATATATATATATATATATATATATATATATATATATATATATATATGTATATATATATATATATATACAATACATAACTATCAAGCAATTCGCCATGTATATATATATACATATATACATGTATATATATATATACATATGTATATATATATACATATATATATATATATATATATATATACATATGTATATACATATATATATATATATATACATGTATATATACATATGTATATATATATATACATGTATATATGTATATATATATATACATGTATATATATATGTATATATATATATACATGTATATATATATATACATATACATGTATATATATATATACATATGTATATATATATATATATATATATATATGTATATATATGTATATATATGTATAGATATATATATATATATATATATATATATATATATATATACACATTTATATGTATGGATGAATATCGACAGGTTGTATGACTAGAGACGGTACCAAGTAGGATCTCTCATGTATACACAATATACAGACCAAGTCTATAAACATCATAGTATAGCAGAAACAGAGATCCTGCCTGTAGCGTTCAGAACACAATATACAGACTAAGTCTATAAACATCATAGTATAGCAGAAACAGAGATCCTGCCTGTAGCGTTCAGAGCACACTAGAATACAAATACAGTATAATTCAAAGACCGTGAGTCTTGGAAGTAACGTAGACTCACCCAGAGAATATATCACCTATCTGTCGAATCAGACTCTGATATTCTTATTTGAAAAATGTGAAAATATCGTGTAGTGAATTGGACAACTCAGTGAGCAAATAATTCCTCCTATGACCTCTTAGGTCAGCATATAGATGTACTTATGTTTTTAAAATATGTCACATAGAAAATATAGTTCAGAAGTACATTCATATGAGACTCGTATTTCAAATATTCTCAAATCAAAGGATATTCAGATATCAAAAACCATATGCACCATGGTATAATCATTAAAAAAATGTTGTTATGCTCAGCTGTATAAGCTATAGTAAAATATTAAGATCTAGAGATAAAATCATCATTTTTAAAATGACCTACCTCACTCGGTGATCTAGTCAATGCAATTTGATTTGAAAATGACTTTCCTTACTCGGCGATTTGGTTAATGCAATTTGAAAATGACTTGCCTCAGTCAGCAATCTGGTCAATGCAATTTGAAAATGACCTGTCTCAATCGGCGATCTGGTCAATGCAATTTTCTATACGCATAGTGACCTCGACCCTAGTCACAATAAGTGATCAGAGAATGTGAGTACATCACCCTCCTGAGGTATAATCCCTTAATTCAACTGTATTAGCTAAAACACATTGCAAAACACTTAAACTAGGTAATGAGTATTTATTCCACATTGTCACCTTATTCAACTGTCTATAATTTATGCATAGTCATAGTGATCTATCTTTCTTTTTCACAAATAGAACTGGAGCACTCCAAATAAAAGTACTAAGGCATTTAAATCCCTTATCTAACAAGTCTTGTAAGTAATTTTTTTTAAATTCAATCGATATCATTCTATATAAGGATATAAATACTAGTTGGGTTTCAATCAATATCAAATTCTAATTTTCGTTTCGAGGGTAATCTAGGCAATTCTTCTGAAAATACATCCGAAAATTTCCTAACTACTGGAACTTGATCTATATTAGTATACTTTATATCAACATTTCTCACCACTGCCAAATATCCTCCCATAATATTTATTTTTAAATAATAATGTTTTGTTATCAATAAATATATTTTTATTTTTTAAAAAATGATTATGTTCTGCTAAAAGTAAGTCTATTTTTAATTAAAATAATTATTGTTTTACTTGAAATAATTATATTGGTCACTAATGAATTTTTGTTGTATTTTTAGAAATATTCTTTCTTTTAATATGTATAAAGATATTTATTTTGAGCTTTTTTTTATTATGATTTTTATCAAGAAAAAGCATGATTTAAGAGTTTAACTAAAGGTTTATGAGAATGTAAATTTTTAGAAATTTTTGAGATATTTTAGGATGAAAAACAGAATTTATATGAATATATATGAAATAAAATAAGAATAATACTAAATATTTAATTATTAAATAATAATAATTAATATTATAAAAAAAAAAGGGAACGTGTATGCGGGAGACGGAGCGAATTTTTGGAGAAATTATAAACGGATGAATAGTGAGTGAATAGTAAATAAATAGTAACCTTCAACTTTTTCTTTACATTTGGAATGCCTATTGGCTTCCGATCTCAAAACAGAAGATGTTACTGGATTCAAGACGAAGAATACTTTAGTTTTGACTGATCAGTTTTTCAAATCCACCGTTGAATCGCCGTAGATCTGAAGTAGAAAATCTCAGAAAAAGGTAAATTCTAAAACTCTTACTTATATACCTCAAATTAGAAATATGACACCGTAGATGGATTCAGAAGTTAGATAAATTATTTACTATTCTAAGTTTCTGAAATGTGTTAAAATATCTGTTATACTTACGAACTAGAACATAGTTCAAGAAGAGTATGGTTTTAGAAATAGATTTTGGAACTCATTGAATATGTGGTTCTAAATGTATTTATCATTATTTGATAAAGTGATATTATGTGCACGATGCATTGTTTTGTAAAGCAATATACTTGTGAAAATTATGCATGTCATATTATAAATGAGATTGAATGGCAAGCGTAAAGCTTATGGCGAGTTGCTTGATAGTTATGTATTGTATTTAATAAATATGAATATATAAATGTGTGTGTATATATATATATATATATATATATACACACATTTATATGTATGGATGAATATCGACGAGTTGTATGGCTAGAGACGGTACCAAGTAGGATCTCTCATGTATACACAATATACAGACCAAGTCTATAAACATCAGAGTATAGCAGAAACAGGGATCCTGCCGGAAATTAGTATTCACCGCCACATAAAAAGTTACCGAATGACCGAAAGAAACACATATCCTAATGTTTATCTAACTTCTGAATCCATCTACGGTGTCAGATTTCTAATTTGATGTATCTAAGTAAGAATTTTAGAATTTACCTTTTTTTGAGATTTTCTACTTCAGATCTACGGCGATTCAACGGTGGATTTGAAAAACTGATCGGTCAAAACTGAAGTATTCTTTGTCCTAAATCCAGTAACATCTTCAGTTTTGAGATCTGAAGCCAATAGGCACTCCAAATCTAAAGAAAAAGTTGAATGTTACTATTCATTTACTATTCACTCACTATTCATCCGTTTATAATTTCTCCAGAAATTCGCTCCGTCTCCCGCATACATGTTCCCTTTTTATTTTATTTTTTTATAATATTAATTATTATTATTTAATAATTAAATATTTAGTATTATTCTTATTTTATTTCATATATATTCATATAAATTCTGTTTTTCATCTTAAAATATCTCAAAAATGTCTAAAAATTTACATTCTCATAAACCTTTAGTTAAACTATTAAATCATGAGTTTTCTTGATAAAAATCATAATAAAACAAAGCTCAAAATAAATATCTTTATACATATTAAAAGAAAGAATATTTCTAAAAATACAACAAAAATTCATTAGTGACCAATATAATTATTTCAAGTAAAACAATAATTATTATAATTAAAAATAGACTTACTTTTAGCAGAACATAATCATTTTTAAACAAATAAAAATTTATTTATTTATAACAAAATATTATTATTTAAAAATAAATATTATAGGATGCTACATTCCCATATGGATTTCTTTCATCCATAAGTTTTTTACTTGTCGATCAACAATAAACATTAATTGTACCCATAATTAAGTCAAATTTTTGTCCAATTGAATTTCTTGGAATTAGGTAACATAAGAAGAATCTAATATGTACTTCTTTCCAAACCTCATTACCTCTGTCATTGGTGATTCTTTCAAAAATATGTGGTCACCAATTGATAATTTCTATTGCTCAACATGCATGATTCCTTTAGACTTTTGGCTTGTATTGAATTATCATTTCTCTAATCAAGTTCATCGCCATATTTGCAAATAGATACTAACCTTCTCACTCAAAAATATGTGGGTATTTGGCGCGCATATTATTCTCTCTTTCCTAAGTAGCCTCCCCTGAAAAGTACTTTTACTACATCACTTTCAGCGTGACATTTTTTTTGAATTTAATTTCTTCCCTTGACTATCTACTATAGTCACTGGTTTTTCCTCATATAACAACTCTTTGTCTAACTGAATTTCCCAACACTAAATAACATGTGTTAGGTCAGGTAGATACTTTCGTAGCATAGATACATGAAACACTGAATGAACATTATCCAATTCAGATGGCAAAGCCCAACGGTAAGCTATTGGACCGATTTTATATGCTGTGGACCTAACTTTACTCAACTCACTCACCCATTAGGAGACCTATATAAAACCTCAAATGGTGCCATTTGTATATTGGTTTGATAACTATTGATATGAGCAAATTCAATTTAAGGACAAATAATTTCTCCTTTCTCAACAATTATTCACACGTACATTTTCAATCTCAACATAATTCAAATCCTAGATACTAAACTCAACTTAGCATGGTATAATCCCTTAATTCAAATACCTTGATCGCCTTTCATTATTTTCAGACATGGTTCATTCTCTTGATTACATTCATCAAAACATCATAAGGTCATCATCCTTCTGTTCCTCTCAAAATTTTCATTACTTTTACCTATATCCACTATGACACCATAATAACTAAATTTCAAAGAAAATAAATTAAACCTCCTTGTAATAGGGAAAAAGAGAACCTTGCATTTAATGCCAACCATTAATGAGGGAGAATGTAGTGAAACAGACGAAAAGCATAATAGAGAATGGTACCAAAATAGAAAGTCAAAAATTTGGACAAAGCATTGAAAAACATTAAATCGGTGGCCGTAATTTTTGAAAATCTATAAAAAAAATCTATCTACGATTTCGGTAAAAATCGGTGGCTGCAAATCTTAAATATATGTGCCTGAATCTACTTTAAAGCTGTTAATATTCGGTGGAAAAGAAACATTTCTGAACTTATAAAAGTCTGTGAAAAACAAAGAATACGTAGCTAACTGGTAGGATGCAGTTGATTGCTTCAAAATAGATGTAATCAATCAACTGTAAAATAACCAGTCCAAATTAAAATTTCTCAAAATAGCCATTCGACTTAATAATACTGATAGTCGACTGACAAAAATATTGAGAAAATAAAATAAATCATTTGATTGTTCCTCTTCAACAATTAATTGGTTTGCATTTTCATTTTTTTTACAATGACGGCTATCACCTACAACTTTTCTACAAGAATCAAGACATCAATGCTTCATCAAAGACAACAAGAAAAAGACAGATTTTTGGTTATATCTTATCTTATGCTCTTTATGTGCTTAATATGGGTCACAGTCATAACTACTGTACATATACATGCTTGCCATCATTTTTGAAATTTTTTACCTTTAATTTAGCTGATATCCACCAATCACTCACATAGTTGTTCTAATAATACCCGGCCTATTCGCATAGCTATTATAAATATGCCCTTCTCTGAGTTCTATAAATACTTACATTAGTATCTTTGTATATACTCAAAGTTAGGTGATAGAAATTATGGAGGGAATCGCATTCCGTCAATTTCGAAATATTTGTGTCTTTTGTGGTTTCAGTCCTGGAAAAGATGGGGAGTATGTTAAAGCAGCACAAAATCTGGGTATGGTGCTGGCTAGGAGAAGAATTCATTTAGTGTATGGTGGAGATAACTGTGGGTTAATGGGGTGTGTGGCTACAGCTGCACATGTAGGAGGATACCAAGTTCTAGGTATTATTCTTACAGCTCTAGCTGCATCTAACATCGTAGGAAAGACAATTGGGGAAGAGTTTAGGGTAGCTTCCATGCATGAGCACATGGCTAGAATGATGAGCAATGCTGATGCCTTCATTGCCTTACCAGGGGGTTTTGGTACTTTAGAAAAAAAATTTCAAATAATCTCTTGGGCACAATTAAATATGCATCACAAACCGATAGGTTTGTTAAATGTTAACCACTTCTTTGATGGTTTGTTGTCTTTCCTTGATCATGCTATGGAACAAAGGTTCATCTCACACTCAGCACGACGAATTCTCATCTCGGCTTCAAATGCTGAGGAGTTGATTGATGCTTTACAAGCATATGTTCATGTACCTGATCCAACTATGACTCAAATAGAATGGACAGCAGACAACCGCAGGAAGCGCAAATTGGATTTGGATCTTCATCTTTAGATGTAGTAAAACGTAGCTATTATTGTACTACTTTTTCTTCCTTAGAGTCTACTTGGATACCATATTTACCAACCATACTCCCTTAGAGTTGATAAAACTATCTTTGAATGTTGCTTATGATCCTCTGAACTTTTGAAATATTCTAGTATATCATCAATAAATATAATAACAAGTTGATCCAGGGATGACCTAACTGATCAAACAGATCATCTATACGAGGTAATGAGTATTTATTCCACACTGTCACCTTATTCAACTGTATTAGCTAAAACGCATTGCAAAACACTTAAACAAGGTCAACCCATTTTGACTTTGTTCTTTAACATTCTTATGCAATGTCTTAACAATATATCAACAAAATATATCATCAAAAATATTATCTTCATAGATTCTCCGCTCTCAAATTCAATCCAACCCACAACTTACCAAATCCATTTATATATATATAGATTCCAACTCATCCATCCAAAAAGAGATTTAAATCTATTTTCAAAACACTCACTTTCTTTTAAATCATTATCTTAGAGTTAACAATCTCGATCACATCATAACCCATTATCAATATTATATTAGCCATTCGTTATATTGTTTCACATAACCAAATCAAACAATCAATTCAAACTTTCTTGACATCCAAACAAGTCATTCCCTTTGTGTTCGGATATAATTTTTCTTATTTTCAGCTACTTTTCCAAGAGGGTTTTCTTTATCACTTTTCGTCAAAATAAGTTCAAAAGCTGAACTAGTAGTCCACACACAAAAAGTACCATCTAGGACATACGTATAGATGTTTAAATCTCACATATCTAACGAAAAGAGTTAGAAGGAAGAAAATGATGACACCCTATAGAATTTCACAACAGCACCGTGAGTATAAATATGCCTGCAGTTACATACCCATACTCAAAGTCCTACTATAGAATTCTTTACTCCGTTAGCCACAGGGAAACCTAATCCTCTGATACGACCAACTTGTAACGCCACTAATTTACGTTATGTAAAATAAACAATTTTTTTTTCAAAAGTAAGATAATCTCCATAAATATACATAATTCAATTCTTTATCATGGGAACAAATACATATAGGATCTCTCATGTATACACAATATACAGACCAAGTCTATAAACATCAGAGTACATCAGAAACAGGGATCCTGCCTGTAGCGTTCAGAGCATTTTAGAATACAAAAATGGTATAACTCAAAGATCGTGAGTCTTGGAAGCAACGTAGACTCACCCAGAGAATATATCACCTATCTGCCAAATCAGACTCTTATATTCTTATCTGAAAAAAAATGTGGAAATATCGTGTAATGAGTTTGACAACTCAGTGAGCAAATAATTTCTCCTATGACCTCTTAGGTCAGCATATGGATGTACTTATATTTTAAAATGTGTCACATAGAAAATACAGTTCAGAAGTACATTCATATGGGACCCGTATTTCAAATATTCTTAAATCAAAGGATATTCATATATCCAAAACCATATGCACCATGGTATGATCATTAAACAAATGTTGTTATGCTCAGCTATATAAGCTATAGTAACAAATTAAGATCTACAGATAAAATCATCATTTTTAAAATGACCTGCCTCACTCGGCGATCTGGTCCACTTAATTTTGAAAATGACCTGCCTCACTCAGCGATCTAGTCAATGCAATTTAAAAATGACCTGCCTCAGTGGGCGATCTGGTCAATGCAATTTAAAAATGACCTGCCTCAGTCGGCGATTTGATCAATGCAATTTGAAAATGACCTGCCTCAGTCAGCGATCTGGTCAATACAATTTGCTATACACATAGTGACCTCGACCTTAGTCACAATAAGTGATCAGGGAATATGAGTACATCACCCTCCTGCCTCCCCAGAGAATATATCACCTATCTGCCGAATCAGACTCTGATATTTTTATCTGAAAAATGTGGAAATATCGTGTAGTGAGTTTGACAACTCAGTGAGCAAATAATTCCTCCTATGACCTCTTAGATCAGCATATGGATGTACTTATGTTTTTAAAATATGTCACATAGAAAATATAGTTCAGAAGTACATTCGTATGAGACCCGTATTTTAAATATTCTCAAATCAAAGGATAATCAGATATCCAAAACCATATGCACCATGGTATAATCATTAAACAAATGTTGTTATGCTCAGCTGTATAAGCTATAGTAAAATATTAAGATCTAGAGATAAAATCATCATTTTTAAAATGACCTGCCTTAGTCGGCGATCTGGTCAATGCAATTTGATTTGAAAATGACCTGCCTTACTCGGCGATCTGGTTAATGCAATTTGAAAATGACCTGCCTCAGTCGACGATCTGGTCAATGCAATTTGAAAATGACCTGCCTCAATCGGTGATCTGGTCAATGCAATTTGCTATACGCATAGTGACCTCGACCCTTGTCACAATAAGTGATCAGGGAATGTGAGTACATCACCCTCCTACCTCCCCACATTACCACTATCACTCGGTTGGAGCGGCTCTCCCCCGGCTCACTCAGGCTAATAGGGCGTCCCCTATTCGGTACCGTCACAAGCCATACAACCAGCCTATATGCATCAATACATATATATACATGTAAAATATCAAGCAACTCTCCATGAGCTTTATGCTTGCCATTCAATCTCATTTATAATATGACATGCATAATTTTCACATGTATATCGCTTTACAAATCAATGCATCGTGCACATAATATTCACTTTATCAAAAAATGATAAATACATGTAGAACCACATATTCAATGAGTTTCAAAATTCAATACTTCGTGCACATAATATTCACTTTATCAAATAATGATAAATACATTTAGAACCACATATTCAATGAGTTCCAAAATCCATTTCTAAAACCATACTCTTCTTGAACTATGTGGTAGTTCGTAAGTATAATAGATACTTTAACACATTTCAGAAACTTATAATAGTACAAATAATTTATAAACAGAAACAATAATACATTTATAATTCAAGAAGAGTATGGGGCAAGACATAGAAAGAAGTATCTACTCACAAGGTAGGGCTCCTGATTGGACAGCCCTAAATTGTACTTTTCCAAGTTCAATTTGATCAAACGTGTCCGGAGAGTCAAAAAAATTAGGAAATGACATTAGAATCTTGGTCAACGCTGGTCAACGCTCAGGGTACTATTCACCGCCATAATAACTATTTACTCCGAAAATTACTATTCACCACCACTATTCACGCCAAAAATCACTATTCACCACCACATAAAAAGTTATCAAATGACTGAAAGAAATATATATCCTAATGTTGATCTAACTTCTGAATCTATCTACGGTGTCAGATTTCTAATTTGAGGTCTCTAAGTAAGAGTTTTAGAATTTACCTTTTTCTGAGATTTTCTACTTCTGATCTATGGCGATTCAACGGTGGATTTGAAAAACTCATCGGTCAAAACTGAAGTATTCTTCGTCCTGAATCCAGTAACATCTTCAGTTTTGAGATCGGAAACCAATAGGCACTCTAAATCTAAAGAGAAATTTGAAAGTTACTATTCATTCACTATTCTTTAATATTCATCTTTCTCGAATTTTTTTTGAAATTTTTGCCGTCTCTGGTTGTGTATCTCCCCCTTCCCTTTTTTTTAAATAATTATTATTATTATTTAATATTTAATTAAAATGATTTTCTTTCATATAAATTCCATTTTTCATCCAAAAATATCCTAAAAATTTCTAAAAATTTACATTTTCAATAACCTTTAGTTGAACTCTAAAATCTTGATTTTTCTCGTTAAAAATTCAATAAAATAAATTACAACATAAATATCTTTATACATAATAAAAGAAAGAATATTTCTAAAAATATGACAAAAATTCATTAGAGGCCAGTATAATTATTTGAAGCTACACAATAATTATTTTACTTAAAAGTCTAATTAATTTTAGCAAAATATAATCATAAAAATATATTTGCTTATAGCAAAATATTATTATTTAAAAATAAAAATTATGGGATGTTACAATTAGGATCCTTTTTAAACGATACGTGAAAATAATGTCGTAATGTGAGATTTTTTTAAAAAAACTTTATCAGTAGTTATCGAAATTGTTAATGTAAATAAATATTTAAATGCAAATGACATATATATATATATATATATATATATATAATAAGGATTGTAAAAGAAAATCATATGTGCTGAGAAATTTAAATTACAATTTACATCCTATAAAATTAACAAAAAAATGTATCAAACACAATGAAATCATGATCCTGGATCCTGAGATTGTTGATGAGGCTGATGCGCACTACTACGATCACTAGGGTCCTAAAAAACAATATCATCCTGTAAACATTTTTGGATTAAATAAAATTATAGAAAAATAATTTAATTATTGATATCTGTTGACAAAGTACCCTGGGACTTGGACTATGAGAGATGACAATTTCAAGCGGCACTGGACCCTAAAAGTTATAAAGCAAGAACGCCATAACTGCCTCCATCTATCGCTAGCATGCTGTGATGTTAGTGTCACATACTAATGCTTGGCCTTTTACTCAGCCTCACGCGCAGCTCGATCGGCCTCTCATCACTGCTGCTTTGTGTCCTGATCCTTTATTGATGCTTTAAACTGAGCCACCTCATTTTGTAACTCCTCATACGAAGGGCCAGTGTGTGAGCTCAACCCAGACGAGCCACGACTAAAGACTTAGCTTGGACAAACACTCAACCCAAATCCTTGAACGCGACCCAAGTGCTCCTTAGTTCCCAGAGCTCTCGCAAGTGAATCATCTATCGAGAGCTCTTGGGAAGAGCTATTCTCTTGTTGGATTGAGACAATTTTTTCCTACAAAATATAAGAGCAAACAATGAATAATTTTAAAAATTAACTATTTTAAGTAGTTAATAACATTTTTATACTTACAGTGACTACTCAAACTTCGTCGTTGATGTATGATCTATCAGCCCTTTTATAAGCTGTCGTTCATACACTGCCTCGTGTCATTGGACCTCCAACCTCAGCTTCCCAAAAATTTAAACAATCAATTGATTATCTATTATATAAATTAGTGTTTTCTTAGAATTAAGTTTAAATACTGAGAAATGGAAACTTACCATCTCGGCCTTCTTACGCGCAAGGCTCTTCGATCTAGTGGTATACAGTATCATTTGACATCTTTTGTTTTATCTATTCTTAGCTGCCACGTCCTTTTTAATCGCATAAATATATTAATTACTCACACTTTTTTCTAAAATAAAATATTTCCACAAATCTCTTACATTAGTAATTACCCTAGATTTCACCTGAAGGCGATAGTCAATGAAGGTCGTCCCCTGCTCACATGGAATGCTTGATGGGATGTCATTGCATAAAACATCTCTAGTCTTCGTCCCATCGTATTTCAGGCGAAATATATTGTACCATCCTTCTCTCTACTTTGCTCCAAGTGACTGCAAAATTAACTTTTTGTGGAGAACAAACACATTAAAATGTGCCTAAAAAAGAAAAATACAAATGTTAGTAAAACATGAATAACAATATGTTGTAATTAGAAAAAAATTGTCACGCCCTTAATTTAAGGGAACACGATTGTCACGTGTAGCCGATAACTTTACCCTTATTTTATTGCATACATGCTACAAGTATATCACATATTTTAATTATATCATATGTTCACAAGTTTTTTAATATAACCAAATATATACGCCAAGTATTTATACATATATTATAGTAGAAGCAGGGATCCTACCTGTGGCATTCAGAGCATACTCTAGAATACAAATACAAGATTATTTAAACACTGTGAGCCTTGGAAGCAATTTAGGCTCACCCAAAGAGTATGACACCTAGTAAATCACGTAGCAGCAGAACCAAACTCTGTGTCCTTATATGAAAAAAATATAAATATCGTGTAGTGAGTTTGACAACTCAGTGAGCAAATAAAACCTCCTATGACATCTGAGGTCAACATATGGATGTACTCATATATTAAAATTTATCATATAGAAAATTACAGTTCAGAGGTACATCTATATGGGACTTGCATTTCAAATATTTTCAGTTCAAACTACATTCAGATATCTAAAACCATGTGCGATACGGTATGATCATTAATCAAATATTGATATGCATCAAAATATTTTTCATGAAAACATTAGGAGGATCCCATATTAGAACCACCATATCAGAGTACAAGCCCTTTCGTACTTTAGCGGTGTAGGATTTTCCTAAACTCAACATCCTAGTTAAGATTTGCCCTATCACCATTCAAGAGGACACGCGAAGGGAATCTAATATGAGCATTTTCCAAGCATATAGCAAGAGAGGGCAAATCACATATCATATAGTCAGCATCTCGCCCAGATAAGAGACATCTCGCTCTCCTTTACATATGATATCCCGTGTGTTGGCCATCACACGAGGCTAGCACCACCCCTGCTAGCTGAGGTATCAAGATGCACCAAAGCTAACATCACATGTTGTTAGCAAATAGTGTTTCCAATAGGATTCATCTACAGAAATAATTATTTGCACATATGCCATATCGTTCAAAACAGATGTTTCAATATAATTCAAAATTTTCAATCTCAATACAATTCCTTTGTTAGAAACTTCCCAATTAGGGTTATCACATATACATGCTCTTTTTTAAAGTAATCTTATAGCTCTACATATCACTGCCACATGCACAATATATTTATTTTACCATATGATGAGAAATACATTTAGAATCACATATTCAATAAGTTCAAAAATCTATTTTCAAAACTATACTCTTCTTGAACTATATGCGAGATAGTAAACAAATCTAGTAATTTAATCAATTTCAGAGATATATAAAAGTATAAATAACTATTAAACAGAACTAATTATACATTTCAAGTTCAAGAAGAGCATAGAGTAAATGATAGAAAGAATTATCTACTCACAAAACCAAGGTTGCAAGTTGGATATCCCCAAATATATTTTTTCAAGTCAAATATGATCAAATAGATCTCAAAAATGAGTTTAGAGGATTCAAAAACCTAGGAAATGACTTTAGAATTGCAAAATTTGACCTCTGAGAGCTTGGTCAATACCGATCAACTGATGGGTACTATTCATGGTCGAGAATACCATTCACACCGTCGGAATCACTATTTATGCCGGTTGGATTTACTATTCACGACGTACAAAAAGTTGTTAGATAGGTGAGAAATTTCATATCCTAAAATTTTCACCTCTTGAATCCATCTATGGTGTTATATTTTTAATTTGAGAACTCTATGTAGGAGTTTTAGAACTTGCTTTCCTAGGGTTTCTCCTCCATTTTTTGGCAAATCTTCGACCAAAACTCCAAAAACCAATAAGATAGATTTGTAGTTCTCATTGTTCTAAATCCGTATGCGGTGGTGGTGTCAAAATCCGAGGTCTGAAAAAGCTAAAAATCTAAGAGAAGTTTTAGGGTTTTGCTAGATAGAGAAACTGAGTTTTTGGGGGGGAGAGGGTCTGAAATTTCCACATCTCCCTTCTGTAGATTGCTTCATGTCAGGGGGACTATTCTTCAAAAATTTAATTTTTAAGGGAGGTCCTTGCAAACTTTTTTTATTTACATTTTGACCCATAAATTTTTAAGAAATTTCATTTTGGCCCCAAAATTTAAATCCTCATATAACCTTCATAATTCTTCAAACAATTTGATAAATAAACACATTTCCAATGATACTTATCTCCATTTACCATAATCCTCGCTTACATTCATAATTTTTTTAACTTCAGAGTTTTTCATTTATTTAGGGGTTTTTTTTTTATTTTTTTAGAACTATTACATTCTACCCCCCTTAAAGAAATTTGCTCCCCAAATTTCATCTCCATATTTGCAAATGAATACTAACCTTATCATTCAAAAAGAAGTGGGCATCTGACGCGCATATCATTCTCTCTTTTCCAAGTAGCCTCCTCTAAAAAGTGATTCTGCCACATCACTTTCACCGTGGGTATTTCTTTTGAACGTAATTTCTTCACTTGTCTATTTACTATAGGCACTGGTTTTTTCTCATATAACAAATCTTTGTCTAATTGAATCTCCTGACATTGAATAACATGTGTTGGGTTTGGTAAATACTTTCGTAGCATAGACACATGAAAAACTAGATGGACATTACTCAATTCAGGTGACAAAGCCAAACGATAAGTTACTGAGCCAATCCTATCAAGAATTTCAAATAAACCTATATCCGTGGACTTAATGTTCCTTTTTTCCCAAATCTTACTACTTCTTTCATAGGAGATATCTTCAAGAAGATATGTTCACCTATGGCAAATTCTAATAGTCGACATCTATTATCAACATAAGCTTTCTGTCTACTCTAAGCTGCTAATAACATTTTCTTAATTAACTTTACCTTGTCAAGTGCATCTTATACCAAATTAGGCCCTAAAATCTTAGCTTCACCCATCTCAAGCCATCTGATCCATGGAATGATAACGTCTATCATATAATGCCTTAAAAAGGGCCATTTGTATACTGGCTTGGTAGTTATTGTTATAACCAAATTCAGCTAGGGGTAAGCAGCTTTCCCAACTACCTTAAAAATCAAGCACACATGCTTGAAGTATGTCTTTCAATATTTAGATGGTTCGCTCAGACTGTCCGTCTGTTTAAGGATGGAATGCAGTACTGAGATTTAGTTTCGTGCCTAAAGCTTCTTAGAAGGCTCTTCAAAAACGAGTTGTGAACTATGGTCCTCGATAAAAAATAGTCAATATCAGTACCCCATGAAGTCTCATTATCTCATTTAAATACATATTTGCATATTGAGCTACGTTATATGTGATTTTCAATAGTAGAAAATGTGCTAACTTAGTCAACCTATCAATGATTGTCCATATTGAATCAAACCCTTTTGGTGTCCACAGTATCCCTATAACAAAATTCATAGTTATCATTTCTTATTTTCATCCAGGTATTTCTATTTGTTGATGTAACCCCAAAGGCTTTTGATGTTCTTCCTTTGCTTATTGACATGCTAAACACCGAGAAACATAATCAGCTATATCTTTCTTTATACCATCCCACCAATAAATTTCTTTTAAATCTTGATACATTTTAGTTGATTCAGGATGAATGGTATATGTAAATTGATGGTATTTTCCTAGAACCTCTTTCTTGAGTTCTTCTTTATTAGTTACACACAACTGCTTGTCCAATTTTAGAATTTCTTCAAAGTCTATAGTAAATTCAACATCACTGCCATTTTTCACCTTTTCAATTTTCTTACATAAATAGGCATCCTCTTTCTGTGCCTTTATCACCTGCTCAACCAAAGATGATTGAAATTGTATATAGGCCAATAGTATCCCAGACTCCTTTACTTCTAATACTACTCCATGACTTTCCAACTTATGCATTTCTTTAATCAAAGACCTCCTTACCATTGTGATATGAGTCAAACTACTCACTGACTTCCTGCTTAATGCATTCAGCCACTACATTGGCCTTACCTGGATGATATAATATCTATAGTCATAATCATTAAATAATTCCATTCATCATCTTTGTTTCAAGTTAAGATCTTTTTGTTGAAAAATGTATTTGAGACTTTTATGATATGTTTAGATTTCACATGTCTCACCATACAGATAATGCCTCCAAATTTTGAGAGAAAAAACCATTGCTGCCATTTCCAAATCATGAGTCGAATAATTTTGCTCATGTGGTTTAAACTGTCTAAATACATATGCAATGACTCGACCATGTTGCATCAACATATACCCTAATCCAATTCTTGATACATCACAGTATACTGTGTATCCTTCGGTATTTGAGAGAATATACAGTACTAGCGTCATAGTCAAACATTCTTTAAGTTTTTAAAAATTTTCTCACATTTATTTGACCAATTAAATTTTAATCTCTTCTTTGTCAATCTCGTCAAAGGAGCAGCAATTTTTGAAATTTTTTTAATGAATCTATAGTAATAACATGCTAAACCAAGAAAACTATGGATCTCTGTAATTGTGGTAAGGCGTGGCCATTGCTGCATCGCTCCTACCTTTTTAGGATCAACTTGAATACCATCATTAGTAACCACATACCCTAGAAAAGTAACACCACTAAGCCAAAATTCATATTTTAAAAACTTATCATACAGTTAGTGTTGTCTTAGGGTTTGCAAAGCTATCCTTAAATGTCACTCATACTTCTCTGAACTCCTTGAATATACCAGGATATCATCTATGAATACAATAACAAATTGATCTAAGAAAGGTTTAAATACTTTATTAATCAAATCCATGAATGTAGCTAGTGAATTTGTTAAGCCAAATGGCATTACTAAGAACTAATAGTGTCCATACCGAGTCCTGAAAGCAGTTTTTAAAATGTCCTCCTCCCTTATCCTCAATTGATGATACTCGGATCTCAAATCAAATTTTGAAAAACATAGAGCACCATGTAGCTGGTCAAACAAATCATCTATACGAGGTAATGGATATTTATTATGTATTGTCACCTTATTTAATTGTATGTAATCTATGCATAGTTATAGTGATCCATCTTTCTTTTTTACAAATAAAATTGGAGCACCCTAAGGAGAAGTGCTAGGGCGTATAAATTCCTTGTCTAACAAGTCTTGTAACTGATTCTTCAATTCCTTGAGTTCAATCGGTGCCATTCTATATCGAGGTATAGGCACCGGTTGAGTTCCAGGAAGTAAATCAATACCAAAATCAATTTCTCGTTCTAGGGGTAATTCTGGCAATTTCTCAAAAAACACACAAAGAAATTCTTTAACTACTGGAACTTGCTCTACATTGAGGTACTTTATATCAACATCTTTGACCACTGATAAATACCCTTGGCATCCTTTTTATAATAGCTTATGAGCTGTTAAAGTAAAGATCAAATTATTGAGTACCTCACTACGATCTTCTTGTATCAAGAAGGAAGATTCTCTGAGAATATTAAACTTAATCACCTTAAGATGACAGTTCAAAATGGCATGGCATGGCATGATGACAACCAATCCATTCCTAGTATCACATCAAAGTCTACCATGTCTAAAACTATCACATCCACAAGAGTCTCATTATCTTCTATCAAAATCTCATATGATTTATACACATCATTTACCAATAAAAATTCTCCCAATAGAGTAGCAACTATAAAAGAACAATCTAAATTAGTAGGATCTATACCCAATTTCTTAGCAAAGCATGGTGATATATAAGAATGAGTAGAACCAGGATCAAACAGTACATATGCTCTATGGGAACATATTGATAATGTACCTGTCATCACTGCATTTGAGGCCTGAGCATCTTGTCATGTCAAGGCAAAGAATCAGGCTTGTTCTTGACCTCAACTTCTTGATCTTCTACCAGCACCACCACTACTTACTTGAATTGAAACTACTCTAATTGGTTATGCTAGTACAGATGCAGGGGATAAAGTTGATTGTTTTGATGCTTGACTCAAATTTTGTAATTGTAGACAATTTCTCATCATATGTCCACACTTAAAACATACACTAGTTTCTTTGTGACACTATTCAGTATGAGGCCTGCCACAAATGGGACATAGTGAAATCAATCTTGAATCCTATTGACTAATGGGTCTTATATCTCTTTGAATCATTCTTTACTTATTGATATTGACTAATGTTTGGCTAGAAATACCAGATCCTGCTTGAGTAAAACGTTGTGGATTCTGAAATCTTGGTCCTCCTACATTAGGATTATAACTAGTCTCGATATTACTATCTCAATCTCTTTTTCTTCTCTTTAGACCTTCTATGTCTGCTAGCTCTCGTGTTTTTATCATTTTAGCACAATCCACAGCCGTTCAATAAGTTTAAAAATGGTTCATCTAAAGACCCACCAATTTAAACAATGGACGTATCAACCCTAAAACAAATCTTTTAATTTTATCTTTTTCATTAGGAATTAAATATAGTGCATATCTAGACAACCGGGTAAAACATATGTCATATTCAGAAACTATCATGTTCAGTGTCTATCTTAATTTTTCAAATTCTTTGGCTCTCTTGTCCCTTTCACTCATTAGTAGGAAATGATTCATAAATGCTTCCTTAAATTCATCTCACTCCATTGGTGGTAAGGTAACTGCTCTTCCTTGTACCAGAGTCGCAAACCAAACCTAGGCCACATCTAATAGTTGATAGGACACTAGTTTAACAGATCTTCTAGTGGAACACCCCAAAGCTCTGAGAAGTCATTCCACAACATCAATAAATATTTGTGGATCTTCCTGAATATCTAACCCAAAAAAATTTGGGGCCTTTAGCTTGTTCTCAATCCCTATAAACTTATCTTCTTGTTCAGCTGATCTTTTCAGTTCTTGCACTTTAGAAGCTTTTTCTAGTGGCTGGCCATCCCTCCTGCCCTTTTCTACTATAAATCCAATCAATATCTCTAAGCTCATGTGTATGACAACAATTATATAATCTATTATATCATGTGGCTCCTGAGGGTGTTCTACTCTCTCCTTAGGGACTCTATTAGATACATGGACTTGCTCATCATCTCTTGAGATTCTCGTACCCCGTGCACCCCCTCTACCCCTTCCTCTAGGTCAGCCTCTACCATGGCCTCTTTGTACTGGAATTGCATATTTTTCAGACTCTTTTATAGAGGGTGCACGATCTATAGCTTTTTTAACAACCGCTTTAGTTCTTGGCGGCATTATGGACTATACAAAATAAAATACCTCTTTAAATACCATAATATTTAGTCACCCTTATACTAGGAACATTAACAAACTTGGAATGGAAAGAAAATTGAAACCCCATAGAATCCCTCAATAGCACCTGAAGTATAAATATGTTTGGCGCATATTCATACTAAAAGTCCTACTAAAGAATCATTTGCTTTGATAGCTATAGGGAAACCTAATGCTCTGATACCAACTTGTCACGCCCCCAATTTAAGGGAACGTGATTGTCACGAGTAACCGATAACTTTACCCTTATTTTATTGCATACATGCTCCAAGTATATCACATATTTTAATAATATCATAGGTTCACAAGTTTTTCAAAATAACCAAATATACACGCCAAGTCTTTATACATATATTACAGTAGAAGTAGGGATCCTGCCTGTGGCGTTCAAAGTATACTCTAGAATACAAGTACAAAATGATTTAAACATTGTGAGCTTTGGAAGCAACTTAGGCTCACCCAAAGAGTGTAACACCTAGTAGATCACATAGCAACAGAACTAAACTTTGTATCCTTATCTAAAAAAAATATAAATATCATGTAGTAAGTTTGACAACTCAGTGAGTAAATAAAACCTTCTATGACCTCTTAGGTCAACATATAGATGTACTCATATATTAAAATTTATCATATAGAAAATTACATTTCAGAGGTACATCCATATAGGACCCTCATTTCAAATATTCTCAGTTCAAACCACATTCGAATATCTAAAAGTATGTGCGATACGGTATGATCGTTAATCAAATATTGATATGCATCAAAATATTTCTCATGAAAACATTAGGAGGATCCCATAACAGAATCACCATATCAAAGTACAAGCCCTTCCGTACTTTGGCAGTGTAAGATTTGCCTAAACTCAACATCCTAGTTAAGGTTTGCCCTACCACCATTCAAGAGGACATATGAAGGGACTCTAATATGGGTATTTCCCAAGTACACAGTAAGGGAGGGCAAATCACATATCATATAGTTAGCATCTCGCCTAGATAAGAGGTATCTCGTTCTCCTTCACATATCATATCCCATGTGTTAGCCGTCATACGAAGCTAGCACCACCCATGCTAGTTGAGATATCAAGGTGCACCAAGACTAACATCACCTGATGTTAGCAAACGGTGTTTCTAATAGGATTCTTCAACAAAAATATTATTTGCACATATGAAATATTGTTAAAAACAGAGGTTTCAATATAATTCAAAATTTTCAATCTCAATACAGTTCCTCCATTAGAAACTTTCTAATCAGGGTTATCACATATACATGCCCTTTTTCAAGGCAATCTTATAGCTTTGCATATCAATGCCACGTGTATAATATATTTTCTTTACCAAATGATGTGAAATACATTTAAAATCACATATTCAATGAGTTCAAAAGTCTATTTTCAAAACCATACTCTTTTTGAATATGCCAGATAGTAAACAAATCAAGTAATTTAATCCATTTCATAGACATATAAAAATATAAATAACTTATAAATAGAACCAATTATATATTTAAAGTTCAAGAAGAGCATAGGGTAAGTCATAGAAAGAATTATCTACTCATAAAATCAAGGTTCTAAGTTGGATATCAACAAATGTATTTTTTCAAGTCAAATCTAATCAAATGGACCTCAAAAACGAGTCCAAAGGGTCCAAAAACTTAGAAAATGACTCCATAATCACAAAATTTGGCCGATGGGAGCTTATTCAACACTAGTCAACTGATGGATACTATTAATACCATAGAAATCACTATTTATGCCTGCTAGATTTACTATTCACAACATACAAAAAGTTGTCAGATGGCTAAGAAATTGTATATCCTAAGGTTTTTCCACCTCTTGTATCCATCTAGGTGTTAGATTTTTTATTTGAGAAGTATATGTATGAGTTTTAGAACTCACCTTCCTAGGGTTTCTCCTCCATTTTTTGGCAAATCTCCAGTCAAAAGTCCAGAAACTAATTAGATAGATTTGTAGTTCTCATTGTTCTGAATCCGTAGGCAGTGATGGTGGCGAAATCCGAGATCCAGAAGAGCTAAAAATCTAAAAAGAAGTTTTAGTGTTTTTGAGAGAGAGAAACTGAGTTCTTGGGGGAGAGTCTAAAATTTTCACAGTTCCCTTCTGTAGATTGCTTAATCATGTTAGGGGGGGACCATTCTGCACAAATTTAATTTTTGAGGGAGATCCTTGCAAACTTTTGTTATTTACATTTTGACCCATAATCTTTTAAGAAATTACATTTTGTCCCCAAAACTTAAATGCTCATATAACCTTCATAATTCTTCAAACAATTTGATAAATAAACACATTTCCAATGATACTTATCTCCATTTATTATAATCCTCGCTTACATTCATTTTTTTTACTTCAAGGTTTTTCATTTATTTAGGATTCTTTTTTTTTAGAACTATTACAAAAATACTCCATACTTGTACAATGTTAATGAAAATGTCCATCTTGTATTGCTCAGGAATGCTCATCTAGTCTTTATAAGAGATCAAGAAGAAGCTGGAAACCATCCCTTATAGTGCCAAGAAACACACTAAGGAGACCACCGATGTCTTTGATGGGTTTGTCGGTGTCATTGAATTAGACAACCAACTTATGCCCATTGGGTAACTTCTAAACATCATGAACAGTCATCTGCCTAGGCGTCACTTTCCGGTTCTCATATAGCAGAAGTTAAAATGACCATGTTAGTTCAAGTGTTAAAAAAAATTATAGCCACATGAATTTTATGATACTTACTGATGATGTGAACCGTCCAGCTCCTCCTGCATCTGCATTCTTGCTGTGTAGACTGATGCTCCTCCTCTACATCGGCAAAAAGTTCATCTATATCAAGATCAAAATCGAACTCTAGTGCCTGAGCGTTGAGAGGGGGAGTGTGGATGGGACAGTTTCAGACTCTGGTTCCTGAGAGTTTGGAGGAGGTAGCATAGACGAGATAGCCTCATCATGTGCAGTGTCCACCTGACTGGGTTGTTTGCCCTCACTGATCATCAGGCGAGCAGTAGAACTACTCGAACTAGACTCAACCGCCCTGTTTGTGAACAATGATCTAGACCTCCTCATCCTCACAGTTCCTATAAGAAATAAAAAGAACATATAAGTTATCGACATAATATACAAAATATTATATAATCATAATGAAATATAATAACAACAACTATAATTAAATGTAACAGTCATGCATTCTAAATAAACAAAGCCAAATATATTTAAAATAGTTGTTCTCAAATTAATATCGTAACAAGTATATATTTTCTTCTTCTTATCGAAATAATCTTTCTAAATTTTGAGCATGCAATAGATCACTCTCAGATAAAAGATTATCATCGTCTTCACCCATCTCATATAAGTCACATTGTTTCAAATGCACAATCATACTCTATTGACTATTAAGTGCATCTTTTACATAATATACTTAGTGAGCCTCAAATGCTTGGATGTATGGCTTGTCATCATCATTTTCACTAGTATGGATCAAGAGCGAGAAATCAACAGAGATCACGCCGAAGTCATTCGTTGTAATTCCTCTCGGTGTAGTTGTGTTGGCCCACATGCACTTAAATAAAGTGATCGTAAAGCAACCATGGTAGTTCAGTTTAACAATATCCAATAATTTTCCATAATATGGGACACCACCAAATTGCATGTTCATGTTGCTACTTGCATAACTTCTCATCTCAAAAGTTTCGTAAACTCTACTATTTTGAGTTGTCAACCCTTGGTCTCCCTCTAAAGTTTGGAATTTGAATATGTTTACATTGTATGCACTGTATCGACGTGCTCTATCTAGTGGCCCAAATGTAAGAAATCTTAAATTAGTAGACTGGGATCCACCGTCATTATTTGCAGTCTGAAAAAAAGATGACAACTTAAGTAGTACTTATGATAGACAATAACCTAAAATTAAACAATCATTTGTATACTTACATGACGAGTAAACCATGAGACAAATTCTCTATGAACCTTTTTATCTATCTCAAAAGATGATCGTGTTTGAGATCGTAAACTATGCCTTACGTAAGCTCTAAATTCCCTATACAACAAACATTATACAAAAACTTAATGCTACATGTTAACCAAGTAAATATTAATGTAGCAAGAAGTCTTAGTATGCTCACTATAGGTAAAGACTGACTTCCTTGCAATTTGTTAAGACATGGCAATGGACTTGCATTTTTTCCTGTGCAAAAACTGTGAAATATTCAAACCCACCAACTGGTCGTCCGATTTATGGGAACAACGTATCCCTATCGGATGTCCCGACATCAGGTCTATCATCCACATGAATTGGATGATTGAAGACCATCTCCACACCTTCCAAGTATCTTGAACAAAAAATTAGAACTTCTCCTGCAATGTATGACTCGGCTATTGAGCCTTCTAGCGTTGCTTTATTTTGGATAAATGACTTAAGCTTCTCCAAGTGTCTGTACAACCAACATTAAATTTGAGAAACAAAATAAATAGTAAATAAATCATATCTGGATGTTTTTAGTTTTACTTTTCAATGAGAAACATCCAACGATATTGGACTGGTCCTCCTAACTTGACTTCTTAGACCAAGTGAACTGTTAAGTGGATCATGACTGTAAAGAAATAAGGCGAGAATAACATCTCCAAATGGCACAACATCATAACAATACGGTTTTGAATTTGTTCAAGTTCATTGACATTTAAAACTCTAGAGCAAACTTGTTGAAAGAATGAACACAACTTAATCAGAACTATAGACACCTACTCAGGAAATGTCTTCCTTATAACTAAGGGTAATAGTTTTTCAATGAGAATGTGACAGTCATGACTTTTCAACCCCCTAATCTTCTGTTGTCTTAAGTCGATGCATCTAGAGATATTACTAAAATATCTATTGAGCACAGATATATTCTTCAGTGTTCTGAGGAATATATTATTTCCTAAATTTTTCAATGTGAACAAAGCAGGTGAATATTCATTGGCATCATTTGGTCACAACTCTAACCTCACACCTAATTCTTGCAAGTCTCTTCGTGTATTTATGTGGTCTTTTGAATGGCCAGTATCATTGATCAAAGTATACAGGATGTTGTCACATACATTTCTTTCAATATGCATGAGATCAAGATTATGAGGCAACAAATTGTTCACCTAGTACAAAAGTTGGAAAAATATGTTTTTTTATGCCATTGTTGAGTCCCAGCATCATGCCCACCGTGACCTCAGGTCCTCTGTTTCCATGTTTTTTCCGAACACTACATGGATATCATCAACTTGTCTCAAAATGTCTATGCCATTTAGTTTCAAATGAGGGTCTTTTCTATCCTCTGTCCCATCAAATCTGTTGCAGGCCATCCTAAATTTATGACCCAGATTAAGAAACCGACAGTGTCCCATAAAACACCACTTTCGATTGTAAGGGAGCTGTACAAGAGTTGTGTCAAAGTTACAGTGTGGATAGCCTAATTCAGTATGAATATTCTAACCTAATAAACATCCAAGGTTGGGAAAATCACTAATTGTCTACATAAGAACTGCATGCATGTTGAACATTTCCTTGTATGAATTGTATGCCTGAACACCGTCAAACTATAACTCCTTCAAATCTTCACATCTATATCATTTTTTGATGCTTTTTTTTACCCGAAATTATCATTGACAGCATGAAAGAACTATGTTTCATGCACATCCAAGGAGGGAGGTTGTAAGGCATTAGCACGACTGGCCATATACTGTAACTTGTACTTAAGTTGCCAAATGGATTGAATTCTTCAGTGGCAAGCCCTAAACGCACATTCCTGGGATCTTATACAAATTGAGGATTTAGGAGGTTAAATATCTTCAATGCCTTAGAATCTCTTGGATGCCTCATCATGTCGTCTTGGTCTTGTTTGTGGAATGCTATCTCATGTATTCAATAGTCTTAGAAAACATGAATAACCTTTGTAGTCGTGGCTTAAGTGGGAAGTATCTGAGAATTTTATTAGGCACCTTCTTCTGCTTCTCCCCTTTCTTTTTCAGTTTCCATCTTGAAGCATTGTATTTATTACAAGCATCTCTATTTTTGTCCTCACCCCAATATAACATGCAATCGTTCTGATATGCATGGATCTTTTTTGTAATTCAACCCCAACTTATTAATGATTTTTTAGACTTGTAAAATGAAGATGAAATTTTGGCATCTGGGAAGACATCAATCAATAACTCCAGTACGACATAGCCTTATCGTTTATCCCGCATAAACACTTGATGTGATACAAACTTACCGAAAAAGACAACTTGGAGTATTTCTTATGTAAGTACAGCTAACAAATTAAAATGGAGTGTAGGCCGTCTTCAAGTTCCACTTGGATCTATTAGAAGAGTTTGGACTAAAAGATTTAAAGACGAACTTAATGGTTTAATTCTAAAGGCCCATCAAAGAGATACATGCATTACTACAAAAGAAGAGCCCAAAATTGGTCCATGTCATTAAAACCCACTTAAATATGGGTCAAAACCAGCCAATCTAAATATGGACCTAAAGTGCAAGAAGATTAAAGGATAAAAATTGAATATAGGATCAAAATAATGGATTTATTTAATGGCCCAATTTAAACTACGTTTTTATTTATTTATTTACTTTTAATATTTTGTTTATTTGACTAGGAAAGTTTCCTATTTGATAGTTCTAGAAGAGTTTCCTAATTGTATTTTTCCTTACCCTATAGGAGTTTCCTATTTGATATTTTCTAGAACAATTTCCTATTTCTAATTTTCCTTGTCCTATAGGAGTTTCCTATGTAGTTTTCCTTATTAGTTTAGGTCATTGGCTTATAAATAGGCATGTATGCTCATGAACAATTTAGATTATCATTTATAATATTGAGAGTGTTTTCTTTTTTGTTCTTCAAATAACTTTTCTGAACTTATCAAGATTCTTTTTGTGGCATTCAAGCAAGACTTATCACTCACAATCTTCTTCTCTTTTCTTGAGTGTGGCATCTACAATATTTCTTATACCTTTGGTTCTTATCTCTTTATAGATAACGGGTCAATGTCATTTTTCTTTTTATTTATTTTGTTATAAATCTGAATTAGAACACAATCCTTCCTATTGGATCCTATATTGATTCCGGGTCTCACTACTCTTAGTGAGGTTCATATCAGGGGTTCACATCATTTGGTATTAGAGGCTAAGTCCTAAATCAAGTTTGATCTATCCTATTTATTTGTTTTCTTGTTATTATTTCATCTTTCTATCTCGTGATCTTTTTTTGTTCTTCTTGCTTCTTATCTTCTTTTGATTTCCTGTGTTCTTGGGTTCACATACATATCTGGAAAAAAAATCCAAAAAAAAAATTCAAAAAAAAATTGGAATTAAAAAAAGAGTGTAGAATTCCAAAATAAAAAAAGAAAAGGAGAAATTCGAAAAAAAAAAGGTTAGAATTCAGTATTGTTGAAATTCAAAATTTCACCTCTTTGTACTCTATTAGTTGAGTTTGGATTGTTGCAAGAAGATTTTTGTGTGAGTTTATTTGAGTTCAATAAAGAACTGAAAGAGGGGACTAAGAGAGGCAAAAGGCAAGAGAGTGTGAGCTCATAAGAGGGAAAAAGCCAAAATTTGAGTAAACACGAGTGTGAGTGCCATTTATCTTGAGATAAACACGTGAGCTAGTGTTGTGAGAATTAGTTTTACTCTAACATTGTTTTGTAGGAAAAAAATGTCACACAACAAGAACAAAAATACTTCTGAAGGTGTGTTGGGAATGGTGGATCCAAAGTTGATGATGGAAGCTTTAGTGAGTGAGATGAGGCGAGTTTTGAAAGAGAAGATAGAACAAGTTCATGAACATTTAGATCGGGTAGAGAATTCACAAAATACTCCCAATATGCATAGGAGAGAGATAGTTCAACCAAGGAAAGTGAGTTTTGAAGGTAGAGAGTATTATAAAGATGATTTTGATGCAATTGAAAGGGATTTGAGTAAAAGATATGTTGGGAGGTTTAGAGAAGTCAGGAATTGGGAACATAATAACTTGGGTAGTTTTAAGATGAAGGTTCTATCGTTTCAAGGCAAAAATGACCCCAAAGCTTATCTAAATTGGGAGAGAAGCATGGAGTTGTTGTTTAGTTGTCACAACTATTCTGAGTTGAAAATTGTAAAGTTGGCTATCATGGGATTTACTGACTATGCTATTATTTGGTGGGATCAATTGATTTTAATCAAGAGACGAAATGGAGAAAGGTCTATTGAGACATGGGAGGATATGAAAGTAGTTATGAGGAAGCGATTTATTCCAAGTTACTACCATAGGGACTTATTTAAGAAGTTACAAAGCCCTACTCAAGGTTCTAAAAGTGTTAGAGATGATCAAGCGAGGTTACAAAAGAAAGAAAGTGAAGAAAAGAAAATGAGTGAAAGAATTAAGAGAGAAAAAGAGAGAGATGCTGAGAAAATTATGAGAGAAAAAGAGATAAATGCCAAAAAAGTCGGATAAAATAAGAGAGGTTGAGAAAATTATGAAAGAAAAAGAGATAGAGGCCAAGAAAAATAAGAGAGAAAATGAGAGAGAGGTTGAGAAAATTGATGGAGAAATTAAGAGAACAAATTTGGTCATTGAAAGAAAAATTGAGAAAACAAATGACTTTGTATGCAAGAGAAAGTAAGATCGAAAAAGGTTTTCTTTTCAAATATGCCAATAATTGTACTAATGTGCTTCACTCTTATTTACCTGATATTGAAGTTTCTCTTTTGTGGGGTAATGTTCTCAATTCATATGAGAAAGTGGCATTTGATAAGTTATTTGAGCATAATGAATTTCTATTTAGAGAAAAAAAAATTTATGCCTAAATATTCATTACATGACTTGCTTGTTAAGGAAGCACAAGGAGGTGGTTTGATGAGGAATTTTTACATATCTAAGATTTTAGATGATTTGCATATAAAACATGATGTGGAACGAATATATGAGCAGTTTATCACTTATAGACAAGCTAAGTCTAAAATGAAGCCTAATGGATTATATACTTCTTTACATATACCTAGTGAACCTTGGATTTACTTGTCTACAGTTTTTGTGTTGAGTTTACCTAGGTCAAAATGGGGTAGAGATTCTATATATGCGGTTGTTGACAAATTTTCTAAAATGACACATATCATACCATGTCATAAAACTGATGATGTATCACATATTGGTAATTTATTTTTTAAGAAAATTGTGAGATTGCATGGCATGCCTAGGAGTATTGAGTCTAATTTATTTTTGAAACATGTCAAGTTTGTATATAATAAGAGTGTGCATTTTTCAACTAAGTTTTCACATTTCAAAATTATGCATGGTTTTGATCCATTAACTCCTTTGGATATAATTCCTTTACTGATGGATGATTGTGTTAACTTAGATGAAAAGAACAAAATTGATTTTGTTAAGCATATCTATAAAAAGGCAAGACAAAACATTAAGAGAAAAATTGAACTATATGCCAATCAAGCTAAAAAGGGACACAAAAGAATTGTATTTGACCTGGGCAATTGGGTTTGGTTGCATACGAGGAAGAAAAAATTTCTAGATCAAAAGCATTTTAAACCACTTCAAAGAAGATATGGTTTGCCTGAAGTCAATGAAAGAATCGATGACAATACCTACAAGCAAGATCTTTTAGTTAAGTACAAT
The DNA here is from genome assembly GCA_037074535.1 of Gleditsia sinensis. Classification (NCBI taxonomy): domain Eukaryota; kingdom Viridiplantae; phylum Streptophyta; class Magnoliopsida; order Fabales; family Fabaceae; genus Gleditsia; species Gleditsia sinensis. The sequence goes on along the minus strand of CM073463.1, from coordinate 63,540,312 downwards.
GAGAGTGTGTGTTTCAAAGTTATTTATTTAAATTTTTTTTATATAGGAGCTAATTTGAGGACAAATCATTTTCAAGAGGAGGGGAATGATGTGAGCACGGCTAACGAATAGAAATGGAGTGCATGCCGTCTTCAAGTTCCACTTGGATCTATTAGAAAAGTTTGAGCTAAAAAATTCAAAGAAGAATTTAATGGTTTAATTCTAGAGGCCCATCAAGGAGATACATGCATTACTGCAAAAGAAGATCCCAAAACTGGTCCATGTCATTAAAACCCACTTAAATATGGGTCAAGATTAGCCAATCTGAATTTGGACCTAAAGTGCAAGAAGATTGAAGGCTAAAAACTAAATATAGGCCCAAAATAATGGATTTATTTAATGGCCCAATTTAAGGTACGTTTTTTTTTCTGATTTATTTACTTTTAATGTTTTGTTTATTTGATTAGGAAAGTTTCCTATTTTATAGTTTCTAGAAGAGTTTCCTGTTTGTATTTTTTCTTACCCTATAAGAGTTTCCTATTTGATAGTTTTTAGAACAGTTTCCTATTTCTAATTTTTCTTGTCCTATAAGAGTTTCCTATGTAGTTTTCCTTGTTAGTTTAGGTTATTGGCCTATAAATAGGCACGTATGCTCATGAAAAATTCAGATTATCATTTATAATATTGAGAGTGTTTTCTCTTTGGTTCTTCAAAGATTTTTTCTGAACTTATCAAAACTTTTCTTGTGGCGTTCAAGTAAGACTTATCGCTCACAATCTTCTTCTCTTTTCTTGAGTGTGGCGTCTGCAATATTTCTTATACCTTTGGTTTTTATTTCTTTATAGATAACGGGTCAAGGTCATTTTTCTTTTTATTTATTTTTTTATAAATCTAAATTAGAACACAATCCTTCCTATTGGATCCCATATTAATTCCAGGTCTCACTACTCCTGGTGAGGTTCATGTCAGGGGTTCACATAAATTTCTCACAGCCTTCGTATGGTTGTTGCTGACCATCTTTTAGTAACTCAAAAAAATATTTCGCACCTTTGTCCATTCTTTCTGCTGACGGTAGAACCCGCATCTCCACATAATCAAAACTTTCATCTTCGCGATGAATCTCGAATGCATCACGAACTATGTCCTGCACATGGTCAACCAGAATAATAGGTCATTCCGCCACCTCCTGTGGCACTATATCAGAGCTTGCAGCGGGATCTTCTATTGTCATTTCGCCATGCATACTACAAAAATCGTATCTTCGTGGAAAATGTTTGATTATCAAGTGTATAATATCATTTCATAGACACGGTTTCATTTCCTCCATTAAAAATTTATATATAGTAATTAATTAATTTTATTAGTATATTAGTTGTTTTAATTTTATCTACATTTTTTTAATTATATAACAATTATACTAAATAACTCTTACTCTAAATTGATTTGGCTATTAAATTACCCTAAATTTATGTTATTATGCTTATATTTAATTTCTTTATAAAAATTTTGACAACTATTATTTATGTAACTTAATTTTATTTTTTACTACACAATTAATTTGGTTTGTTTGATATAATAATTATTATCATAACATATTTAATTTAATAATTATACTATTCCTTATAAATAATAAAATAATTGTATAAGAAGTACTCTAAATAACTGTCTTAAATAATTGTCCATAGACAATAGTTATCACATAATAAGATTATTTAAAATAATTTTTATTAATTATTATATATATATATATTGTTTTATTTTAAATTAAACGTAACACATAAATAACAAATATTATATAAAAATTTTAGTATATTTTTATAATTTTCAATTATTAACTCATTACATATATTAAATGAAAACAATTATTTTCTAATTAAAAGGCATAAAACATAAATAAGGTAGAAGGCATGTAAATTTTTGTAAATTATTCTAATTCTCAGTTATTAACTTATTACAACATATATTAAATAAAAATATTTATTTTTTGACATCAAAATAATTCAAATGCATACCTTCAAAGATATTACAAAAGCTGCAGATCACGAATGTTGCAAAATATGGAGAAATTCTTCACACAAAAAAAAATTATTTTAGCAAAATAATTCAAATATGGAATATATAAAAAATACTTTTCTACTACAGTGAAAGTATTAAAATACATACCTGAAAAAAATATTATGAATAGCAAACCACAAGTTACTAGACGTCACTCACTTGCAGAAATAGAAAATATTTGGTCGCTTGATGAAAATAAGAGGGGAAAATGATTTTATAGAGGACCAGGGTTTAACGACGGTTTGTAAACCGTTGATAAGTAAAGGTTTAGTGACGATTTTTTAAAAAACAAATCGTCATAATTTGTGGACTTAATGACGGTTTAATAAAAAAACCATCGTATAAAAAGCGCGTGGATTAACAACGGTTTAAGTTAACCATTGTTAAACCCGCGTTATTACCTCAATAGTCAATTTATGGCGATGGTTAAAGGAAAATCATCGTAATGTAACGACGGTTTCTAAACAAATCGATGTAATGTGACCATGGTTTTTTTAGAAATTGTCATAACATCAGAAGCTCCACCTTCTCAAATGTCATATAAAAGGTTTAGCCTCAGCTGCTCATTTAGAAGCCCATATTTTTGTAATATCCCGTAATCTTTATTTTTAAATAATAATTTTTTGTTATAAACAAATATATTTTTATTTTTTAAAAATGATTGTGTTTTGCTAAAAGTAAGTATACTTTTAATTAAATAATTATTGTTTTGCTAAAAATAATTATATTAGCCTCTAATAAATTTTTGTTTTATTTTTTGAAATATTATTTCTTTTATTATGTATAAAGGTATTTATTTTGTGATTTTTTTATTAAATTTTTTATCAAGAAAAGTTATAATTTAAGAGTTCAACTAAAGTTTAATAAGAATGTAAATTTTTAGAAATTTTTAAGATATTTTAGGATGAAAAATAGTATTTATATGTATATAATAAAAATAAAAATAATAAATTTTAAATATTTAATTATTAAATAATAATAAATAAATAAATAAAAAAGAAAAAGGGAGAGGGGGAGACGGAAGCGAGGAATGCGAAATCTCGATTTCCATAACTGATGAATAGTGTAAATAGTAACCTTCATTTTTTTTCTCTAGATCTGAAGTGCCTATTGGCTTCCAATCTCAAAACTAAAGATACCACTGGAATTAGGACGGAGAATACTATGATTTTGACTAAACAATTTTTCAAATCAGTCGTAAAATCACCGCAGATCGAAAGTAGAAAATCTTAGAAAAAGGTAAGTTCTGAAACTTCTATTTAAAGATCTCAAATTGAAAATCTAACACCGTAGATAGATTCAGGAGTTAGATAAACCTTATATATGAATTTTTTCAATCATCTGACAACTTTTTGTCCATCGTGAATAGTAAATCTGCACGGATATAAATAGTGATTTTCGACAATGAACAGCAACCAGCATTGACCAAGTTTTCGGGGTCATTTTTTAGGGTTTTGGACCCTCTAGACACATTTTTTAGATTTATTTGGTCACACTTGGATTAGAAAAGTATATTTTTGGGCTGTCCAATCTAAGGCCCTGACCTTGTGAGTCAATATATTTATTATAATGCCTTTTTAAATCTCTCTCATGCCCATGAATTTCAAAACAAAGTTTTAATTGTGAATAGCATAAATTGAATTTTATGTTTACATTGATTTATATTCTTAGAAGCTATAGGACATGCAGAATAGACCTATAATAATCCCTCCTGAGTTTATGATGAAAATATGGTGTTATGTTACACTTCTTGAATCTTATAATTGTATCATTTCTCAAATTGTTTCATATCATTTATGTTATGAATGATACCTCATTATTTCATGAATATGGTGAAATTGAATTTGAATTTATGTTTAAAATGTGTCTTTGGGACTAAATGTCATGGTTTGTTTGGACAGAAATGAAAATGCTGTATTTCTAATTTTTAGAATGAATTTTTATGTCGGAACTCTGTCCGAGAAATGTCTTGGAAGGGATGGATATATATTTTGTCTTAAAAAGGATCTTAACCTCATGCTTTCCAATTTTCCTTTCAGTTTACATTTTGATTTATAAAACTTGTTTATTCTAGAGGAATTATTGACATAAACACTGTTAGCTAGCGGCAGAAATAGCTAGCCTTGGTGCACCATGTAACCCTAACTAGCAAGAGAGTTGCTAGCCCCTTGTGCGAAAGGGCACATGAGGATTGGATTGTGAATAAGTATGGAGTTGAGGTATGTCTTAGCCAGTAGCATTTGGCCTGGTTACCTATAATGAGAATGTAGTGATTTACCCATCCTATTACTGTGTGTTTGGGACAATCATCATATGGAAAGTTTAGGGAGTTGAGGGAAACTCCTCCTAAACTTATGATATGAATGATGAGAATATAGTGATTTACCCGTCTCATTACTATGTGCTTGGGATAAAACATGTATGTGGTGATTGTCTTTACTAGGCTTTGTGCTTGGGTATAAAATTTATAATTATAGTTCTACTTTGAGTCCTCCTCTAAATTTGTTTTTAATAAAGAGTTATCTTCCTATTTCCTTATTTGATTTTGAAGTTATTGTTTATTATATTGAATCTTAAGATTTCATATTTTCTCTTAACAAAATTTAGCCCTTTTAAAGCTTTAGTTTGTTGTTATATACATTGATTTACATAATGCTATATTCTAACATAATTGCTATTTATGAAAACTCGTGCATATGGTCTATTTTGTTTCAGTTATAGTAGGCTATATTTGCTCACTGAGTTGTCAAATTTACTACACGATATTTCTACATTTGTTAAGATAAAAATACAAAGTTTGATTCTTCTCCTACAGATAACTGGTCAGTTAGGCGACACATTTTATGAGTGAACCTACTTTATTTCTAGGGCTCCCAACTTTTGGCTTATATTGTATTTTGCACTCTAGAGTTTCTCCATATATCATAGGCAGAATCTCAACTTCCATTTGCATAGTATTTATGTATATTTTGAGATAATTAACATTATACAATATAGATAATAAAGCTCTCAAATGAATGTGATTATGAGTTTGGTTACAATCTATACTATTTGTGATAAATTCATTTATATGTATCATACTAGAGACTTATGGGATGAGATTATTCTCAAAATCCGTGCCGGTTACATACTCCTAACTTGGGGTTGTGACAAAGTTGGTATCAGAGCATTAAGTTTCCCTGTGGCTATCGGAGCAAAGGATTCTTTAGTAGGACTTTTAGCATGGATATGAGCCGAACATAATTATACTTCAGGTGCTGCTGAAGGATTCTCTTGGGTTTCAATTTCCTTTCTATTCAAATTTGCTAAATTTTTTACTGTAAGTAAATAAATCAGAAAAAAAAATGTAGTTTCAATTGGGCCATTAAATAAATCTATTATTTTGGGTCTATATTCAGTTTTTAACTTTCAATCTTCTTGTACTTTAGTTCCATATTCAGATTGGCTAGTCTTGACCCATATTTAAGTGGGTTTTAATGACATGGACCAGTTTTGTACTCTTCTTTTGTAGTAATGTATGTGTCTCCTTGATGGGCCTCTAGAATTGAATCATTAAGTTCTTCTTTGAATCTTTTAGCCCAAACTCTTCAAATAGATCCAAGTGGAACTTGAAGACGGCCTGCACTCCATTTCCATTCGTTAGCCGTGCTCATATCATTCCCCTCCTCTTGAAAAAGACTTGTCCTCAAATCAACTTCTACATAAAAAAAATTAAATCAATAACTTTGAAACACACACTCTCATTATACTTAACTAAAATATCTTGCTTGCAGGCATTGTCATCGATTCTTTCATTTACTTCAGGCAAACCATATCTTCTTTGAATTGGTTTAAAGTGTTTTTGATCTAGAAATGTTTTCTTCCTCGTATACAACCAAACCCAATTGCCCGGGTCAAATACAATTCTTTTGTATCCCCTTTTAGCTTGATTGGCATATAGTTCAATTTTTCTCTTAATGTTTTATCTTGTCTTCTTATAGATATGCTTAACAAAATCAACTTTCTTCTTTTCATCTAAGTTAACACAATCATCCATCGGTAAAGGAATTAAATCCAAAGGAGTTAATGGATCAAAACCATGCACAATTTCGAATTGTGAAAACTTAGTTACAAAATGCACACTCTTATTATATACAAACTTGACATGTTTCAAAAATAAATTAGATTCAATACTTCTAGGCATGCCATGCAGTCTCACCATTTTCTTGAAAAATAAATTACCTATATGTGATACATCATTGGTTTTATGATGTGTCATTTTAGAAAATTTTTCAACAACTGCATATATAGAATCTCTACCCAATTTTGATCTAGGTAAACTGAACACAAAAACTGTAGATAAGTCAATCCAAGGTTCACTAGGTATATATAAAAAAGTATATAATTCATAAGGCTTCATTTTAGACTTAACTTGTCTACAAGTGATAAACTGCTCATATATTCATTCCACATCATGTTTCATATGCAAATCATCTAAAGTCTTAGATATGTAAAAATTCATCATCAAACCACCTCCTTGTGCTTCCTTAACAAGCAAGTCATGAACTAGGCTCTGATACCAAATGATGTGAACCCCTAATATGAACTTCACCAAGAGTAGTAAGACCCGAAATCAATATGGGATCCGATTGGAAGGATCATATTCTAATCAGATTTATAACAAAATAAATTAAATAAAATGACCTTGACCCGTTATCTATAGAGATAAGAACCAAATGTATAAGAAATATTACAGACGCCACACTCAAGAAAGAGGAAAAAGATTGTGAGTGATAAATCTTACTTGAACGCCACAAGATAAATCTTGATAAGTTCAGAAAAGTTTTTTAAAGAACCAAAGAGAAAACACTTTCAATAATATAAATGATAATCTGAATTGTTCACGAGTATACATGCCTATTTATAGGCCAATAACCTAAACTAATAATAAAAACTACATAGGAAACTCCTATAGGACAAGGAAAATTAGAAATAGAAAACTGTTCTAGAAACTATCAAATAGGAAACTCCTATAGGGTAAGGAAAAATACAAATAGGAAACTCTTCTAGAAACTATCAAATAGGAAACTTTCTTAGTCAAAATAAACAAAACATTAAAAGTAAATAAATAAATAAAAACGTAGCTTAAATTGGGCCATAAAATAACTCATTGATTTTGGGCCTATATTCAATCTTTAACCTTCATTCTTCTTGTACTTTAAGTCCATATTTAGATTGGTTGGTCTTGACCCATATTTAAGTGAGTTTTAATGACATGGACAAGTTTTGAGCTCTTCTTTTGTAGTAATGTAGGTATCTCCTTGTTGGGCCTCTAAAATTAGACTATTAAATGCTTCTTTAAATCTTTTAACCCAAACTCTTATGATAGGTCCACTTGGGACTTCAAGTAGATCTGTATTCCATTTTTATTTGCTAGCCGTGCTCACATCATTCCCCTCCTCTTGAAAAAGGTTTGTCCTCAAATCAACACCTACATCAAAAATAGTTAAATCATTAACTTTGAAACACACGCTAACATTATCATTACTTGGAAGATCTATTTCGTAGGTATTGATATTGATTCTTTCAATCACTTGAAATAAACTATATCCTCTTCGAAGTAGTTTCAAATGCCTTTGAGGTAGAATCATTTCCTTTCTCATATGCAACCAAACCCAATCTCCAGGCTCAAATACAATTCTTTTGTATCTCTTTTTAGGTTTATTGACATATTGCTCAATTTTTTCCCAATGTTTTGCCTTTCCTTTTTATAGATCTGCTTAACAAAATAAACTTTCTTCTTTTCATCTAAGTTACTACAATAAGCCATCGGTAAAGGAGTTAATGGATTAAAACCATGAACAATTTCAAAATGTGAAAACTTAGTTGCAGAATGCATACTCCTATTATATACAAACTTGACATATTTCAAAAACAAATTGGACACAATACTCCTAGGCATGCCATGCAATCTCACAATTTTCTTGAAAAATGAATTACCAATATGTGATACATCATTAGTTTTATGACATGGTATGATATGTGTCATTTTAGAAAACATTTCAACAACCGCATATATAGAATCTCTACCCCATTTTGACCTAGGTAAACTCAACACAAAATCTATAGATAAGTCAATCCAAAGTTCACTAGATATATGCAAAGAAGTATATAATCCATTAGGCTTCATTTTAGACTTAGCTTGTCTACATGTGATAAACTGCTCATATATTCGTTCCACATCATGTTTCATATACAAAACATCTAAAGTCTTAGACATGTAAAAATTCCTCATCAAACCACCTCCTTGAACTTTCTTAACAAGCAAGTCATGCAATGAATATTTAGGCATAAACAATTTATTTTCTCTAAACATAAATTCATTATGCTCAAATAACTTATCAAATGCCACTTTCTCATATACATTGAGAACATTACCCTACAAAAGAGAAACTTCAATATTGGATAAATAAGAGTTAAGTGCATTAATACAATCATTGGCAAAATTGAAAACAAAGCATTTTTTGTCACACTTTCTCTTGCATAAAAATTAATTTTTTTTCTCTCGATTTTTCTTTCAATGACCCAATTGATTCTTGTAATTTCTCCATCAATTTTCTCAGCCTCTCTTTCATTTTCTCTCTTAACTTTCTTGGCCTCTATCTCTTTTTCTTTCATAATTTTCTCAACCTCTCTCTCTTTTTCTCTCTTAATTCTCCCGTCCTCTATCTCTTTTTCTCTCATTTTCTCAACCCCTATCTCATTTTCTCTCTTAATTTTCTCGGCCTCTCTCTCTTTTTCTTTTCTATCCTCTGTCTCTTTTTCTCTCATAATTTTCTCTGCATCTCTATCTTTTTCTCTCTTAATTCTTTCACTCATTTTCTTTTTTTCACTCTCTTTCTTTTGTAATCCCATTTGATCAACAGAGTAGTCTTTAAAACTTTTGGACCTTTGAGTGGAGCATTGCAACTTCTTAATTAAGTCTCTATGGTAGTTACTTGGAATGAATCGCTTTCTCATAATTGCTTTCTTTTCCTCCCACGTCTCAATAGGCCTTTCTCCATTTTGTCTCCTAAATCAATTGATTCCACCAAATAATAGCATAGTCAGTAAATCCCATTATAGCCAACTTTACCTTTTCAAATCAGAATATTTGTGACAACTAAACAACAACTTCATCCTTCTCTCCTAATTTAGATAAGCTTCGGGGTCATTTTTTGCATTGAAACAATGGAACCTTCATCTTAAAACTACCCAAGTTATTATTTTCCCAATTCCTAACTTCTCTAATATCTTCTACTAAAATCCCTATCAATTTCATCAAAATCATCTCTATAATACTCTCTACCTTCAAAACTCACTTTTCTCAGTTGAACTATATCTCTCCTATGCAGATTGGGAGTATTTGGTAAATTCTCTACCCGATCTAAATGTTCATAAACTTGTTCTATCTCCTCTTTCAAAACTCGCCTCATCTCACTCACTAAAGCTTCCATCATTAACTTTGGATCTACCATTCCCGACACACTTTCGAAAGTATTTTTATCTTTGTTGTGTGACATGATTTTCCTGCAAAACAATGTCAGACTAAAAAAATCTCACAACACTAGCTCAAGTGTTTCTCTCAAAATTAATGGCACTCACACTCGTGTTTACTCAAATTTTGGCTTTTACCCTCTTATAAACTCACACTCTCTTGCATTTTTCCTATCTTAGTCCCCTCTTTCATTCTTTATTGAACTCAAACAAACTCATACAAAAATCTTCTTGCAACAATCCAAACTCGACTAATAGAGTACAAAGAGCAAAGGAAGAAAAAAAAACCTGAATTTTAAGAAGCAAAGGAAATAAAGAAATAGAACTTTAAGCAAAAATAATGACAAGATAAGTAATAGGATAAGAAAATCAGAATAAGAAGCAACTGGAATAGAGAGAAATCAATGACTAGAGGAAAGGAAACAATTGAGATAGAAAAAATAATCAAAATAAGAAAACCAAATATCAAAGTAAGGAAAAAAAATTGATGCAATTAGAATTACTAAATCACTTTTTTTTAAGATCAGAATGCTAAATCTAGGTGGAAACTTGAATTTCAATAACAATTGGTTCTAACTTTTTTTTTTCAGAATTCTGCACTTCTTTTTTTTCTTTTTTCTTTTAATTCTAATTTTTTTTCTTTTTTTCGAATTTCTTTTTTTTTCAAATATGCACTTGAATTAGGAACACTAGAAATAAAACGAAAATTAGAAGATAAGAAGAACGAAGAACATAGAAAAAAAATATACAAGATAGTAAGATGGAATAAGAATAAGAAAACAAATATGATATATCAAACCTAATTTAGAACTTAGGCTCTGATACCAAATGATGTGAATCCCTGATATGAACCTCACCAAGAGTAGTGAGACCCAGAATCAATATGGGATCCAATTGGAATGATCGTATTCTAATAAGATTTATAACAAAATAAATTAAAGAAAATGACCTTGACCCCAAGAAAGAGGAAAATTGTGAGTGATAAGTTTTGCTTGAACGCCACAAGATAAATCTTGATAAGTTCAGAAAAAGTTCTTTAAAGAACTAAAGAGAAAACCCTCTCAATATTATAAATGATAATCTGTATTGTTCATGAGCATACATGCCTATTTATAGGCCAATAATTTAAACTAATAAGGAAAACTCCTATAGAAAAAGGAAAATTAGAAATAGGAAACTGTTCTAGAAATTATCAAATAGGAAACTCCTATAGGGCAAGGAAAAAATACAAATAGAAAACTCTTCTAGAAACTATCAAATAAGAAACTTTGCTAGTCAAATAAACAAAATACTACAAGTAAATAAATCAGAAAAAATGTAGCTTAAATTGGGCCATTAAATAAATCTATTATTTTGGGTCTATATTCAATTTTTAGCCTTCAATCTTCTTGTACTTTAGGTCCATATTCAGATTGGCTGGTCTTGACCCATATTTAAGTAGGTTTTAATGACATGGACCAATTTTGTACTCTTCTTTTGTAGTAATGCATGTGTCTCCTTGATGGGCCTCTAGAATTAAATCATTAAGTTCTTCTTCGAATCTTTTAGCCCAAACTCTTCAAATAGATCCAAGTGGAACTTGAAGATGGCCTGCACTCTATTTCCATTCGTTAGCCGTGCTCACATCAAGTTATTAGTAGCTAAAGCAAGCATAAATATTGTGTTGATCGTAAAAGTCAAGACTTAAATTTGTAGTGGGCTAACGTATATTCTCAAGAATTTCTCCTATGAAAGGAGTGATGAGATTTAGAAAGAAAGGGAAGTTGAATCCTCGATATATAGACCCTTTTTGAATCTTTGATAGGGTAGGTGCTGTAGCATATTGCATAGCCTTGCCACCAGAACTGAGTGATGTTCATCCAATTTTTCATGTATCAATATAAAGAAAATACCTACTAGATTCTTCTCACGTTATTCAACCCTAGAAAATTCAATTGGATAAGAATTTAGCTTATGAGGAAAGACCAATGTTTATTGTTGATCGGCAAGTGAAAAAAAAGGGAAAGAAAAGTTGTGGTCAAAGGAAATCCCTATGGTTAAGTTTATATGGCAAAACCACTCAAATGAGGAAGCCACCTGGGAAGTAGAAGATGACATGCAGATGAGATATCCCCAATTATTTGAGTAATAAGGTTGGTAACTTCGAATTCTAGGATGGGTTAAAATTCGGGGACCGAATTTCTTAAGGAGGGAAGAATGTAATATCCCATAATTTTTATTTTTAAATAATAATATTTTGCTATAAACAAATATATTTTTTATTTTTAAAAAAAATGATTGTGTTTTGCTAAAAGTAAGTATACTTTTAATTAAAATAATTATTGTTTTTCTTAAAATAATTATATTGGCCTCTAATAATTTTTTGTTTTATTTTTAGAAATATTCTTTCTTTTATTATGTATAAAGATATTTATTTTGTGATTTTTTTTATCAAAAATTTTATCAAAAAAAGTCATGATTTAAGAGTTCAACTAAAGTTTTATAAGAATGTAAATTTTTAGACATTTTTGAGATATTTTAGGATGAAAAATAGTATTTATATGTATATAATAAAAATAAAAATAATAAATTTTAAATATTTAATTATTAAATAATAATAAATAAATAAAAGAAAAAGAGGGAGGGGAGACGGAAGCGAGAAATGCGAAATCCCGATTTTCTTAATCGATGAATAGTATAAATAGTAATCTTTTTTTTGTAGATCTAGAGTGCCTATTGACTTCCGATCTCAAAACTAAGAGTACCACTGAATTTAGAATGGAGAATACTACGATTTTGACCGAACAATTTTTTAAATCAGCCGTAAAATCGCCGCAGATCGAAAGTAAAAAATCTTAGAAAGGTAAGTTCTGAAACTTATATTTAGAGACCTCAAATTGAAAATCTGGCATCGTAAATAAATTCACGAGTTAGATAAACCTTAAGATATGAACTTTTTCGGCCATTTGACAACTTTTTGTACGTCGTAAACAGTAAATCCGGCAAGTATGCATAGTGATTTTCGGAGGTGAATAGTGTTTTTGGGTCGTGAATAGTGACCAGCGTTGACCAAACTTCCATGGTCATTTCTTAGGTTTTTGAGGTTTATTTGGTCACACTTGGATTGAAAAAGTATATTTTTGGACTGTTCAATTTGAGACTCTTACCCTGTGAGTAAATATAATTTAATATAATATCTTTTTAAATCTCTCTCATGTCCATGCATTTTAAAATAAAGTTTTAATTGTGAATAGTATAAATTGAATTTCATGTTTACATGGATTTATATTCTTAGAAGCTATAGGACATGCAGAACAGACCTATAATAATCCCTCCTGAGTTTACGATGAAAATATGGTGTTATGTTACACTTTATTGAATCTTATAATTGTATCATTTCTCAAATTATTTCATATGATTTATGCTATGAATGATACCTCATTATTTCATGAATATGGTGAAATTGAATTTGAATTTATGTTTGAAATGTGTCTTTGGGATTGAATGTCATGGTTTTTCTGAACTGGAACGAAAATGTTGTATTTTTAATTTTGAGAATGAATTTCTATGCCGAAACTCTGTCCGAGAAATGTCTTGGAAGGGAGGGATATATATTTTATCTTAAAAAGGATTTTAGTCTCATCCTTTCCAATTTTTCTTTCAGTTTATATTTTTGATTTATAAAACTTGTTTATTCTAGATGAATCATTGACAGAAACACTATCAGCTAGTGGTAGAAATAGCTAGCCTTGGTGTACCATGTAACCCTAGCTAGCAAGGGAGTTGCTAGCCCCTTGTATGAAAGGGCATATGAGGATTGGATTGTGAATAATTATAGAGTTGAGGTATGTCTCCTTCATTAGCCAGTGACATTTGGCCTAGTTACCTATGATGGAAATGTAGTGATTTACTCATCCTATTGCTGTGTGCTTGGGACAGTCATCATATGGAAAGGTTAGGGAGTTGAGGGAAGCTCCTCCCAACCTTATGATATGAATGATGAGAATATGGTAATTTACCTGTCTCATTACTATGTGCTTGAGATAAAACATGTATGTGGTGATTGCCCTTACCAGACTTTGTGCTTAGGTATAAAAATTATAATTATGGTTCTACTTTGAGTCCTCCTCTAAACATTTTTTTAATAAAGAGTTATCTTTCTATTTCCTTATCTGATTTTGAAATTATTATTTATTATATTGAATCTTAAGATTTTAGATTTTCTCTTAACAAAATTTAGCCCATTTAAAACTTTAGTTTGTTGTTATATACACTGATTTACATAATGTTATATTCTAACATAATTTTTATTTATGAAAACTCGTGCATATGGTCTGTTCTGTTTTAATTATAGTAGTCTATATTTGCTCACTAAATTGTCAAACTCACTACACAATATTTCTACATTTTTTTCAGATAAAAATACTGAGTTTGATCATTCTCCTACAGATAACTAATCAGTTAGGCGACACATTTTATGGGTGAAACTACTTTATTTTCAGAGCTCCCATCTTTTGGCTTATGTTGTATTTTGCATTCTAGAGTTTCTCCGTATATCACAAGGAGAATCTCAACTTTTATTTGCATAGTATTTATGTATATTTTGAGATAATTGAAATTATAC